>CM021106.1:641731337-642331337 GCA_007115665.2 Sequoiadendron giganteum | reverse complement strand
AATATTTTGTCATTGATGTCAAGATTGAGCTGCTTGCTTGTGTGCTTGAGCTGCCTACCTGCTTGCTTGAGCTATCTGTTTGTTTACTTGCCTGGTTGAGGTGTCTACTTGCTTGGTTGAGCTCTTTACTTACCTGCTTCAGCTACTTGTATGTCTGGTTGAGCAGCTTGAACTCCTTGGTTGCCTACTTGAGCTGCCTGTGTGGTTGTTTGAGCTGGGTGAGTGTCTACTTCAGCTGGTTATGTGTCTACTTAAGCTTCTTGTGAGCTTACTTGTTGCTTTTGTCAGCAGTTGATAAGTCTATCTTCTTTGTGCCAAATCACCAGCTGTGCCATATCACCTTTGAATGGCCAATTTTTGGCATGTGCGATGTATTGAAGGGTCGATATCTTCCTTTGTGTGTTAAAATTAAAGAGTATATGTCAGCTTCAAAAAGGCGTAAAGGTCTTTAAGTATCGCTGGCTGCTTAGAATTAAATCATTGTACCTCCATAAAACTTTATGGTTTCAGATGTGATGAAGTGTCTTTTGAAGGGGCGTTTTAGACATATTTTTAATGGCTATCGATTTGGTTCCAAAATTATGTGGTGGCTTCAGACATTAGTGGTGTTGGATGAATAAAGAAGGCAGAGACGTGTTAATCAAACATATAATAAAATTGATATTTTGGAGTGTGTAACGCCTTACATATGTTCAATGGCTTCAGCGTCTGTTTTGAAGTAAGGCGGCTCTTTTTTTTGGTTGACACTTTTAAAGGCACGATTTCCTCATTATTATGGCAGCTATAAATATTTTATTGCTTTCTGATCAAGACTATTTTTTCCATCTATTCTGGTGCGATGGTTTCCAAATTTATGCCAGCTCTTTTACTGTCTGATCTGTGTCGACAATTTAAATGAGTATTGGTCTTTTATGATATGGCTATTTCTATTCCTGGCGGCCTGAATTCAAAAATCCTCTTACATCGTTTTGAAGTCTATTGCTGAAGCGGATCTTTTTGAGGAGAATCTATCGTGCTATTTTGCTGGTGACTCCAATTTGAGCGATGGTTATATATACATTGGAGGCATTCTAAAAATATCGGTCGCTATTTCTATTTGGATTATGGTATCATGGCTTTCAAAAAAGAATCCTGTCAGAAGATGTGGTGGAAAATATATTGGTTCATTCATTTCCGTCTGCTTGAGTAATAGTCATTGCCTGTTTTCGAGAAGTTGAGTGCCTGAAGGAGTGTTTGAGGATGATTTATTAGCTGCATCAAATATATTTGTTTTTGGTGGGACAATTACTGTTATGATGGTCAGTGTTAATGGGTATGGCGCGATAAGCTGAGGAAGTTTCTTCTGTCTTTTACCTTCAGCGATAGCAAGTATGATATGATGTGATTCTCTTTAGGATATATGGCTGTGCGATTCTAGTGCTACTATATGGAATGAAAAGAATAGAGAAAAGGACGTTTTTGCATCTGTGGCACTTATTCCGGAGTCCAATGCTGGATGTATTTTTCAAAAAAACAATGTATGCTCAAAAGGAGTCTATGTATGCGCTGAATGAGTTGATACATTTAAGAGAAATTTATGATATTCATGGCAATGTAAAAGGAGTCATTTTTGGATGCTTGTGAGCAGACATATTCTTGCTCAGTCTGATGTGAGTTTGATTAAGTGTGCTGTGTGTAAGGTGGAGTAAAAGGTGAATTCAAGTTTTATTAGTGCAAGCTGAGAACAAAAAATATAGACTATGGGTGCTGGCTTAGAAGTTGATGCTCGAAAAGTTATCTTAGGAATAGGGTTGCAAGCTGTGCAATCACAAAGAACTTATACAGGTGGTATGTTGAAGAAATGTGGTGTTGGGCTGAGTGCAGAATTGAAGTAAGTGTCTTCATGGTGTTGGTCTTCTGAGTTGTTCTTGTTTGAAGGATTACTGAATTAATTTGACAGGTATTGCTTGAATATTGCTAGCATATTACTGAGTTTCTGTGTCAGTTTGAAAGCCATTGTGATGGGTGATTTGTGAAGGTCGGGCTAAGTATGAAAACTTATGCATCTTAATTCTTTGAAGCTGTTTGTGCTCAGAATTTGGTATTGCTAAGTTTGGAGTTTTTCAGTTTGAGTGTGGAGCAGGTGACCTTAGGGGTGCAAGACAAAGGTTGTGGTATTTCAGCTTTTTGATTTTGGATTGTGTGTATGTGTTTGTGAGCTTCACAATTCATGTGAAGGCGGTGCTTGAAATCAATGTTCTAAAATCACATTTGTGAAGTCTGGAGTTGGTGCTTTAGTCATTGGGGTTGGTGCTTCGGTGTTTTCGGAGTTGGTGCTTCGAAGGAGAGTTGGTGCTCTCGGTGGGTTGGTGCTCACCTATGTAATTTGGGTTGTTCCCATCATTGATAATAAAAGCAATATTTTGTTGTGGTTTTTTACTTGAAAGGGTTTTCTATTAAATATTAAATGTAATATTAATGGTCATCTGAGCTTTACTTAAGTCTTTAGTTAGCTTTAGTTTGTTTCAGTTAACTGTTTATCTATCATTCGGTTACGTTTAGTGAACTCTTTCAGTCAATTAAATCTTCTCCCTAATTTGTAGGGTTTGTAAAGTCTATAAGAGCAAGGCTCTTCTTTAATAAAAGCTATCTCATTATTTACCAAATTTACATTTTCCACGTAATCCTGGTGTTTATCGTGCATATTGTGTTTTATGTTGCTGATTTATGATCTGATTTCTGATTTACATGATTAATCTGGTTTTAAGTTTTTAAAAGTTCTGAAATACTGATTCACCCCCCCTCTCAGTATTTCCCATGTACTCTTCACTTTTGAATGAATTGTCCATCTTCACAACTAGTATTTTCCAGTGTAAAACTCTTTTAAGTTTTATTTGTTGATCTGCCTACTTTGCAGCTAGTTTTTTGTTGTTTGAATCATAGAAGCAAATATCTTTCTTAGGAGTCTCTTGGCAAACCAAAAGATAGAGGCATTTTCAATTTCTAGGAATAAAATTGGGAAAAAACTAGGAAAATATTAGGCTCCGGTTAGGGTTAGGAAAAAATAGAAAAATTTCCACAAAAAATCAGAAAAAAACTAATGGGGAAAAAAACCAATGGGTTTCCAAGTTTTTGAGATGTGGGGATGAAGGGGCACAGGGATGGGATTTCTGTGCTGACAATTTTCTTTTTCTAAATTTTGGGGATGGTGGGGTATACATATATAGTATCAATTATCAACTCCTCACACAAAATGTACAAAATTAAATAATAATTACCAGAAATTGAGAAGGAGTTGATAATTGATACAATACATAAGTTTTAAGGATATTATAAGGTTAGCCCTACCTTGAGGGCACTCTTGAGATTATTGAATATATGGGAACATCAGTACACTTCATATAGATCTTGCAAGTGCAATTTTGTTATTCTTTGTAGATTTACAATACAAGTACTTTAGATGTATAAAAGGCACGTTTTGTGCAAGTACCAAGTGGAAAACACATTTTTCTGTAAGATCATGATCTCCATGTCTTGGTGACATATCAGACTAACTTTGGTGCCATCCGAAGAGAGTTTTGTGCAAGTTCAGGTGAATAGTCATAATGGTTCTGATTAGTTGGAGAGAATTATGTCTTCTTGAAGGTGATCTTCTATGTTTGTGTTTCTCTCCAAACAATTGTGTTGTTGCAATGCCATTTTCTCTCTATTGAGGAGTCAAATTGTGTTCAGAGTTGATTCAGACTTTTCTGATCAGAGGGAAATTTGATGCCACTTCCATGTAGTGTCCATAATAATGATTCTAAGAAATATTAAGGGAGATGTGAGCTTGGGATTTTGATCTTTCCTAACTTGCTATGACTGTAATGTTGGGGGGATGTCAAGATGTCCCAGGATGCCAGGTGATGCTCTTGTGCTTCTCTGGGGTCTCCCCTGTGGGGAATGTTGTAGGAGATATCCCCGATATAGAGGGCGTGTCCTTGGGATGTCCTCAAAATTCAGAAAAGAAGGGATGGGGTAGGAACAAATCGTCTTAAGGACATTGCTTGTACCCAAAACACTATTTAAACCTCGGTGACCTCAGGGAACACTGAAAACCCCTTATCATAGTATTTTTGACTGAAAATTCCAATTTAGTCATGAAAAAACTTCTGATTTCTCACCAAAATTTCACCTATTTTCAAAAATATGATCTTTTGCTTTCTATTGATGGTAAATCAGTTGAAAAGTTGGTCAAAAAACCAGTAGAAATGTGTTGATGCCATAAATTAAATTTCCTGTGAGGTTTTTGGCAATTTTAATTTATCATCGAAGACGACAGTAAAATATTTATTGGGAGAAATTGCAATAAATTGAAGATATATGCGTCTAGTGTTTGAGTGATGGTTTCTGGCTTCAAAATGATTTTTTGTTCTTCATCTAACTTTGGAAGCTCTGCCTGAAATAGAATTTTGTGTCCAATGACCAACTTGAAACATGGCTATGAAAGACTGGATGTATTTGTGCTGATACTGGTAGCACCAGTTTATATGCTAACTTCCTAAATTGCTGCGACATCATATAAGGACAATAATAATTAGGCACCAACTCTTGTTTGTCTGTTTGTTTCTTGAGATTCATTTGCTTGTAAGGCAAAAGTGTTAGAAACACCCAATCGCCTACCTAAAATGCCTTCCACTCTTATCATTTTATGTTGATTTGCTTGCTATATATCATCCTGTTATGTGCCATGGCCAAATTTTCTTTGAGAGTTGAAAGAACTTGATGCTAATGCTGAATATGCTCTTCCATTGCAAGAACTCTGGGCTGTAGTTACATTGAAGATAGGATAGCTCGAGGTTGGTAGTCTAAAGTGTCACAAATGTTGATATTTTGGTTTTCATGTGATGGAAGTGTTATACCACCATTCTGCTAGTGGTATTTAGAAAGTTCATTGTGATTGTTTATTCGATTCAATGCAATAAAGATAGCCCTTCAAACATTTTTCAATCACCTGTGTTTGTTGAATTGTTTATTTGATGCAAAGCAACAAAGATAGTCCTTCAAACATTTTTCAATTATGTTTGTTAGTCTGATTGAGGGTGGGAAGAGAAATTGAGAGTTAGTTGTGCACCCAAACAAGAGCATAAGTAAGAACGACAATGACTAGTAAATGTATTGGCAAAGATCACTTCTGGAATGCCTTGTATATTTTGAACCCTCTCTTGCTAGCCATGAAAGGATGAGATAGAGCACAAAAAGTTATTATATTTGGTGTCTCTATTCATCATCACCACGATTATATTTATGATTTTTCCTTTTTGACTTGGATAACCCTATGATGAAGTCCATTGACACCTCATATTGTTACGACTGATAAGGATGTAGAATACTTGGATTCTTTATTGTTTCAACCTTGTTCTTTAGGTAGACCAAGCTTTTTGCAACAAACTTTTGAACATTCCCTTTGGGAACCCCCCCATGACAAACCATGTTTGATTCATGAAGTTCTCACAAAACCCTATTCTTGAGCAGTGAGTTTTGACTAAGAAAGTGCTGATCTTTGAACCACAAAGAGTCTCCTTTACACACAAATTTCTTGGATGCATTAGGATCTTGTTGCAAGCTGTAATGACCCAAGGGTTTACAAACTCTGATCTAGCCAATAATAGCTAATCAATTCATTCAAATAAATACCGATGCAATCAAATAATTTATATTTTGCACAGTTCATTGAAATAGAAATTTCAGCATTGGTTTACGCAGTCTGTAACAAATTTAGTGAGTTAATTACTCAAATCTTATTTTAAACAACTCGGCAAAGAACCTGCTACAATGTGAGTGTGAGGTGGATGAGATTACAGCTATTTGAAACACAGATCTTAGCAAATCTGGGAGGAACGATCTCCCTATCCCTCTTGCATCTCACTATCTGGGCGGAAATGGATGAGCAGCAGGAAGTAAATGCCTCCAGACCCTTGAGGAATCTCTTTTGCTGATGGTTTCTCTGTAGTGTTTGGGATCTACTGTTAATGGCAATTGCTGGTGCAGGTCTGTAGATTTGAGTCCCCTTCAATAGAATGTGCCAGTGTCTGATTGAACAGGTCTTAGGATTCTTTGACTAAGGCGGTTCTGGTCTGACTCCCTGCAAAATCGCTTCTACAGTCTCCAAGCTCAGTAAACTTGGCACTCCAAATATCACACCTGGGCAGTAATAGCGGAAAAATTAAGGAAAATTGCAGATTGCTGGGAGGAATTAGTAGGAGAGGGTTAGGGTTTTGTCTAGCCTCCTTGCACACACAGGGGTTTCGTCCTGTGAATGTCAAAAATCTGGTGCAGTTTGTTCAAGCAGTCACATATGCCTCAAACCTCTTGAAACAATGATTAAATAGATGCTCAAAATTAGGGGTGCATAACCCCAGCTAAGACGCCTAATTTAAATTTGGATTTGGGCGCCTCATTTATTATATTTGGAAATTTAAATTATTTATTTATTTATTTTATTCTATATTTAATATATATTTTTTTTATATCTAATATTTATTAATGGTTTTGTACAAATTTATTGTTGAAAAACACTTTCCAAAATTTTAAATGCTTATTTTTTAATCTTTCTAAGTGGACCCCACACCCACCCCACACCCTCCCAACCCTAAAATGAAACATAAAACTTACTTTCAGAGCCATTTGAGTTCATTTTTACATTCCAAAAAAAAATTGCAGCTAAGAGGAAAGTGAGCAAGAGAAAGAGGAGGGTTTGAAGGAGCTGTTGGACAACAAAAACAAGCATTCAATAGCAATAAAGGAGAGCATTAAGGCAGCAACCAGCAAGAGAAGTGACTCAGACTCTCATATTCATACTCAAGTGGCAGTGACTTAGGCTCCGAGTCTGATTTTGATGCAATGTTGGCAGATGACGATTAGAGGCAGCCATCATACTTTCTATTACCATGTTTTTGACATTTGTGACTTTTTCATTTTGACATTTGTAGTGCAAACTTGTGGCCTTTGGGCATTTTATTTTTATAATTTTATATCATATGCACATTGACTGGTTGACATGAATTATGGAAGCAATTAAGTAGCTGTAGTACTATTAATTTGTTCGAATCTCATCACTCATGTGAACTCTATTGGTGTTTTACTAAGTACTTTTGATTCTATAATGTATATGTCTATATGATTATATTTGCAACTTTACCAATGTTCGTTGTTATCATTATTCATATGAATATATCTGAAATTTGAAATTTCTCTCTCTCTCTCTCTCTCTCTCTCTCTCGATTATATATAGCCGTCCCTTGTCAACCCAAAAATCCCGTTCCTGAAATGCATCCCTCGGTCCCGAAAACTCGGTGGCACATAGATAAAAACCCTTTTAAAAAGGGAGGAATAAATGTATTTTTTAAATAATTATTAAAAGACAACAAAGGGTATGATGGTTTGAAAACCACCCCTTAAGGTTTATATAAAGCATTTATGTGAGGCTTGGAAAGCGGCATGGAGATCACTCAATGAAGAAAAAGGTGGTTTGATGGGGCTATGTGCATTGGAGAAAAGGCACATAGAGAGTGCCCAACTTGGGGTATAGAGTACACTCAAGATTGCCCTGGCCAGGGCTATTGCACATGATGAGTGATACTCTGGAGCAAGCTGTGATATGCATGTTGAGTAATACTCAGGAGCATGTTGTGTTGAGTATAGCTTTGGAGCACTTGTGTTGAGTGTTTACTCTATTGAGTACGGCATTGGAGCACTAATGTTGAGCAATTTATTCGTGCCGAGTTCTGAATAAGAACTATTCCTTCTGGAGTGTGCAATAGCTGTGAGAGCCAAGACCACTAAAATCTTCCTAGGGTGAGAATGACCATTCCAAGTGCATTGATTCAGATAAGTTCTGAACTTATTTTATTCAAAGATACTCATAATTATTAATAAATAGGGTGGAGTTAATATAATTGAATTCTCAAAAGATGTCATTTACTATTCATATTATTGGATGTCAATTTATATATTAACAATGATCTTAATATGTTTCAGTCTTAAGCCAATTAATATTGATAAATAAGCATTGCATGTATTTGTATTTCAATTATAGATATAGTTTATAATCTTTGAACTTGGTTATTAATACTGATAAGTCTGCTGCCATAACTTTGATATATTAAATCTATCCACTTCTATACTCTGGAGAAAAGTCGCATTACATTTATTGCCAACACATCATTCATGGTGTTCACAACTAAAGCTAATTAACTAGTTAACTGATTAATAGACAGCTGTTCATGCACCTCATTTACTGAACAAAAAAAATTGAACTCCTAACTCAACAACTGTTCTACTATTAACTCATGGGCTGGATAATACCACAACTGTTCTAACAGTTGGAATATTCATAGATGTTCACAATTATTGGAAATAGTTCTAATCACAAAATAGCATTATTCATTTAATTTGTGTCTTCATTCACCCCCTTGATTCTCATTGTGGTAACTCTATTAATTCTCTTAACCTCTGAAAATTTTCTTTGGCTAATGGCTTATTGAGAATGTTTGCCACTTGATTGCTGTTGTTGCAAAATCTCAACTCAATGTCACCATTAGCAACCAAATCTCTAATAAAATGATGACAAATATCTATATGTTTGGTTCTACAATCAAATACAGGATTCTTGGTCATTGCAATGATATATTTGTTATCAGAATAGATCTCTGTAGCTGAAACTTGTTCCAAACCCAAATCAAACAATACTCACCTCAAACATAGCGCTTGGCATGCAGCTGAAGTAATTGCTATTTATTTTGCCTCTGTTGAAGAAAAAGAAACTATTGTTTGCTTTTTTGAACACCATGATATTGCACCACTACCAAGCTAAGTATGTAACCTGTTGTGCTTCCATGATCATCCATGGGAACTGCCCAATCACTGTCACTAAAGCCAGCCATTCTAAAATCATCAAAAGGAGAGTACCATATGCCAAAATCTTTAGTGCTTTTCACATACCTCATAATCGTTGCAACTGTTCAGAAATGAATTTCACTTTGCCCTTGTGTAAATCTTAATGCTAAACTTGCAACAAACATAATATCAGGCCTAGTAGCAGTTGGATACATCAAACTACCTACTAGCCTTATATACAAAGTTGCATCCACTTTTTCACTTCCATTGCCTTCGAACAATTTTTCTCCTAAACTCGAAGGTGTAAAAACAAATTTGTGCTAGACATCTTAAATTTTTCAGTTTAATCACTTACATACTTGCCTTGAGATATGAAATTTCCTTCCTTCATTTGCTTAATTTCAATGCCCAAAAAATAATGCATGAGGCCAAGAAACTCTGTAGTCATGGCTTCTTTAAATTCATCGATCATCTCTTTACTTGAACCTGTATCGATAAGATCATCAACATTTAGACTAAGAATATTACCTCAATGATTTTCACAGAGTGTGGGTTCACAAGGATGACTCTTGAAACAATTGTCATCAAAGTAGCTGTCTATTTGGCTATATGAGGCCCAAGGTGCTAGTCTATTTTCTTTTCAACAACTCCAAGATTACCTCAACCAGACACCTCTGCGAGGATAGTGATCTCAGGTAAGATGTGCTGCTTTTTAAAAAATAGAAAACTAGCAGAAATTCTTCAGTCTATCCAAAATACTCTTCCATTTGTCCAAATCGATGCTCTGATACCACTTGAAATGAAATTATTTAGTGCATAAGTAGAATAACATCATTACTCATGATACATTCACACAATAGCAATAATGGAATAAATGGGCAAACATGAACATAATATAGCAGGTCCACACAATATTAGTGAAATATAGCAGGGCACTTGATTATTAGACTGAGCCCCTTCAAAGGGGCAATCTCCAAGAGCATTACAACAAGAACAGAATGAGCAATATGATGATTAACCACTACTCACTGCCTTTTAGGCTTTAGTGATCCCCTGGTACCAAAGAAGTGGACTACCCTGCTTTATTAAATCTAAGAACTAAAAAATATGAGTCAAGGATTATGTATGCCAAACCCAAATGGGCCATCACATATTCTAATACACCCAATGGGTAAGGACTGTAACACTTGATCTTCCTAATTCATCTAAATCAACATAACTTGTCAATGAAACTCTAATCTTTTGAACAGTTTGTGTTCAGTTGGATAAAATTTTCTTTTTAAAAGCTCTTTGAATTCATCCAACTAATTACAGATAGCTTTCTCTTTTCCAAGGACTTAGGAAACTGAATTGCTTTTTCACCAATTTGGAGCTGCAAAATAAATCTTTTGTCTAACTTAATGCAGAATAAAGTATACTTACATTTGTTTCAAGTTTTCAATAATCTATTCATCATATCAACATATATTTGCCCTGTAAAAGTTATTATTTCAAATTTTCTTTCACTTTTTATAGTGGGGTGGTTTGGATTCTTTTCCCTTAGCTTTGCTATTGTCTTTCTTAGGCCAATCTTTTTCATAGGGAAGCTCTTCTTTAACACCAAGTTACATGGCATGAGCATGAATCACCTTTTCCATGGATTCTTGGTTCCATTCTACCATCTTTCGTTGCTTGGTGGTGCCATGCTGAGATTTCATCACATAGTCCAAACTTGATATGATGTGGCAACTCTCTTTGCAAGCCTTTTTTCATTTTTTTCTCACTTTGTATAAATCTTTATTTTGCAAGGTTGCAATGCTTTTTCCTCGGGCCCTCTTACTGTCATACATATCAACACAACTATTTTCACAATACCCAAATGTTAAACAGCTCTGAAACTAATATAGTTTGTAATTTCTCAAGTTCATTTTTGCTCAAAATTAAATTCCTATTGAATTATCATTCTCATTTGAATTGAACTTCAAATGACAGGAGACTGAACAGTTTTATTGTTATGCCGGAATTGAACTTCAGGTGACAGCAGATTGAATTTAGTTTGTGCTAAGTTTATAGTTTAAATGTTTGTTGGAATGGAAACATAAATGGATTTTATATAAATCAATTGAAAACAACACCTTGAGAATAAGGAATTCTACCCTTGAAGTCTGGGGAAGACAGCTTGGAAGTATCAACTAATCACTTCTCTGCCTTCCTTTAACTTGCACAATCACAAAGAGCACACTATGGAGTGTGTATACAACAATCAACTATCGGATTGCAGGGACAACATTTTTAGGGTTGTTTTGTCACTATATAGACATAACTGCACCTTTCCACTAACTTAAATTATTTCAAATTTGCTGAGGGATGATTTTTTCCTGATCCTTGTGGACCAAAATCTTGATTATGAAATCCTTTTTAAGAGTCGTTCTCTGATTTGTTGTTGGTCTTCCAAGTTGAAAGAGTATTCCATCTACAATCTCATTGGATGAAATGTTTGCATTCTTTCTTAAGTGATAGATCAAGAGGAGATTGCCATCCACATGTTCTAATACTTACTAGTAATTTGTTTCCAATATGTCTCCTTTTTGAGTGATTGTAAATTACAAGCATATTATTTGTCAGACGGAGAATTTTTTTGCTTATCAGAAGAAGAGAGTAATCAAAAACCTATGTACTACTATATTGATGAAAATTTTATTTTTAATAATTGCCATGTTTCATCTTCAGTAAATCTTCAAGTTACAGTTTTTTGTGCAGCATTGTAGATTGCTCCATAAATTTGGGAAGGGGAATGCTTAATATTAAAAGAAGTCTGGTTTAAACTTTAAAGCTTTTTAAATTTTTGGTAGGTTCTTTTGGGATGATCTGAATCCTTCACTATATTTTTCATTTAACAAACTTCTAACTTAGTTTCTACATGTTTTTTGCTATCTAGGAGCCTTGGCTAGCACCTCTTTGCATGATGAAGCTGGAGGCCATGTTGATCAGAGTCATGGTGCTGGGGTCCCCTCTTCGCCATCCTCATCAGGTGGGTCCATTGGGCTTCTTAATGGAGGCCTATGTAAGGAAGAATTACCTGCAGACCATTTGGTCCATGAGAAAAATGCAAAATGTTGGTTCTACAATGTTATTTGGCATGAGAATTTGGTTCTGAGCATGTAGGTTGGCTTTGGTGTTGGGAACATTCAATGGGTCAGATCCACTCAGCATGCAACAGTGAAAATTGAATGACTCCCAACCTGTTGAGGCCATCTGAACAGTATCGAAGCAGTTTGGAGAGTTCAGCAGGCAGGAATTGCCACCTCGGTTCGTATGTTTCTAGCTTTATTCGGTTTGTATCTCCTAACACTTGACTTATTTGTGTCAGGTCCCTTCCTGTCTAATATGCGCGATCTGCTGATAATCTTCCAAAGCTCTAAAGAGCTTTACCTCTGTTTGAATGAATGGTCTTTGTGATGGAGCTTTATTTAGATTATATCTCCTTTTAATTTTTTTGTTGCTTAGCAGAAGCAATGTGGAAATGGCTATTTGTTTTCCAGATATTTTGCTATTACTTGTCCATGTTCGTTATTAATGTCTTCTCTTTTTCTTTTCCAGGTCAACATCAGGAGAACCCTTTATCTCTTCTTGGTCAGTATAGTGACGATGATTTGGGTGAAGAGGAAGGCCAAGAGACCAAGAATGCAATTGCCTCAGAGTCAACAGCTTCAGGTTGTGCATCTGAACAGGTGTGGTTCTCACCTCATTTTGTTGGAAGACAATATTACTTATCCTTTGCATTAGTTTCATTACATTTTTGTGATTTCCAACAAATTTTCTTCTATATTCTCACATATTTAACTGTCTAAATATTTGTCTTCTTGCCTTTTTCTCTGTTATCTTAGGTTGTTGATTTCCTGGCAGACTTGCAAAACCATGGGCTTCTTGATAATAATTCAGACCAGACAAAAGGCATTGCTGAAGACAATATTAACAGTGAGTGCAAAAGTGTGGATCAAGGAAATTCTGTCTCTACTGTTCTGGAAGAAAATGCAAAAGAGGAAACTGTGGTGAATAATACAGAAGCACCTGCTACTGTTATAAACGACTCTGATACATCAAATATTCCAGACCTTCCTATTGTACAGAAGCAAAGTTTAAAAAATACAGAAAATGAATGGAAAGCTGTTAAGCATGAAGAAAGTGGTCAGTATTATTATTGGAACATTAGAACTGGAGAAACCACATGGCTGATCCCTTCTACATTGGTTCAAGAAGTCACAACAGTTACTGAAGACAGAGATCCGCTGAAGTTAGAAAGCTCACAAGATATTCTCTTGGGCTGTAATGAAGGTAGTTTAGAAGAAGAACCTGGGGTTCCTGGTGTTCAAGAGGAACCAGTTTCTAGTTCAATATGTCCTCAGGCTTTGGTGATTTCAGCAAGTACTTATTTTACTAAAGAGCAGGAGGAGATGTTGGAGCTTAAGACCAGAAATCATCTTGATGAACAAGTGAAGGATGCTAATGGAGAGGCTCAACAGAATCAGCAAAAGGTTGAGCTGAATGATCCACAATGCCAAATAAATGAATCTAGATTGGAACATGGCGGAATGTCTAATTCCATGGTTTCAGAACACACTATAGATGTAGATTTTGTGATTGATGAGATGGAAATTAGTGGAGTGGGCACTGTAGAAACTACCGAAGAGTCTAAAGGACACCAGGAGTTGCCAGCTCTCAAGGAAGATATACAAGAACAAAGGCTCAATCCTTTTGAGCTTCTTAAGTGGAGTGAAACCTTGTCACAAAGATTCAAGGCTCTTGAAGGGTACCATCTTTCACTTATATCTAACGTTTATGAATTTGGAAGGAGATTCCATCGTTTCAAATTTTCAATCGATGGATTATAGAATGTCTGATAAGAATCATCATTAAAGTACTATTGCTATTAATTGTTTTTTCACATTTCTTGTGGTGAGTTATTTATCTGTACATTACATTTTCTAGATTCTTTCCAACAGTTTATCTGTGCTTGTATGTCAGGACTAATGATTCTGTTCAAGCTCCAACCTTGCAACTAAGGTATGCGGTAGAGGCAGAAATGCGCTTTGCTGATTGTAAAGCACTTTGTTCATGTGAGGGTTCTTTGGAACCATATTGGTTGCATGTACAAACACAGCTTAAGCGACTTGAATCTGTTCTCTGTGTTGAAGAGGCTGCAATTTTATCCTTACAAAGTGAAATTGCATCTAAGACAGTGTCAAATGGATGTGGTATGTATGAACAAGGTAAAATACTTGAACCCGTTAAAGATGAATACCATGAAACCCTTCCAAAGGTTGAACAATGCATGGATTCTCCATTAGATGATCACATGTGTTCTGAGGATGATGGGCATGTGGTGTCTTCTCACAATGAAGATCCCAGGCAATCTCCTGAGCATCAGACTCATAAGGGTTCTCCTGATCATCCAGTGCATACAAGCAATGATACAAGCAATGATTTAGAGGAAGGGGAGATAAGGCAGTTAGATGATTCCAATGCCACACAGATTACTGCAGATGTCTCCTTAAGTCCTCAGAAAACTGATGAGCTTCCTTTGAAAATGGAAGCTGGTACTTCATTTGAAAGGATTGTTGAGAGTTCTGATGTTGCCTGTGAAGATGTAGACATGGAAGTTGACATGGAGGTTGATGACCAGACTGGTATAGAAGCATCAGTTGAGGAGGAAGCTGGCTTATCGACCATAGATAGTCAGGCTTTTCAACCAGTTCCTTTTGACCCATCATTGCCTTCAGTAACTCCTGTTGTATCGACTAGTTCAGCATCCTTATTCCCAGTACTTGTTGGAGATAATGAATGGGGAGTACCCCCTCAACCTCCAGAGGAAGATTGGGCACCACCTCCACCTCCAGATAATGATTCAATTCCTCCACCACCCCCTGACGAGCCACCTCCATCCCCTTCACCTCCACTGGTGCCTTCCAATGGCTACGAAGAACCATTATGCCCTGTACTTCCATACACAGAACAGTATACTTCAGCTTATGTTCCCTTGGCCAATTATAACTACTACCCATCTGCAAGCACTGCATCTGACAATCCCAATTATTATTGTTCTGTTGATGTCCAAACTAATGGAACACAGCTGCCTTATTATGATCACACTGCGAATTCTTATGCTGATCATTCAAGTTTGACTAATCCTGTTGAAGGTGCCATATATTATGAGTCTTGTAGCATTACTGCCCCTGAAAGCTTAGAGCTGAATAACCCTGAATATTCTTCGTACTATGAAAATGTTGATGCGAGCACTTATTATGGAAGCTCTGGTGTTACCACTGATGCATCGCAAGTTTCTTCTGGAATCATCACTGCTGTTACTTGTACTTCCTTGAGCACTTTGAGTGCAGCTGAGGTTCCCTCTACCCAAGTTTTGACTTGTGTTGCCAGTAGCTCAACTGTCTCAACAGCTTCAGTGCCTTCAATAGCAGGTGGAACTGCAGGAGTAAAAGGTCATTCCAAAGGTAGTGCTGTCTTTGGTATTTGAACTCTCTAGTATTTTTAATTTGTATTTCTGTTTTTGTATTTGTTTTGTATTTCCATTCTTTTAACTTGTTTAATTAGTCACTTATTACTCTGTTATGTAATGACTGTTATAAGTCTAATTTTGTCATTTAGTTGTAGATGTGCGGAGTAAGAAACGATCTATTGCAGCTGCACCAACCTTAAGATCCAATAAGAAGGTTTCATCCTTAGTTGACAAGGTAATGCGGATATTTATATGCTTGCCGTTTCTTCTCTTTCAGAATATTGAATTTCACTAATGCATGTGCATGGTATTGAAGCAGTCTTACTTCATTTGTTTTTGATAGTTTATGCATGTCCTTACAATGGCCTACTGATGTTGCAGTGGAAGGCAGCCAAGGAGGAGCTTCATGGTAGTGATGATGAGGATGAAAATGAAAAGGCTTTAGAGGTTCTTGAGAAAAAACGCCAAAGAGAAATTGAGGTAGTGTTTTTTAATTATTGATTTCTGGTATGCTAATGCCAGACCAAGTGCTGTGAACAATTATAAATCATGTTTTGAATACCTTTGCAGGAATGGCGCATGCAACAAATTGCCAGTGGGGAAGCACAAGATAATGCAAATTTTCAGCCTCTTGGAGGTGATTGGTATGTATGAATTTGCTTCTTTTAGCATTCAAGTGTAAAGTCAGAAGATAATAAACTCTATATAAAACATTATCTCTATCACAAAATTACATAGATCTTTTACAGTCATATATATGGGCAATGCTGAAGAAAGTTTCATTTTAAATATGGGTAAATTATATTTGCATAGGGATACATTCATCGTATAAAGGTTATCAATGGTCAACAATCTCTGCAGAGGTTTACTATATGGTTGTAGGATATTAGATTCTATTCATTTTAGTACATTATCAATATGAGCATATTCGGTGCAACATTTTTCAAGTTGATGATTATGACAAGGCAGTGGTTGTGTTTAATGATATTAGTAGGGCTTATAAGGCCATCCAGCTCTTTTTCCAGTTTATGATAAAGCAGTAAAGATAACAGTGGGATCCTATTCTGGTGATGCAAACTAGTAATGTCTTAAAAGTATCCACTTGTTCTTTCTCCTAATTTTTCTTAGACTTGGCCGACTGGGATTTCCTGTACTGATGCATTACAATCCAAGTAATCCAATTTGCTTTTCTTAGAACATTGTTTGAACTTTGAAATTATTTATGATATCAGTAGGCCAACTTCAAAATTTGCTGAATGATATTATTATTCCTTTTTAAAAATAAGCATGACAAATGCATAACATTTTATCTGTCTTCTAACAGACTTGTGAAAGCAATTCATTGCTTCAATAATGCCAAAACGTATTATGCAAATTTATTACACTGAGAGGTGTGACTACAATGGCAGCAAGGGTTGGATTGTAATGGAGTTACAGTGTGTTCACAAAAACTCCCTAACATATATTTGATGGCCATTTACACACCAAATTAATAATAATAAATAATTAAATACAACAATTAAATATATATAAGATGTTTATATATTTAAATTATATCTTTTACATTATGTTTTTAAATTTTACACAACACATAATGTAAAAGATTTGATTTAAATATGTCAAAAACAAATTAATAGAACTATTGAAGATTTAAAACTAGAACATATTGTAAAAAATGTTTTGTATATATATATTTCATTATAATTATCTAATATAATATAGTAATTTTTCGAAGACTGACCATCCTCTCCTATTAAATGCACAAAAGATAGCGTAACTGGATGTGGCTTCTTTGAAGCTCGAGGGTTTGGGTCAGTTGTGTTTTCTGTTTGTAGCAATTGATGATGTAATGTCTCCTTTTGGTAATTTCCTGGTTTTAGGCCTTTAAAACAATAATAATCACTAAAAACTGATATTAGTAATAACAAGTATCAACTTTATGGTTATATTCAAATTAATACATAAAACATTATAATATAGAGTGCAAAACATCATAATAGTTAGATCTATAGTTCATAGCATCATTAACATTTGAATTCAAAATATCTTAACATTGTTAATGATTATTCCAAGGCATATTCCTATAGCCAATCATATTAGAAACTCATTTGAAATGTTTGCAAACTGCAATCTCAAGTATGGCTGTCCTTGTATTGCGAGAGCACGGGTGGATCCTCGTCCATCCATCTCGGGGTGGCATACTTGAGAAGACCCTCAAGCTTAGGAGCACTCATCCACCTCCTGGCCCATGAGCATGGCAGGATTTTAAGATCACTCCATTCCTTAGTCCACCTTGGAGGGACTCCATCCTCCTTGATCAAGCCTAGGAGCGCTCATTCGCCTCCTAGCCCATGAGCATGGCAGGAGCTCCATTCCATCCATCTTGGGTGGCATGCTTAATAAGATGCATGAAGACTACCTTCCTCAACAAGCCCAGGAGCACTCATATGCCTTCCGGCCCACAAGCATTGCATCTCGGGGTGGCGTGCTTGATGAAGGAGAGACCGATACTTCACCTCTCATGAACTTGGAAGGTTGATCAACCTCCTTATTTACAAAACACTTCTATAAATTCAAAATAGATTGCTAAGGGAATCTACTATATTAATTGGTAATAAAATATCATTATGCAATTATGATATATATATGGCTATTTCTAATTTGTATTCTCAAACTTACTTCCCAATAATATTCTTGCTGAAAACAATATTTATTTCGGACGTATATCTTATGTTTCAATTTCTTATTTTTCTTTTTCCAATCTCCTTCACTTGATGCTTCTCCCAAATGAAATGTCCTCCCCTTTATATCTTTAAATTAGAGGGAGTCATACCTCTTCATCACAATTGCTGCCCTTACAAGAGCCACACCTCATTATAATCAAACGCTGCCCAAAACTCTTAATTTTATTTAATTAAATACGTTTTTGGAATCGCTATTAATAATATCCTTTTAACCATAATCAATCTCTTTACTAGGATCGCTATTTAATATTTAATTCATTAAGGCTGCGATCTTGACAAGGCTGTGATCTCTTTAGCTTAGAGGGGGGTATGTGATTTATGGTGGGGGCATGACAGATGAGGAAGATGCCAAAGATTCGCAGGATGACAGGGATTCAAAGGACTTGGTGCACATTGAGACTATTTTGGCCTCAACAGACGTCCTTACTATCTCTCAATCAGAATGTAAAAAATCAAAACCAAACTTTGTGAATGCAAAAATGTAGAGGGAGGTGAATAGAAGTAGAGGGGTTGTGGTTGGAGACCCAGAATTCAATTGGGGAGAGCTCTCAATGGATGATGGATGTTCTCCTCTCCCAGAAAGGGAGGGGGGTGACCACAGTTTGTGTATAACTTGTGACTTGCCGTTGAATTGGTGAAGTTAAATTTTTGGGGTTGGCTTTGAGCTTTGCTACACGGAGATATGGCCCTTGGGGAAATCCTGTTGTTCGAATCCCCAAGATGTTTTGGCTGGGACAGCTAGGAAATGTTCCTGTGACCATCCCCTACCTGGAAAAAATTCGGAAACATTTTTTGTGATGCCAAAAGAAGGGCGGGGAGTGGCTGGTTATCCCATATGGCCCAATACTCTTAAAACATAAACTTAAAAAAGAAAGAAAAAACATTGCTAGAGAAGAAAGCTTGCAATGATTATGTGCAGTTTTAAGCTTGCTGATGGGTCATACTGAAATTTAATTGATATGGTTTCTGCTGTTACTATAAACTATGATTTTAAAGGTCTTTGCAGCTCCTCATCATTTTTTTGCTTATTTAATTAAAGATGGTCATGGAGAAAGAAAGAAAGATAGAAATCATATTAATGTTCATGAATGACTGAAAGTATGTCAAGGGGACTTGAGAGTGCATTAGATTATAATAGAAATTTCTAGGAAGAGAAATCTAGAGAGGCCCACAAAGGGGAAGAACCAAAAACAAAAAATACAATACTGTTGGGGACAACCGACATGTGGTCAAGAAATCAATATGAATAGCCAAGTATGGGGGACAAGAACCCCAAAGAGTACAAGTCAAGGAGTACTGAAGACATAGGAAAGTCTCATCGACTACCACAGCCTAGGCCTGAAATGAAGGAGTCACCGGTGTCATTTTCAGTCATGTTGAAAGGATCAATACAAGATCTGATAGTGATAAATTGTGTTTTATGTGTAATTGGTTATGGTGATAGATGTTCTATTTTGACAAGTAGGATTGTTTCAGTTTTTCTAATGTTGTCTTTGTATGAAATCTGGAAGGCAGTTAGGTATACAGGAATGCTGCCAGTATGTAATTCTATTTCTCAGTAATAATATAGTGTTTTTGTTGTTTTCAGAAAGAATAATTAAATTTTAATCCATCATTAGTATAAATAGTTCAAACATTCAACAATTTCCAACTTCAAGCATTTTGAACATTTCCATTTTCCTCAATTAGATGGACTGTAGATTTCAATTATTCACTCAAGATAAGACCATCATTTTTGTTAAGATTATTCTAATGTTGATCAATTTGAGGAACTTCCTATGTTGTACATTTTTCTTCTCTAGTAATTTTTTTATATAATTACGCCAAGAGGCATCATACAGTGACATTAAGGGGAAGAATGTTACTGTGTACATAAAAACAAAACATAGTCAACTTATATTAAAAAAAAAATGATAAAATAACTTTTTAGTAAATATTAATAAATCTAATAAAATAATTATTGAATAATTCTAAAGTAAATAAAAGAATTATAGAATAAGTCTTGAGTAAATAAAAATAACTCAACATTATATCTGCATTTTAGATAGATGTATTTAAGATATATTATATATACAAATATCTATATTTAATCCTTCTATATAAATTCATAAATATATAGGCTCTTAGGGAAAAATATCTCTCAACATATTTTAGATAGATTTTTCTAAAGATTGATATGCTAGTATATGTGCACATTGACAATTTGTGTGTTGATTCCTGAATTCTGAAGTCAGCTTCTGCAATGGAGCTGAAATTTCACCTTTCCTTTGACAAGTGATAAATGTCCTTGCTTGGTGCTCTAGCAGATCAGCAATTGGAGAGGGTATTTCATTTGGGCTTTGGTGCAATGAGCGTGCTATCAACATGGTCATAGGGATGGATTAGATTTTTGTGAAGGACAAATCTATGGTAACTTATAAGAGCTTTGCCCAAGTTTTATGATAAAAATGAGTTTAGAGGTGCTCCTAAAATTTGGTATGGCTCATCTAGGCTGTACTCTCTACACAAAGAGGTGTAACTACAGTGGCAGCAAGGGTTAGAGTGTAATGGCATGAGCGCATTGACAAAACAAAGCTGACATATATTTAAAAAAATGAAACTATAAAATAACTCATAAGTAAATAAAATAAACTAACTTTGAAGTAAATAAATATAGCTCTTCAAATAAAGTAAACAATACAAATAAAATAAGATAATTCCTAAATAGTTTAAAAGTAAAATAAAATAATTCTTAAATGATTCTAAAGTAAAATAAAATAATTCTTTTTTTTTTTAAATTTAAAAAATGAAACTATTAAATAACCCATAAGTAATTAAAATAATTTAATAAACTAACTTTGAAGTAAATAAATATAGCTCTTCTAGTAAAGTAAACAATATTGTTCCATGGGGATGCGCCCGCCCCCTTGCCCCCCTCGCCGCCCTCGCCCCCCACCCCATGAAAAAAATCCCCACGATTTTTTGGATGGGGATGTCCCCAAGATGTTTAGGAGACTTCCAGGAGTGTCTCGATCGTCCCAAGGACTTACGGGTGCTGCAAAAAAAAGTGATAAAATTGTGAAAATGACATTCACCATGAAGGTTTGTGAGGTTTTGAAGCCCCTAAACCCTGCGAGGGGCAATGCCCCTCAACCCTGTTGGGGGCTTTGCCTCCAAACCCTTGCAAGTGGCGTTGCCTCCAAACCCCCGCAAAGAGCGTTGCCCCTTGACCCCATCGGTGGCTCTACTCCTTGATGCCAAACCTCCACCCACCCTTGTTAATGTTTAATGCAATTATTGCCATGTTTTTAATGTTTATTAGTTTGAACTTTACTTAGTATGCCAAAGTTTCATTTGCCTCCAAACCTCTACCCACCATTGTTAATGTTACATGCAATCATTGCCATGTTTTCTATGTTTATTATAAACTTTACTTATGCCAAGGTTTCATTTGCAATTCTTTTACTTATTCCTTACACATCTTTTTATAATTATTTTTTCAACTACTATAGATATTATTAACTTTAATTTTTTGGATTTGATAGTGTAAAATTTTTACACAATCAAATCCAGAAAATTGATGTTAATAATCAGTATGGATTGTGGAAACTTGATATCCATTACTATATATATTTGCGTCATCCCCCTATTGCCTCACCACCCTTGTGTCAATGCCCCCCACCATTGTCCCGCCGTTCCCAAACTTAGGCCTTTGTGCCCCTGTCCCCAAAATGCGTCCCCTTGTCTCCTTGCCTCTTATTTAGGAAACTCCATGGAACTATGGTAAACAATATAAATAAAATAAGATAATTCTTGAATAGTTGCAAGATAAAATAAAATAATTGTTAAGTAAATAGAAATAGTAAACAAATTGAATAAACTAAATAATCTTTAAATAGTTCTAAAGTAGAATAAAATAACTCTTAAGTAAATAAAAATAGTTCTTTAAATACAAATAAAGTAAACAATGTAACTTTAATAGTTCTTAAATAGCTCTCTATGACATAAAACAACTCCTAAGTAAATAAAATATCTCAAGATCGATATATCTTGGTGTTTTTTAGATAGATGTATTTAAGATATTTAAACTAGTCCTATTATTGGTAATGAGGTTTGAGGATTAGTTTCAATTGCAACATTCCAAAAGCTTGAAGCATGTTTGTAGTCCTTGTCGAGGTCATTGAGGGTATGCAAGCAACATGCCAAAAAATGTTGAGGGTTCATCTTCTGCCAGAATGAAAGCAGGTTGAGGGTGCTAAATAAGGTATTGAATTTCTTATATAGTTTGCTGGGCTGGCTGATGGTGCTCAAGATGGAAACAAAGATTATGGTGGTGGTGGTGATGATACAAAGGTGATCCTTTTCGATTGAAATGGCTCAATATGTTTGTATATGTTGTGTTAAATTTGGGTATAAACTGTAATCGTCTGATTTTCAAGTAGGATCTTTAGTAAGGTCTTAAGCTCCCATGCTATGGGTTTGAAGCTGTTTTGTATGGTTTAAATACCTTTGCTAAGGTTCCAAAGTTCAAAAACTAAGTTCATATTTTCAAAGTTCAATATAAAGAGAGTGGATCCCTTGCCCCACATTTACGAATTAATTTTGTTTTACATATGAATTAATAATAATTTATAATTAAGAGTAGTTTATTATATTAATTATATTATATTTATCATAGTTTGAAGATTCAGACTTGGCTTTGACTTGACAGCCCAAAATTTTGCTCAAGCTTGGGACTCGGCAAAAAACTTGGCACAAATTTGGCAAAAAATCTAATAATTACACAAACAAAAAGAAATTAATGCATTTAGAAAACATAAAAGTCTAATTTGACTATCGATTTGTCATAATTCAAACATCACACGTCATATGATCCTCAAACTCTCAATATTTGAAATTTCATAGTTTCAAATGTATAACAACATTATGAATTTATAGCTGTTTACATATGGTGATATGTCAAAAAGAGAAAAACAAACAAATACAATCTACATCTTCCTCTTTCCGCTTGCAATGTAACTTAATATTTTAGGCCTCAAACTAGAAGGTAAGTCAGTATCAAAATGATGATAGATTGTTTCTTCAAAAATGTCTTCATTTTCCTCCACTGCATCTAATTCTGCTGCTTCTGCTGCTCCTCTCTCCAATTCTACAAGATCTTCATCAATAAGGAGGACATCATTTTGTTCATCGACTATCCATTCACCATAAGGACCAATCTCATCCAAGTCAATGGAATCATGTGAAATGCCCTCCACCTTTCTAGTTCAAAGGTGAAGGTTGTACCAAATGAAGACAAGATCATTGAGGTGCTCTTGGGTCAACCTATTTTTCTTCTTTGTGTGAATTCTCTTAAGTAGGCACCAATTGCGTTCACACTCATAAGCACTACAAGGCTGGGACAAAATATGGATGGCCAACCTTTGAAGATTTGGCGTGTCAACACTATAATTCTCTCACAATAAATCTACAAAAAAACATCTAAAAATATAAGAATTAAGTAAAAAATAAAGAATCAACTTTCTAATTTCTACTTGTAGTATTGAGCTAAAAATTAAAAGATCTTTTTTTTTACCTGGTTATTTCTCTCTCCTTCAAATTGCTTGAGTTGAACAAAAGAGTCTCCCCTTGACACCCTTGTAGACCTTGAATAGATAGATGAAATATAGCAAGTTAATTATTATTTATGTAAAATGGATGTTTCTAAAGAATCGACATTGCCAAATTCATAAATAAGACATAGTAAATCTCACCTCCAACTCATCAAAGACTGTCTCTTATCCTAGCATATGGCACCATCTTATTGATTCATGAAAAAATACCTGCCATAACCTCATCAATCTTGAATGTATCAGATAAGTAGAACTTTGGGTCCAAGTAGTAGGCCAAGGCATGTATCGGTTGGTGGAGTTGATTTGTCCATCTGCAATCAGTGATGTGCCAAATGATTTCATATTTTTTTTGTTTCCACCATAGTAATGCAAAATGGCCACTTTGGCCTTATCCATGGCTTCATAAAGGAAAACCCATTGGCATGCCATCTCCATCCACCATACGAAGAACCTTGATCAAAGGTTCAGTCACTTTAAAAATTGTAAACAAGTTTGAAATTATTACAAAATTAACCCCTAAAAAACCAGCAAATAGATAATTTTGTATAAAGTTTATGTTTGAATTTGTTATTTACCTTGATTGACTCCTCCCATTTTTGATGAATAAATCATTAAAAGTTGTTCTTGTAGTCTTTTCTCCTTCAACCTTTTTGGAAAATGGAGACTCCAACCCAACATTAGACATAAACATTTGTTTGAGATGAGGAATTGTGGCAAGAATGCTTTGCAAAGTGAGGAAATGGTTAGCAAATCGTGTCACTTCTGGTCGCACAAGCTCCTTGCAATTTGGGTTCTTTCTCATCAAAGAAAGGATCCAAGTATGGTTATAGATAAATTTCATAACCTGTTTAGCATCTTTAACCACATTTTTGACCCATCCAATCTTCCTAATGTTCTCTAATAGCAAATCTAGGCAATGTGCAACACAAGGAGTCCAAGAAATAGTAGGATGCCTCTCCATAATGTCTCTTTGCAGCTAAATATGCTGCTGCATTGTTGTGATAAGTTGGACCATCTTGCCATGCCCTCCTCATCAGCCTTAAATGTATAAGAGAAGTAGAACTTTGGATTTAAGTAGTAGGCCAAGGCATGTATTGGTTGGTGGAGTTGGTTTGTCCATCTGTGATCAATGATGCACCAAATGTTTTTACATTTTTTTTGTTTCCACCATAATAATGTAAAATGGCCTCTTTGGCCATATCCATGGCCTCATAAAGGAAACCCATAGACATGCCAACCCCATCCACCATATGAAGAATCCTGATCAATGGTTCAGTCACCTAAAAAATTGAAAACACGTTTGAAATTATTACAAAATTAACCCCTAAAAAAACCAGCAAATAAATAATTTTGTATGAAGTTTATGTTTGAATTTGTTACTTACCCCGATTAACTCCTCTCCAAGAATTGTTCTTGCAGTCTTCTCCCCTTCAACTTTTTTGGAAAGTGGAGACTCCAACTAAGCATTAGACACAAACATTTGCTTGAGATGAGTAATTGCGGCAAAAATGCTTTGCAAGCGAGGAAATGGCTAGCAAATCGTGTCACTCTTGGTCACGCAAGCTCCTTGCAATTTGTGTGCTTTTTCATCAAAGAAAGGACCCAAGTATGGTTGTAGATAAATCTGGTAATTTGTTTAGCATCTTCACCACACTTTTGACCCATCCAATCTTCCCAATGTCCTCTAACAACAAATCCAAACAATGTGCAACATGAGGTGTCCAAGAAATTGTAGGATGCCTCTCCACAAGAAGTCTCCTTGCGGCCACATATGTTGTTGTGTTGTTTGTGATAAGTTGAACAACATTCTCAACCCCAACTTCCTGGATCACCTCATCCAATAGATTGCACAAAGTCTCAACATCTTTGACTTCATGCGAGGCATCTATAGACTTCAAGAAAACCAATGTGCCATTAGAAGCCACTAAAAAGTTAAAGAGATTCCTGTTCCTTCCATCTATCCATCCATCTGATAAGCTTTTGCATCCTTATTTTCGCCATACTTTCTTTTGATCTGAACCATAAGTCGTGTATTTTTTACGACTTCCTCTAGCAATGGCCCAGTCAAATCTTTAGCTGTTGGAGTCTTAAATCTCTTACTAGCAACTGTTAATGCATTCATCGACCCTTCTCAATATGGGCTGTTTGCCACATTGAAGGATAAATTGTTATAGTACCAAAAGTTTGCTGCTGCCATCCTAAACTCATAATGTTTTCTTTATTCCAAGTAGTACCTTCAAGTGAGGGTTGTGCTCCTAGAACATTGTGTGGAATAAAGAAATTTGGTGATGATGAAGGAATATGACTAGAAGTAGAAATAAAACCCTCAGAATTCTCACCAATAGAGGAATGTGGATGATGAATGCTTGGAGTTGGGGTAACAAAAGAATCCATAGGTACATTCTAATTCATTATTGTTGCTATTGCCTCCATTGTCTTTTGCTTTTTCACTTTTTTCATTTCACACTCAGCAAGTAGGGCATTTATCTCTCTAGTAACCTCTTCGGACATCATAGTGCATGCCTTCACATTTTGTCCAGGTATTTTAGCAAGGTGGTATTTTTAATTTTAATCTATTACTTCCTCTTGTCATAGGCTGCTTGCATTCATTACAAGTTACTTGGCCCTTGATAGCTCCTGGTGTCCCATACTTCCATGAAAGATCTCTTTTACTACTCATTTGTGTTGAACTTGACATTGCTGTTTTAACATGGAAAAAAGAAATCAGTAGGGTTTTGCAAAAACAGCAGCAAGCAAAATGGTAAGCATTTATTTAAACAAAATAGAATGCAAATAGAAGCTAAAAGTGTTAGGAAATAAGGGATGAGGGGAAATGGAATTTTTTTTGACAGCCCTAATTTTTCAAGTTTTTTGATTTTCAAATCAAGAAAACAAAAAAAAGACAAAAATAGTTACTTGTTTGATGACTTAATCAACTTTCAATCATTAAAAATTCTCTTCTCAAATTGCCTTCTTGCTAGTTTTATGTTTTGCTGGGTGAAATGAGTGAATAAGAGCAAAAAATGACAAAAAAATGATGATTTTGGACTTAAAAATTGCTGCTGGGCGTTATAATGCAGTTCAAGAGTCTGAGCTCAGGACTCGAGAGTCCGAGCTTGAGACTTGGTGAGTCCTGGCACTAGACTTGGCCAGACTTGGCTCGCGAGCCTGGTCGACTCGGTACTAGACTCCGCTCGTGATCCTGGTCGACTCGGCACAGCCAGGAAAAAGGCTCACGAGTTGGCTGGGTCTTGCCGAGTACTTGGACTTTATTTATATCTCTTTGTATACTAGAAGTATCAGGCTATCAGCAATACTCGCTCAGTTTGCTGTTTTGGATTATATCTATAAGATTTTACTTCTCAGCAAAATGATAACGTTTGCATAAAATTGGGCGACAGCAATTGACAATTTTTTTTTCTGTCTTGGCTACTGGTTTGCTTCTTTGAAACCTCTGCATGAGTCTGTTTTGAACTCAGTATGGACCCTCGATGGGGCCTTAAGGGTCCTCCAACATGGACCTGGATTTGGCCAGGTCTGCTGTTGTTTCTCATCAAAATGATTACATTTGCATAAAATTGGGTGATGGCAATTGATGATTTTTCTTTTATGTCTAGGTTACTGGCTTGCTTTGGAAAACCCTGGAACTGGATCTGGTTTGAACCCGTTCTGGGTTCCCTGTGGGACTGTACAGGGTCTTGCAAAATGAACCCAGATTCAGATGGGTGTGCTGCAGAGCAGACTGGGAATTATCTGGGTCTGTTTTGCAGGACCTGGACAAATCCTGGGATGAATCCAGCTAGAAAATAATGGATTTTTTTTTTTTATAAATTTTTTTATTTCCGACTGTTCTAATTATCCTAATGAGAATGATAGTGAGTGTAGCAAATGCAGTGGTGATTATGCTGTTTGCTGCAACTATAGAGACTGGTTTAAACCTTGGATATTGCTCTAACTGTCATGTCTGATTTTAATTGGACTGATAAATTGCGGATGAACATTTGCAATAGCAGACATTATCACAAAAATCAGAGACCTTTTTTGTCATTATTACTGGCCATGAAGATGTGAAGCTGCATATTCCAATGAAACCCTGATGCTCTTCTTGCAGTGAAGAAGAAATCCTGGTAATTAAAGTTGGTGCCCTTGTATGCTTCCCAACTGAAGTGCAGCAAAAACCTCTGCAATGCAAACACTATTAAACCCTATATATTTTGCAGACTAATATATCAAATAAATAATACTAATAGTCCATATCTTCAAGGCTGTTTAGTAATTTAATATATTTTACTTTTTAAAGTATGTTGTTAATAAACAATGAGATTATTAGCTTATGAAGAAAGAAGCATATTAATATTTCAATTTCATTAGCCAAATTATTTCATTTCTAAAACTATTGTATTGTGTTTTATAACTGTGCTGATATTATGAATTTGCCCGCTGCTAATTTTATGAAATGGTATTATCTGATACTCTTATATAGTCTTAATGATACTTTTTAGTGTGGTTGCATGTTAGAAGGCACTGATATGTGTCATTTTGACATAATACTCTTTTTTAACATAAAAATATTTTTTTTTGTCATGGATAATGAGGGCTGCAAATATGTATATATTTATGATTTTTATATGTTTTTTGTATGGACCAAAACAAACCCAACCTCAATGCTTTTTTGCTGTACTGGTGTACCTGAATCTGAACCCAATCTGGTAACTTAGTTATATGTTGTTTTTAAATTTTTAATCTTAAAACATTTCTTATCTCATCACAAATTTCTATTTCTCAACAAAATTTCTAGGCTATGCATTTTTTTGATATATAGGTTTGAACCAATGGAAATGATTCCATTGGTCATGGCTTTCTGTAAGGAAACCTTAACTTATTGGTGGCCATCTATGTTCGAATAAGAAATTATGTAAAAATATGTAAATACTTACAGAGATCTGCAAGGTGTGTGAAGAAGCAAGAGAAATACTAACCCATGAGATTGTTGCGTTTTTCAGGGAAAAGTTAAACACTGATATCACCATCTTTGTTGAAAAGTACATATGCAATAATTATTTTGTTACCAAATTCTGCTTCATGTGGTCCAAATCCTATGGATTGGGATTATTCAGACTTACCAAATTGGTCAGATCTGATGTGGACGTCTGTTTATATATATATATTTTAAAAGTTATAATTTAATTTGTCCACAAACCTATGTTCTAGCTGACTTGCTTTGCTTAGCCCAAAAATTAAAGTTATATGTGTGCTTTTTTTTCTTTCTAAGATGGGCTTTTTGGTGTATATTTGGAATAATGGATTTTATATTTTTGTCCTCTCATTCAGATTTACAAACTTGGTAACTATGAATAATTGGATTTTGAAGTTTGCCCTGCGAGTGTAAAAAAATAACAGAAACTATTGAGTTTCAATGCTTGAATTATCACTAACTTGACTAAACCAGCTATTGACAAAAGTTAGGGAGAGACCTGGAGAAATACACCAGATCTTAGACGAGTATCTCAAAACTATTTAATAGCGCTCTCCTACCCTTGAAGCTTCTAGATGATATTATATTTAATATTTACTATTTACAATTGTTCTCAGCATTTTGGTATTAGAATAATACATTAATTGGCCTTTGTTGCTATCCATTTCACTTCTATGATGAGATCAGAAGGAATATTAATGATCTTAATAAATTCTTAACTGGTTGCTATCAATTCTGGCCAGTCATTCTGTGACATTACAGTCTGCATTGGGGACTCTTTAGTGGTAGGCTATGTTGCTGAATTGGAAGATATACAGCCCGATTCTGGGTACGCAACATACCTGAATTGGATCCTGGTTTGAATGTCAATGAATCGCCTGTGGGTTTGACTAAGATTTATCTTTTTCACACTGGAAACGATCACACCCTTTGCCAGTCAAACATGACTGATTCCAGCACTGACATGGTGAGTGCTGCGAATCTCGAGTAATTCCAGAAGTGGACATAATATTTGGAGTTTTTCCTTTTCTTTTTGAACCGGAAAAAGCCCTAAATCTCATTCCGCCATGGGAGGAAAAGATGACTCTGACTGGTGGATGGGATTCAACTACTACATTACCTCCTTCAAACATCATGCAGCTGCTGCTTGAACGTGATTTTGTGCATTTATTCAACTCTGAAGATGCTCTGTGAGACATTATATGTGCTGTGTATTGGTCAATACATTCTTCATTCTGCACTGCATTTAGCCTTTAGGGTTAAAACTTATGGCACTAAATGTTGTTTTAAGTTTAGGCTTTAGCATTTTAATATTTATTAATTGAACTATATTATATTTATTATAGTATAAACATTAGAAACTATAAAAAATGTTTTTTGAATATATTAAATTATAAAATATTAATATGATATAGATAATATTCTATTAATGTAGTTTATGTGAATACAAATATAAAGTTTTAGGCTGCAAATATATATATTAGATGATTTATAAATATATGTTTTTTATATGATTTTTTCATTGGCGTACACAGAACATACCCATCCTTCTCCAAAAATATTACTGTAACAACGTACTGTATCCATGTACTCATACCTGTACCTGAATCCGATTTGGTAACTAAGGTGGTAGGGATCACATAGACTAGATGCTGACATAGATACTTGACCAGTTCATCATTTGCATGCTTTGGGAGGTTTTTGTTGCCAGGGTTATACACTGAATCTTACACAAGTAGCTTAAAACTACTTAATGCTGCTCTCCTACTCTTGAAGCTTGTGTGAGATCAGCTTTTATGAGACACGATCTTTAATATTTACAGTTGCTTTCAGTATTTTGGTATGAGAATGATGCATTCATTGATCGCCCTTTATTGCTATCCATTACAATTCTATCACGAGACCAGAAAGGAAAATTAACAATCTTTAATAATATCTTAACTGGCTACCACCAAGTCTGGCCAGTATTCGGTGACATAAAATTCTGCATTGACAACTATTTAGCTATGCTCCACGGGGTTTCGGGGACGGTGAGAACCCGGTACGGCGGGACGAGTTTCTGGTACGGGGGTACTTTTGGGTCATTTTTTAGGGGACGGCTGATAAAAAAATAGGGAAATTTTTAAAAATATAGAAAAATTTCAAATTTTCATAGCATAACATTGATAAAGCATTCATTCTAGACATTGTATAAGCTTATTATATATCATTAGACTTGAATTGAGATTTCACATGAGAATCGACAAACAAATTAACAGAATTCAAATGCTTTTCATTATCAATGTGAATACATATCATATAAGAGTCTGATAATTATAACCAAAATGCCCAAAGGCTCCAAGTCTCAACTATGAAATGACATGATAAACATAAAACTAAGAAAATATATCGCTGTCCATTGTCCCTAATCAGCAAAAGGTAGGTCTAAATCAGCATCGCCCTCATCTTTTGCTTTCCTTCACTTCACAATGGAAAAGTAAAAATGAGTTACTTTTTCTCATTTTGGAGCTTAAATGTCACTTACATTAGGTCAAGTGTGATGGAGCGTCCCTTGTGGGCCCGCCCATAGCTTTATTTTTATAAAAATACCTTTTTTTTTTTGGCTGGGCCGTAGGGTACTGCTAGAAGTACCCGGTACGGTCAGGGTACGGCTAGGCAGTACCCGGTATGGTCAGGGTACAGCTAGGCAGTACCGGGTACTTCTAGCAGTACCCAAGTCCCCTAAAAGTACCCGAATCCCTGATTTTTTGGCAAACCGTCCCCTAGAAGTACCGGGTACTTGGAGGGCAAAGGGGCATGGCCAGGGTACATTTCCTAGCCGTACCCGCGTCCCCGTTTCGTACCCAGTACGGGAAACGGGTAAAAACCATAGGGGACGCGTCCCTGTGGAGCATAGCTATTTAGTGGTTGTGATCACATAGATTATATGCTGACAGATACTTGACCAGTTGATCGTTCATATGCTCTGGGATGGTTTTGCTGCCTGGGTGTTATACACAGATTCAAAGTGAAACTGCCAATTAAAATAACTATAAGATTTAAATTGAGGATCTAATAGGAACACATTCTAGGTTAACTCAAAGTAGTTTAGTGAGGGTTCACAATTTAATTATCTTGAAGTCTTTATATTTTAAACAGTAGATTTGCATACTTGCCAATAAATTGAAATTTCAGAGTTCTGCAAAACTTCTCTGTTCTGAGTGGATTAATGTTTATAACAAATATTAACTCATTTTAAGCAAGAAAATGTTATTTTAATTCAAACAAAGGATTTCAATTTGATGGATTGTTAGAATTATGAGTGCAACTGCATGATGGTCTTGGGCCAACTATTGCCTTAAAATTTCTGTCAAATGTTGTTTTTATTTGGGAGTTTGCCCCCCATAACTCCTTTTGCTATGTTGCAGAGTTCGTACCTGTAGGTCCCGAACCCAGTTCGGGTTCGTCTGCGGGTATGTGAGCACTGTGGGTTCACCAGGGTGCTCACACCCGTGCACCCGGGCGAATCCACAGTGCTGGGCACACACCTTGTGCTCACCCAGCATGAACTCGGGTGAAATCATCACGAACCCGGGCGAACCATGCACGAACCTGGGCGTACCCGGGAGAACCCACGGCCCAAGTCATAAAAAGTGGGCGGGCCCAAACTTAATAAAAAAACTTTTTAATTTTTTTTTTTTCTCCTATTTGAATATTTTTCAACTATCAATTGGCATTTAATATTTATCTTTGGCATTGATCAATGATCAAGTATCATACTATGAAATGATTTAGTTTTACAATTCTGTATATTTCTCTTTTTTCACGTACCCATGTATTGGGTTCTCGAACCCGAACCCGAACCAGTAACTTGTCCTTTTGTAATTAACCCTAGAGGGAATGGATAGTGCTTATGTCAATTAACCTCATAACTCTTATGTAAGTTGTACAAGTCCTGTATTTTGTTTTTAATATCGTTGTTGCTTTGCCAGGAGAGAAAGGGTGAAAAGAAGAAAAACTCAAATTAGTTCTGATAAATCAAAGTCTGAGACTGCATCAGTTGCAGTTAATGCTGAATCTAATGGAGTGGTAGAAGGAAAGAAGCCCAACTTAGCAGAACTTTCTAAAGATCTTCCCTCCGGATGGCAGGTTAGAGAAACTTAATCTGTTTTGTTCAAATAGGATATTTATAGCTTCTGTAACATCAGTTTTATTTCTTGCAACTAGTAGTCAACTCAGTTTCTGTAAAAACTAGTTTACTAAATGTTGTTTTATTTAGCTGGTAAAGACTAATTTGTTTGCATCAAAGCATTTTTGAAGGCATCAATCACTGTTTTTTACACTGAATTTTTAAAATATTGACAGGCTTATTGGGATGAATCTTCGGGCGAGGTTTATTATGGTAATTTGACAACATCAGAAACTACATGGGACAGACCCAAATGATTTTGGACCTACAATATATTTGGCAATCTAATATTCTTCACCAAGATTTGTAATTTGTAGAGAAAGTTCTGTTGGTTTTAAAGTGCAAATGTATGGGAAAAAGCAAGTCCACTTCAGAACTATCTGATAATCTATTGTTAACGTTCAAGTTGAAGTTCTTTATAGTTTTTTCAGGAATGAATTCCATTTTATGTTGCCTAATAATTTTCTTTGAAATTGAAGGGCCCATTCTGAGCCTTGCTATGCTCTTTGTTTTGGAAAATAAATTGTAACTTGTATAGTGTCTTTAGATGCAGATATTACCTTTGGCCAACTACCTATGTTGCGTTACAACTCTTAATTTTGACCAGATCTGCAGTTATAGGGCCCTCGATAGGTTTTGTGACAAAGAGAGCTGTTTAATCCTCTCCAGTCAGTTGCAAGTTCACTTTTTGTTAAAGTTAATCTCAAGTTTCAAAGCAGTGAACTTCTATCTTCAAAATTAATAAATTTAAATTTTTCTACATTTGTTGTGGCCGCCAGCCAGATGATGCTAGCAATAGCACCTTGGTGCCTTGGTAAGGCTGATATGCAAGCGCATAGCTGTTGGATCAGGAAGAAAAAGCTGCTTTCATTAGTATGATAAAAACTGTAGAGCAGCAGTTGTATAATTCTTATAAAATGAAAATATTTATAAAGCATCAGCTGTACAAATCTTATTATAACCATTCTCTTCTCATGGCAAGAAAATACATAGAGAACAGAGTGAAGGCAAACATTTTCTGTTTCCTTGAACATGTTAAAGAAGCCAGAGTAATTCAACGTGGCAATGTGAAGAGCATCTCTAGTGTATAAATAAAGGATTTTCTTATTTTATAAAACTATAATCACATTAGCACAGCAAATAAATTAATGAGCTTATGCTATCAAAGCATTCTTGGTGGGAAAGACGGGTTGAAGCGTTAATTCAAAATGCCGTGTCAAGATCAGTGAATGGTTCTCTTAAACACAAATCTCACACTTGCCTGTTTGTTGATGAAGACAATGATTTTACGGAGCTTCTTATAAATCAGAGTACAGACAACAAAGGGAAAATATTTGGGAAAAAGAAAAACTAAATAATTTATAGAAAATTTGAATATAAAACAATGTCACTTAACTGCATAGAGTGCTCTGCCAAATTTTAAGCGCTTTGAGAGACGGTTGATGTGGGAAATTAGATGCTGAAGGATATACTAAGAAAGACAAAGGGAAGAAAAAGTGAAACCAAGGGAAGCACAAATATCTCAAATATTTTTACGCTCCCTTTTGGTTCTGAGAAAGAAAAGTGGACTGCAACGTTAAATGCTTTTATTCTTTACTAGTTAATTAGGCCATTTTACAAAATCTGTAGTACCAGAAATTGCTCAAACTAATTTTAGCAGGTAATGTCTTGTGTGTTGTTTATTGATCTTTCTGCAGTCACAAGCCCCTCTGAGTAAACGGGTAAGTAATTGTGTAAATCAATAGGATGATGGAGCATGCTCAGGCATTAGAAAGGTACTAATGGTCCATGATGCTATCGATTCTATTAAAATTGAGTATTAGAGGTGGCACTGCAGTTTGGTCTAGGAGGCATGGTCGAATTGGACACAAAACGGGTTACTAGACTCGAGGAAAAGCTAGATAAGATGTATGAAAACTACTAGACTTGAGGAAATGCTTGAGTGAGACTCCATCATGATATGGATTCTTTTAAATTGAATATCAGAGGTGGCACTGCAGTTTGGTCTGGGAGGCATGGTGGAAACGGACACAAAACTGGTTACTAGACTTGACGAAATTCTGTAATACGATTTCATTGATTCTTTTAAAATTGAATTATCAGAGGTGGCAGTGCAGTTTGGTCTGAGGCTTGATGGAAATGGACACACAACTGGTTACTAGACTCGAGGAAAAGCTAAATAAGATGTACGAAAAATGAAAACTAATAGATTGGTCTAGATTATAGACAAATAAATGCTAAATAAAAGTAATTTCTGCATATTAATAAATGGAAATTTGTGGAAAAAGAATGCTCGAGTAAGACTCCATGATGCCTTAAATTTCATGCCAAATTTGCCTAAATTGAAGACAATAAAGTTGGTGTTATTGCCGCTGCATGGACATGGTGAATAAAAAGGCCTATCACCCATAATTTTATTGTTTGTTGTTAATTCAATTACTAAGTCGCTATGACCCTTTCATAGAATTGTGTAGAGGCAAAAACAAATCAGATTTTGGCATTGTTCAACGAGAGGCCAATTGATTTTTAAAAAAGATCCTCAGGTATTAAATTAGAGGATACTTCGGATGGAAAAGGTTTGGGATAATATGGTACACTTTGAAATTGGCTACGTCAGAGAGAACACGATTTTTAGATTGTTTTCGATCATCATTGGTCTTATAAATGATATTATGTTGCAGGGCTAAACAAGCACTTGGTGATATCAAAAGTTGAATATGAGTGCATATTTAGATTCCTTGTGAAGAATAATGCAATTTTAAAATAAGCGTCATCTAAATCCAAGTTCTAATGCAAAAGTTGAGGTTTTAGGAGGAATTACGTCACGGAGATTGAAGAGGCAAATTCTTTTTTACCATCTACACAGGCGAACTCGTTTCTGATGGTTTCAGAAAACTGCCCTTACGGAAACGGTGATATTGCCAAAAACATAGGCAAAATTCGGTATTTGAAATGTTTGGACTTCGCTTCTGGAATTTGGGGTTTCTAATTGCACCCAAAACTTCTAATATTTGATGAAATAATTCCTAAATCGTTAGGGGAACCTTTTGTGAGCAACCAATGCTCAAGGGCGTGTTGGAAGCACGTGTGGTTTCTTTAGTCAATATTTTGGAATGCTATAGATTACTTCATACTTGAGAGGGTAGAGATCTGTATAAGCTGGTTATGGGCAGCATGGTGCTACTAGCTGATATCTTGGTGTCATGGATCGTCACTACTTATTTTCATGTGACAGAGGAATGGGCTGAAGGATGAAAATACTATATGGTTGGGTATAGTGGTGCGCTATCATGTTTGGGCTTCACACTCGGTTTATGAGACGCTAAACTTGTAATTTCTAAAATATAGTGGATTCCTTTGATCTTGGAATTCTCGAGTTCTCTTCCCAAGATGTGTTTCTTCAAGGTAGACACTTATGTCACGGATTGTTTAATCTATTGATGTTCACTTGCAAGTTGATTTGAGCATTCATTAGTTCTTGTAGATGATTATATTGATTTGCAAAGTGTTATAATGTGATGAATTGCAAGTTAGTGTAGGTTTGATTTGGAAGGCAGTTAGGGTTTTTCATCATCTTCATGATTATCTTAAAGGGTTGCATGCTAGTTCAGTATAGGTTTGATTTGGAAGGCGGTTTGGTTTTCCATCTGTTGATTATTTTAACTAGCTGTATGCTAATCAGTGTAGGTTTGATTTGGGAGTCAGTTTTGGTTTTCCATCTTCTAGTTGATTATTTTAAAGACTCTCATGCTTGGTCAGTGGGACTTGTGCAACACATTTTGTGAGAGATTTATAGTGAGCACTTCTGAGAAATATCTTTGTTGTTTATGGATCAAGTTTGCTGTCCTTATATAAGGTTTGCTAATACATTGTTTGTGTGGTAGTTCTTCAATTTGTTGGTGAAGGTGAATTTTCATATTGTTTGATTGATACAAGTGTTGCATATTGAGGAGTTTGGGAATTATGCAACACATTTATGAAAAAATCCATTGTTGAAGAGAAATGTGTGGAACACCACTTCTTACGGATCACCGACATGAAGCATGGTTCATGTTTTGAGATTCGTTCACTAACTTCATATTTGGTGTGGACAGTTTAATGGGCGTTTGATTTGTAGAAAGGGGATATCATAAGAGGATTAATTTGCAACTAAGTAACTCTAATTTTATGTGGCATCCCAATCACTTAATGAATGATATCGTATCAGACAATGAGAAATTTTTTAGTTATAAAACAAGTAGTGTAAGTTAGAGGACATGCAAATGAATTAGCTAGTAAATTTCATCATGTTAACTACATTCAGAGGATTATTCTTGAATTAATATTTATAAATTGTTTGTATCCTCTATTGTCAAGATTACTGACTAGTCATATAAAATATCTATGCTTAGTGGGCCTTGATGCCCTAGATGTTTTGCTTGACGTTGTCCTTTAATGGTACTACCTCAATCTATAATATAAATTAGTGTTTTTGTGGGCATTGATCTTAATTAACTATGTCTATAATCATGATTATCTCTTGAGGGTATGCACATAAAAATACCCAGAGTCTAGGAATCCCTAACCACCCACCCTTATAAGTGTATTCATTTTATGTGTAGTTTTAGTTTTATTTCAAATTATGTGGCACATGCACAATTTTGGTGTAGGAGGAAGACTTGGTAGTGCATGTGCAAGCATGATACTTGTAGGAGGGTTTGTGGTGTAGGAATATGGAAAGTGGTGTATGCGCATTGTGTGGTGCATGCGTACGTAGTTGTGGCTCAAATGCACCTTGGGTGGTGCAAGAGTACGTTAAATGAGTGGGTAGTTAGGGTCCCTAGAAAAATGGTTTGCTAGGGATGGGTTAAGTTAGGGTTTGGGGGGAAAACAAGTTTCGCATGGGAAAATAGGGTTTAGGTTAGACGAATGAGCTTTTATCTAGGAAAATGGGTTTTTGGGTAGGGAAACGAGGTTTGGATGGAAACATACATTTTTGGGATTGGAAAATAGGTTTTAGGTTAGGGAAATAGGTTTTTGGTTAGGAAAATAAGTTTTAGGTTAGGAAAATAGGTATTGGATGGGCAAATGGGTTACGATTTTAAAAAGAGGTTGACCAAGGTGTGTGCATGTGTGAGCAAAGATTGGCTATAACGATGGCATAGGAGAGGTAGTTTGTAGTGTTGTATAGTTGTTTTATAATATTTTAATGCAGATGATTGGGGATTGATGGAGGTAGTGGGGTTCTACTACATGGCGTAGATGTCCAAGATCGGGGTGGATAGGGCTCTATTGATGAGACTAGTGGAATGTTGGCATTTAGAGATGTCAACATTTTAGCTCTCAAGAAGGGAGATGACAATGACATTAAAGGATGTGTGGAGCATACCACAAATCTTGATTCACAAAGGAGCATGCATATTATAGAAGACAAATGTCTAGGGAGCACTTCAACAACTGGTGGGAAGAGGGTGTGCCCATTCAAGGGAGATTTATATAGTGACACATGTGTGGGGTGGGTACATAGGATACCCTTCGAATTGATGGTGATTTTTAATGAGATGTTGCTAGTTGACACAATTGGGAGGTTCTTTATGATAGGCTTCTTAGACATGGTGGTGAACATGGTTGAGGTAAAGACTTTATTTACATGGGCTCTATATATGTTGACACACTTGCACATGGATTTAGATGATAGTATATTAGGGTGGGTGACACATAGTGGCTTCAATGCTACTACAGGTATGGGCTTTGGAGCACATTATGATTGGAGGGGGTGTGATAACTATAAATAATAGATGAGCCAATAGTTTATAGTTAGAGAATAGTATTGGGTGGCCGACGAAGGAACCTAGGAGATATTAGTTATTATAAGTAGGTAGTTGATGAGTTGGTGGATATAGACATTACATGGAGGCCATAAAAGGCCAAGTATTCTTGGGGAGTAGATGACCAATTTTAATTGAGCTTTACGTGGATGCCATGCTATACCATTGGGCAATGAGATTATATTATTGAGTGGTACAAATTTGATAGGGTGTTGAGATAGTTTGGATTGTAGTAAGACATCCTTACCCTACCACATATTGGGGTGTGAGTGGCGAGAGATCAAGCATTAGGTACCATGAGATAGAGCTAACAATTGAGATAGGAGAGGGATCAATCTAGAGGTTTTCTAGGATGATAGGGCATGTCCTAGGTATTAGAAGATATGATGAGGTCCTTGAGGGATACACAATATGTTTTATGAGAGGCTTAATATTATAAATCAATATTGACAATGTAGAGGGAGCCCTCATTTGTAAAGTACTTGAGTGCTTGGTTAGGGTGTTTAGGTAGGTCATAGTCTACCAATAGACCACTGTGATCACCACCATATGTAAATCCATCATCTAGGCCACATGAGGTGGATGGGGATAGTGAAAATCATGTATGCTTGGTCACACATATGATAGATTTTGATGAGGCCATGTGCCATTTTATATTTTTGAGATGATGTACATACATTTGAAGATGATATATGATATATAATTTTTTGACCAATTCATGGATTATTTTATATGATGTATCTATGTATGAAAATGATAAAATGATGATAGATAGGATGATAATGATGATGGGTTTTGGTGATATGTGTGTTTAAAATGGGATGCAGGTATATGTTGAAATGTGGCAAGCAACCTATATTTGCTATAGTGATTGATGTTATGTACCATGATATAAGAACCATGGTGATGATGTGTCATGTGCATAAAGGATTTACTAAAAAACATGCAACAAACAAGATGATACCCCATTATATTGTCAATGTGTGTAACAAACTTGGGATATGCTATGAAAATCCAATAGGAAAAGCATTGAAGCAATAAAAAGAATGCCTTTTTATATTTTTAAGACACACCATGATATAATAATTGTGATAATCTTTAGTAGGTATGTTATGGTTCAATAGATAAAAAAAGCTAAATCCAATAGATAAATGATTCATAAGGGTTGTACCTCTTGCAAAAGTGTTCAAAAATTATAGGATGAGGATGGCGCTTAATGTGGGGAATGATTTATCCCACAAAGGAAAATGATGAAGTGATGGGATATGAATTTCATAGGGTTCTTCACTAGTGTATATTGATGGTTAGAGATTCAACTAGTGTATATTGATGGTGCTAGATAGGGTTCTTCACTTTTATGTTTAATGTAATAGTATATTTACATGGAAGAAAGTGTTTTAGGAACATATTATAGAAGATATAGATCAAAACGCCATATGTGTAAAAATGAAAGGATGCCAAAAGGAAAATTTTAAAGCATGATACTAGTCACTGCCCCCAACATTAGCTACGAGGGAGGGATGAATGGTGATGGGATGAAAAAATGGGAGTATAGAATGAGATAGTACAAATAAAACCTAGGAGATAATGGGTTTTGGTGTAGTGAATGACACTTGCAAGTAGTTTTTCACCATTGTACTTGTCTAAGGTGACATGAGGTGGTTTTCTCTAGAGGATAATTTTTTCTTTACATTTTATTTTTATTTTTTTGGTTTTCTACTTTTTGGAATTGCTTTATGTTGGAAGATTAATATTTACTTGGTAAAGGCTATTCTTTATTTGTAATTATTTATTAACTTGTAGGAATATTCCAAAGGAATCCCTACAAGTCTTTTGTCTTTTTGTCTTCTCACACATGTGTGAGGATGACTCATTTCTTTTTTAATTCCTTTATTAAGGAATATTTGTAACCACCTCCTTAAGAAGTGACACTTTGCACACACAGATGAATGGTGGCATTCATTGAGTTGGGAGTTATATTCTAACTCCTCCCCACCTCTACTTATTGAGGTGCCTCTCCTCTCATTCTTCAATATTCAAGCAATCAAGCTAAGGTTGAAGCTCTCTCTCTCTCTCTCTCTCTCTCTTTGTATTATTCTTTAGGCATTTTGCCTCCATTCATAATATTGGGGTTTTTTCTTATTTTTTCCCCTTAACAAATTCTTGTGTCTCACTTGCTTTGGTGGTGCTTGGTTTGGCTACTTCAATCTATTTGGTAATCTCTTTCCTTCAAATAATTGCTCATTCATTAGTACTTTCCATTGCTCTTTTATATTTCCTTTCATTGTATCAGAGCTTGGTATTACTAATCGTTTGTGAGCTACATTGTTGAAGGTTTACCGGATTTAAAAAACACACCATTGGAGGCACTCTAAGAGAGGAGGAGAAGAGAAAAAGTCTAATCTTGTTTTTTGTTTGATATATTTTTCTAACCTTTGTGCATGATTTCTATTTTTGCAGCTTTTAAAAAACCCAATAAGGGTTTATGTTATTTTTCAATTTTCAATTTAAAGTTTATTTAGTTTGTACAAACTGTATATTAGATCTATAAAAAATCACTATATTTTACAAGTATTTTTTAGAGCTTTAGCTCTAGTTTAGAAATTCTTTTTCAAAAAAAACTTAATCTGTTTTTTCTATTGCAAATCTATAAAAAAACTAAAAAAAAAAATCAATATTGTTTTTGGTCTCTAGCCCTTATTTTAGCTCAGTTTTAAATAAATCCCTATTTAAAAAATCTAATTTATTTTCTTTTCAATAAATCTCAAAATTTGTTTTTTTTTCCCTTATATTTAAATCTATCTGTTTTTTAAAAAATAATTCATAACACTCATTTTGATTCTTTTGATAAAAATATCAAAATCTAAAAAAATTAAAGAGTTATGCCCTCTATTTTTTTCTAAAAGAAATAAAAAACTTCAAATATTTAAAAAAAAAATCAAAGTTTCTAAAATATAAATATAAAAACCCCCTTAAAAGTTCTTTAAAAAATAAATTAAAAAAAATAAAAAAAAATAATAAAATAAGCTTTTTTTAAAGAATAATAAATATTATAGGGCTTGGAGCCCCGATCCCTATTGCAAAAGTGCTCTGCTTCCCTACCATGTTGTCTGACCTGCTCACTCTTGTTAAGCCGCGACCACCATCCCCTGTCATCCCCTGTCATCTTTGCTCACTGCGTCACATTCTAAAACCTATATATGCCTCTTGTTTCTCTTTAATATTAAAACCCTAATGCCCCTTCCTGCTCTCATTGTGTTTTTGATACAGTAAGCAACATTTTCAGGGTGTTGTACCCTTTACACAGAGAGCCCAAAGGGCCAAAAGAATCATAGTTCAAGCCAAGTATGAACTAGGAAAGAGGACAGACCTCACACAGAAACAACTGACAGACAACTGTCGAACAACAACCTAGGACTGGAGAACCCCATTCCTAGGGAGAACCAAATTGACTCCCAAAACCTGAGGCCGTGAAGCACCAGCAGAATGCGGGAGTCCCTTCTTTTTTCGCAACACAATCGACCAAGAAAGCTCAAAATCATCCCCCGAGCGAGGAGGAAGAAGCGGATCCACAATAGCCACCAAGGGCAAAGAGCCATCACGTTGGGGATACGACAATGCAAGAGAGGAGACATGATCGATCAAAGGACCGACTAACACATCCAACAAAGTTCAAGCAAGCTCTGACAAAACAGTGTTAGCAGAACGAGCCAACATAGGCTCCTCGGAAGGGATAGTCAAAAGAGGAGTCAGGCAAGATATAGGCTCGCGAGAAGTCTCAATAGGCCCACTCTCATTGTGTTTTAAATGAAAGCTGCCTTTATTTTGTTTTTTAAAGTTTCTTTTTTACCCATAATAAAAGGTTTTGCCTATATCGATTTTTTACTTCGTTTAAATTTCATTTTATTTAAAACCTTTATTAAAAGTGCTTTATCGTGCTTTTTAAAAAAAAAATAGTAAGAAGTCTTTAAGTCTTACTTTTCATTAAAAATCTTTTAAAATTTTAAGTTTTTAATTTTATTAAACTTGTAATAAATTTCTTTTTCAAATTTAATATTTTTAATTTAATTTTAATATTTTTTAAAATTCATATTATATTTATTTTTGATTCATTTCATTCTAAATTAATCAAAATCTTATTATATGTTATAATAATTTAATTATATACTTTTTTTAGATTAATTATTTTATAAGATTATCGTATTTAATTATTAAAAATGTTTTATTTTTTTCAATTCAAAGAGGTATATTATTTTGAAGACCTTAAGTTTACTTTTAGATGGCTAATTTTTTTCCTTGTACTCTTAATTAGTGTTAGTTCCAGTTGTAAAGTATTTCTTATAGTAAGTTATTTTGTACTTAAATTTATTTTAAAATGTCAACATTAATTCTTGAAATTAGATTAAATTCTTCTAACTATCATTCTTGGAAGACTCACATTTCTTTCATTTTTCGTTTCAAACATCTTTTAGATGTTGCTACGGATCCTAAATCTAAACCAGATCCGTCTGCATCCAAAGATGAAATCGAAAAATGGAATCTTAAAAATGAGGAAGCCCTTGGCCTCATAGGTATCTCCATGTCACCCAAACTTTATGTTCACATTGGGACATGTACAACTGTCTATGAAGCATGAGAAAAACTCAAAACCATTTATGATAGTTCAAATGAATCAAGAAAAATTCAAATTCAAGATCAACTTGAAGATTTGAGGTATTTTGATTTTAAATCTATGAATGAATTTTTATTAAAATTTGATGCTTTAAATAGTCAATTGCATGGTTTAGGAGTAAAATTAGATAATCTTAAATTAATTCATCTTATTCTTAAAAAGTGTCTTCCTAGGCAATTTCAGCAATTCATTATTAATATTCATTCTCAATTAGCTATTCCTTCTTTAGCTACTCAATTAACTTATGATGTTTTTCATGATTTATTAAGACAAGAAGAAGCTAAGTTAATTCAATTTGGCACTCTTAAGTCTAATGAACATGTTTTTTTGTCTAATCATACGCAAAATTTTAAATCTTATTGTAAACAACAACATTATAATTCCAAACCTCATTATAATAATGACAATGATCCTAGAAAGTTAAACTTTTCCAAGAAACCACATTGCACTTATTGTAATAAGGATGGTCATTGGCAAAATACCTGTTTTAAGAAGCAAAATGAGAAAAATCCTATGAAGCAAAATAATCAACATCAAAATAAACTTAATAATAATAAGGTTCATAACAATGCTAATCAATCAAGATGTGCTTTTACATGTAGTTTTAATGTTTCTCACCCTCTTGAATGGGTTATTGATTAAGGTGCATCTCAACATGTTACTTCACATAAAGAAGTTTTTGAGTCTATGCAACCTGATTTGTCTAATGTTCCTCTTCAACTTGCAAATGATTATACTTGTAAAGTAGAAGCAATTGGTGATGTGAATGTTCCTAATGGTAAATTGCATGATGTTTTATATGTTCCTGAATTAAAGACTAATTTACTTTCAGTTGCTAAGCTTTGTCAAGATTATAAAATAGAATTCTATAAAGATATGTGCTATGTTATTGATCCAAAACAAAACAAAGTCATTGCTAATGCTAAGTTAGACAATGAAAATTTGTTCAAATTTTATGAGTTTTCTCAATCTAGATGCTCTTTATTATCTACCATTGATTTCAATATTTGGCATGAAAGACTTGGTCATATAAATGCTAACAATATTGCTTTAATGCAAAAGCTTAATATGGTATATGGATTTCCTAGTATTGTTCCATCTAAAATTCTATGCATAGGATGCATGAGTGGTAAGATGCATAGGGAGCCCTTTCCACATGGTCAATCATGGAGGGCAACTCATAAGTTCCATCTAGTTCATAGTGACCTTTTGGGACCCATGGAGAATAACTCCATCCAAGGATCAAGGTATGCACTTACTTTTGTTGATGATTATTCTAGAAGAACTTGGATCTATTTTCTTCATAGTAAGGATCAAGTTCTTGATATATTTTCTAAATTTCATAAATTTGTTGAAAGACAATATGGTTTTAAACTTAAAATTCTTAGAACTGATAATGGTAAAGAATATGTGAACAATGCTTTTAATAGTTATTTGAAATCATTTGGTATTAAGCATGAGCTAACTATCCCCTATACACCTCAAAAAAATGGTGTAGCGGAAAGGAAACATATAACTATTGTTGAAATGGCTAGATGTATGTTACATGCTAAAAATATGTCATAAATTTTGGGCAAAAGCCATGTTTTGTGCTACTTACATTATTAATAAGACTCCTACTAAATTTTTTAAGGATATAACTCCTGAAGAAGCTTGGTTTGGTAGGAAGCCCAATCTTAAGCATTTAAGAATTTTTGGTTCAATTGTTTATGTTCACAAACTTAAACAAAAGAGGCAAAAATTAGATATTAAATATTCTTATCATATTTTTGTTGGTTATGATGAACATTCTAAAGCTTATAGAGTTTATAATCCTCTTACTAAAAAATTTAAGGTTGCTAGAGATGTATGCATTGCTGAAAATGGTGTTCATGATTGTTTCAAAGTGCATAATGTTGAATCTTCTCCAAATAAAGTTATTGTTGTAGAGGATAATCCTCAAGTTGAATTTTCTCTTAGCCCTCCTAATGCATCTCTTACTCATAGTGATAGTGATGAATAAAATTTAGAAATTTCTCCTTATGATTCTTCTTCTAGTGATGATACTCCTACATCTAAAAGAAAGCCTAAATGATTTAAAAAATTTATGCAAGAAAGTGAAGATATTTTAGGTAGAATGAATAAATCTAAGACTAGAAAGGTAAATTATTGTAATTATGCTTTGATGTCTCAAATCATGCATTCAAATGATCCTCAAACTTATGAACAAGCTAAAGATCAACCTCATTGGCAAAAAGCTATGCAAGAAGAATATGATACTTTAATTTATAATAATACTTGGGATTTAGTTCCTTTACCTCATGGTAAGAATCTTGTTTCATGCAAATGGTTGTATAAAACTAAGGTCAATGCAAATAATGAAGTTAGCAAGTTTAAAGCTAGATTAGTTCCAAGGGGTTTCTCTCAAGTTGAAGGCTTAGATTATAATGAAACATTTTCTCTAGTAGCTAAAATTCCAACTATTAAATTAGTTCTTTCTTTAACTTCTCATATGCATTGGACTATTCATCAAATGGATGTTAATAGTGCTTTTTTAAATGGTGATTTACGTGAAGAAATTTATATGTCTCAACCTTTGGGTTTCATTAAGAAAGGTAATGAAAATCTTGTTTGAAAATTAAACAAATCAATTTATGGTTTAGAACAATCTCCTAGAGAATGGTATTCAAAGATTAATGCTTTCTTTCTATCTCAAGGTTTCATTAGAAGTAAAAATGACCCAAATTTATATATTAAGCATAGTGAAAATGACATTGTAATTATTATTCTATATGTTGATGATTTAATTCTCACTTCTAGTTCTAAAAATTTGATTAGTGATGTTAAGTCTCAACTCAATCAACAATTTCAAATGACTAATTTAGGATTTTTACATTATTTTTTGGGTATGCAAATTTGGAAAACACCTAAAGGTATTTTTATTTCTCAACATAAATATGCTCAAGATCTCTTAGATAGATTTAAAATGAATGATGCAAAGTGTGTTTCTACTCCTTGTGTATTAGGAACAAAATTAATGGTTGATATGGAAACTCCTTTTGTTGATCCTACTTTCTATAGACAATTAGTTGGTAGTTTAAATTATTTAACTCTTACTAGACCTGATATTTCTTATAGTGTTGGTTTAGTTTCTAGATTTATGTCTAAACCACAACAAACTCATTTTAAAGTTGCAAAAAGAATTTTAAGATGTGTTAAAAGAACTCTTAATCTTGGTCTCTTTTATGATGCAAATTGTGATTTTTATTTAAAAGGTTATATTGATTCAGATTTAGGAGGTGATCCCAATGATGTTGTGGTTATTGTTTCTTTGTTGGATCAGGTGTAATCTCATGGAATAGTAAGAAACAACAATCTACTTCTCTTTGTTCTACATAAGCTGAATATAAAGGTTGTACTAATGCATCCAAAGAAGCACTATGGTTAAGAAGATTACTTGAAGACTTAGGTCTACCTCAAAAGGATCCTACTCCTTTATATTGTGATAATAAAAGTTCTATTGCTTTGGCAAAGAATCCAATTTTTCATGCAAGGACCAAGCACATTTCTCTTCAACATCACTTCATTAGAGAGCAAATTGAAGACAAGCAAATTTCTCTTTTGTATTGTAAAGGTGAAGATCAAGTTGTAGATATTTTCACCAAAGCTCTTTGTAAAGATAAATTTCTCTTTCATTGTAAAAATCTTGGATTACAACCCATTGAAGGGTTTGATGTAACCTCCCCAAGTAAAGCTTAAGGGGGGATGTTAGAAGATTAATCTTTACTTGGTAAAGGTTATTCTTTATTTGTAATTATTTAGTAACTTGTAGGAATATTCCAAAGGAATCCCTACAAGTATTTTGTCTTTTTGTCTTCTCACACATGTGTGAGGATGACTTATTTTTTAATTCCTTTATTAAGGAATATTTGTAACCACCTCCTTAAGAGGTGACACTTTGCACACACATAGATGAATGGTGGCATTCATTGAGTTGGGAGTTACATTCTAACTCCTCCTTCTCACCTCTACTTATTGAGGTGCCTCTCCTCTCATTCTTCAAGATTCAAGCAAGCAATCTAAGGATGAACTCTCTCTCTCTCTCTCTCTCTCTCTCTCTCTCTCTCTCTCTCTCTTTGTATTATTCTTTAGGCGTTTTGCCTCCATTCATAATATTGGGGTTTTTTCTTGTTTTTTCCCCTTAACAAATTCTCGTGTTTCTCTTGCTTTGGTGGTGCTTGGTTTGGATATTTCAATCTATTTGGTAATGTCTTTCCTTCAAATAATTTCTCATTCATTATTACTTTCCATTGCTCTTTTATATTTCCTTTCACTTTAATCTAGTGTCAAAGAGCTTGAGGTGGATAATGTTCATGGGTTTTTCGAGCTCTTGATCATTTGGAGTGGACAAATAGTATAATATTGTCTACATTTGGTGATGATGACATATGGGCCCAACTAGATAGGTTGAAATTTACCTTTCTTGTCATAATATTGGTTGGTGTTGCACTAATTTTCCTTAAGAACAAGGTCACCAAATTCAATTTCTCTAGCTTTTTTTGTAGCTATGATGAATTTGTTTTTGATAGGCCTTCAAATGATTCAAAGTGTTGAGGTACCTCTCATCAAGCAGTTAAAGTTCATGCAATGTACAACTCAATATTCTTCATCAATTACGAGTTAGGAAAAGAGGTGCACAATAATGGAAGTTTGATCTTGATTGGAAAGATGAATTTAACTTCAAAGATTAGTGAGTATAAGATGGTTATTGTATGCATGCATAGAATGGAATGGTAGGCCCATAGGAAAATATTGAGCTATAAGTTCCAATTCTGGCCAACATCATTGATAATATTCTTGAGGATTTTGATCACTTGGCCTTATTAGAAGCCTCTACTTGACCATTACCTTGTGACTAGTACAAGGAGGATTGATGATGCTTGACATGGAATCATTCACATAAGGCTTAGATTTCATGATTTTTGAAGCATTAACCAATATTGATGATAATGCTAAAAGGGAAGCCATAAAAATAAATAATATGGTTAAGGATGAATTTATAAATTGTTGGCCAATAGTGTAAGTGAGTGGAATGGGTTCAATCCACTTGGTGAAATACTTGGTATTGGTAATAATGAATTTATGGTCACCATAGGAGGATTAGTAAATCTTTCCAAAGAGATTGAGGCCCCATACGAAAAGGGCCAAAGGGTTGCGATTATATAATGCTTGAAATGGTATATGTATGAGGTCATTGCACGTTGTTGATAAGCTAGGCATTTATTGACATTTTGACAGATGTCTTTTTCTATGCTAGGAAAATTATAAGGAGCTATGTTAGGCCAATACTAAGGATATTATTAGTGAGGATTATACATCTAATGTGGGCTCTAAAGGTTACTTTCATGGACTTCCTTGATTGTAAGGGCACCCTCTTTAAATTGAGACATTGTAGTAAGCTACCAAAAAAAAACCCTTCAATATATGGTGCCACCAAGGAAGGTGAAGTGGGATGAGGATTATAGGAATGATTTTTGTTGGTTATGTAAGAGGTTACACATTAGGGTTTGGTCATGGAGGTAGGTTTATGTATCATGATACCAAGGGAAGTTGGGACCAATAGTCTTGCATATTATTTCAATATTAGGGTTGTCATACATAGGCATCAAAAGCTACTCAACCAAAAACTCATAATGTTGACCATCCTATGGAATCTCTGGGAGTGAACCAATGGTGTTCATAACATCGATAATTATTGTGAAGGCATGCCACTTGTTCAAATTGGATATGGATGAACTATTGCCAAAATATGCCAGTCATTATTTTATAGGGGATGAGTTTATTATCCTCGGTTTGATAAATATCATTCAACTACCTTATTATTAGCCGAGAATCCCCATAAAGGAGGAGTTGTTAGATTTTCTACATCATTGTAGATTTAAGAACCATAAGAAAGGACTTATATTCATGAAATTATGGTGCATGGGAAAATAACCTTGAAAGATTTAGCGATGAGATTCCCTTACATTATGAGAAATAAGATGCATCCTCTTGACACATGATTGGTGAAGGAGCTTTTGAAGTAGAGATTTTAGTTGGGGGTGTTGGGACCCCTTCAAAATTTTATAAAATTTAGTTGAGTCCCTACAAAAATTTGACCTTTTGCTTCAAGATGTTATGTTTGAATTCCCATGCGCTGAGGAAGTCATGTGTTTATTCTTGTCCAATATATTTGTGTTATTGTGTTTGGTTTCCCCCTAGGTTGTATATTTTCTTCTTGAATCAAGACCTATGTTAGGTCCTAGAGTTCCAGGTTCCCTTGTAACATCAACCCCAATCCCTTGTTGCATTTCCTTTATATTTTAGGTCTCCGGTCTATGGAAGAAATTGGAGCCTCAAGACTAAGTCCCAAGTTCTAGGTCACTTGAAGTCCACAATTCCCACAATGTTTCCTTCCCTATTCCCTATAGCCTATTGTATTCAGTAATACTTATTGTTGATTTCCTATAGATGGAAAATATAGTCATAAGAAATATTGTTCCAATCTTAACACAACATTAGACACATATATAACAAGTAGGCCATCTATAAGCAATAGGAGTAAATTTTATTCACACCATTCAATGATTTAGCATGATTATACATCATCATTAGATATAAGTTTTCAAGTTTCCTTAAATCAACCATAACCATCTAATGCAAATTTAGCCTCAAGTTGAAGCATATTGAAATGGGATAAATAATTAAGTTCAGTGACTACACCAAACACTAAATTAATCCCTAGAATCCTCCCCTACAGACTTGGACAAAAAGGGAATCCTTCACCCAAGGATTTCCTACATTCCCACTTCTAAATGGGATCAAAGCCCCATGTATTTATCACATTATCTTTCTCAAGAAACATACATACGGGTTTCTACAATTAGGGGTTTCACATCCAATCAATTAACATTACTCATGGGAGTGGAATTGAAGGAATAGGGAATCTATGGAAAAGACTAAAACTAAATAGGGTAACATACCACCATTTACTAATACAACCCATTATAAAATAAATCCGTAAATCATATATTTTTCATTGATTACTATATCATACCTTAACAAGGCTACTTTGAATAATTCCCAATAGTTAATAATGATTAACAATAAGAAGGGAAATTCAAATCAATTCCCAATTTAGAAATCCTAAACTATAACACTTCCATCTAAGGATATTGAGATCTCAAATTATACCCTACCAACTTTGCTATCCATAATTCAACTTGAGTATCCCATAATCTCTCATAGATTCTGTAGACACTTAAAAATGTCCTGAATGATATCATGCACTTGAATATGATATACTAACACCATTTCATCCTTAAACCCATCCTCTTTTCACTTAATTGATTAAATTAGCCTAGATATTTAATTAATCACATCATTTTCGTCTATTAATTTGATTAATCTAATTAGGTTAATTCCTACCCCTTTCATGCTAACCTTTCGTCCTATTAAATTGGATAAATAAAAATATTCAATTTAACACCTTGAATCCTCTCATTTGAATTAAATAATCTTAATTATTTAATTAAATGTCATTTTGGCCCCTTTTCATTAAATAAGTTAATCACTTAATGAATATCCCAAATTCCCCTAATTGCATAACTAAAACTTTGTTTTAATTATCAAATTACTAATTAATTCTAACTTTCCCACTTGCAAGGGAATATTCCTCCTTTGCACATTCCTCCAAAAAAGGAATATTCTCATGGAATTTTCTTTCCCTCTTCACTCATTTGAAAAAAGGAATATTCTTCCTTCTAACAAACTTTCAACAAACTTCTTGTGCAAGTTTTGAAAGTGTGGTTCTTTGCATGATTGTGAGCCCTTGATAAAAAAATCAACTTGCATTCTCAACCCTTGATGGGAATCCATGATCCATGCCTCCATCTTCTTTCCATCCCGACCATTGATTGATTCTTTCAATCTTGACCATTGGTTTATTTTTGCCTATTCTATAGATAGACCTTGCATTTATTGAATAGGGATCCATCTTTTAATAGTAAACCTATGCTCTTAAAATCACTCTCATTTGCATCCATATTTAGCTCTTTTTTTAGTTTAAATTAGTGATCATAGTAGCTTAAAGAATCCATTAATAGCTTCTATGGTAACATAGTTGCATCCATTTAGCATATTTTAGAATTAGGACTTCCATCTTTAAAAGCTTGCATACATTTAGAATAGATTTACACACATTTGCAACACACATCTTAGCTTTCATCATGTTAATTTAGCTTTCATCACGTTATCCCCCAATAGGATAAATTTCAATGTCTTAGAGTAGATGTTTGTTAAGCTTTCATGTTTTAGAATGATAGTTTTAATGGCTTCTTCGTCTTTGTTTAAATTGAATGATCTTATTGGGATTGATGCTTAGTGGCTTAAGTATGATTCGAATATGTATGGATCAAGTGTAGTTAACCTATACTATGTGATTGGTCATAGATTCATCTCATTAACACCAAGAATATATTTTTTGATTATCAACCAAAAATTCTCTTTGTATGCAAGGACATATTTTGACCAATATGCTATAGCTCAATCACATATATCACCAAGTCATTAAGGAAATACATGTGGCCTCATTAGTCTTACAACCTAGGTTATCTTTTTCTTAGCCAATAATAGTACTTGGGTCATACCTAAGGTAGCTAAAGAAGAATTCATTTATGAAGTCAATTGAGAATCTCATAATTAACCTGGACCATTGATAATTCTAGCAGATAAAACACAATATATTGAACAAGTGTAGTGGCAATATCATACACAATTTTTATTACCATAATATATTTAATTTTTATAACTTACCCCATAAATGAGAATCCTTACATAGTAAAATTTCTCAAAATGAGAGAAAACAAAACTACACATAGAATATCATCCATAAACATCATTATTGAATTTTGATACTATTACTTTGATGACATCAATGCCAATATAAAAATATCCTGTCGATCCTTATATATCCCCCTTACCTTTATGAGATGAATTAAAAGATAATGAAATAGATGCTACCATACATGTAACAAGGAAAATGGCAAGGTTATCATGTTTATAATATCACGATCTTGATATGAATATGCTTTTACAATTTCTATCTATTGGTCTACCAATATTTAGGATTTTAGTGTCAAAAATTTAATTAGGGTTCTTAGAGGATTCATAGCCATTTCTATCACTTTTAACAACATTGACACAATCATAAAAGTCTATTTAGAATAAACATGTTCATAATTATAATTTATCACCATAGAACACTACATACATTATGCTATATTCATCTCTCCAATAAATTTGTAATCAGCTAAGTCAACAAATCTTGCCATTTTATAGTGACTACTAACTTTAGTCCAATGCAATTAGAACAAAGCTCTAATTATAATTCAAATGAAAATAATGCAATTTTTATATGTTCATATAACTAGAGTCAATTAGTGTTAGCTTAATAATTCCATCTATAAATAATAAAATCCTAATATATTCTGAATTGATACTAAAAATAAAAAATTCAAAGCCTAATTTGTTTCACCCATACAAAATAAACTTACATGTTTGAATAAGTCAAGGCCATTTCCAATTGGCATGATCTTGAGATTGTGATAAAAATAGTATGCATGGACTCCACTTCAAGAGATATCAGTAAAAATAACAACACAAAATAGATCAATAAAAGAGGAACAAAGACCACAAATATCACACCCAACATTTAAATCTTCTTCGTTAGTGTCTTCTATTGCATTTTCACTATCAATTTATGGATTAGCACTTTCCAACTCAACACAAAATATTGCTCAATAGCGGATCTTGAGATTATTTGGTGACATCATGAAAGCCTTCACATCTTCCCATAATATCACTAACAATATTGTAATTGATGGAATTGGCAATGGTAGCCTTCCAAAGGAAAAATATCCATGATGCAAAGGTTGTATTAGCTACAAGTGGTGTTAGGTATCAAAAGATCTAATCCACTCCCTAGAAATATTCTACTTAGAATGCCAAGGTTGTCAACATGTGGGTAAAATAATTAATCAATAGTGAAAGGTTGAAAATTATTGTTGCTTATGGTTTAGGACATAGAACAACAATCTTCCCCACTCTCATTCAAGAAAACCCTAGAGATCTCAATCCAAAGATGAGGTAAGGGAAAAAGATCTTGCAATAAGGTGTCCTAGGGTCTGTTTAGAGACTAAAGAGGGGTTCACCACCAAGCTAGGGCTTGGAAATATAAGAAATGAATGTAACATGCAAAGTACTAAGCAAAACCGAATTAAATGACCTAGGAAATGAAATTGAAATGCAGAATAATAAACTAAGAATGAACAAAGATGCACTTGGAAGAAGGATGAGGTCAAAACAAGCTTCAAAACCCTAAAAACCTGTTGTTTAATGCCCAATGGGAATCATATGCCAGTCTGGGCGATTTTGTCCCAAACTAGGGTTTTTGGGTGGAAACATGAATTTGATAGTGGTGAGTTTGAATCTCTTGAAATTTGGAAAAAGGCATTGTATTGGGACTCATACGCCACAAGTAGCATATCAGTCCCACTCTAATTTTTTAGAGCGTTAAGACTTGATTCTGCACTCTTATCTCTGCTCTTCTTTCCACACTTCACATTCGGATCTAAAACCCTGATTTGCAACCTGTAGGTGACTTTCCATGAAGATAGCGACCTTGTGACAAATTGATGACTTTATTCAACCTTGTAACCTAATCTTAAAAGGATGTTCAATCTTCAAGACACCTAGATTTGCAATCACACATGTAGAGAGAAGGAAAAACTTCTCGATTGTTAGGAAATAGGGGTTTGCCTAGGTTGAACCCCGTTTAGGTAATTAAACCTTGTGATGAAACAATGAAGAATGAACATGAAACATGAAATATGAAACATGAACAATGATACCTTGAAGGATATTTTGAGATGTAAATCAATAATTTATCATGAAGTGGCCATGTATAATGTATATCTTGATCTTGAACTTTGGTATCAAACAATGCTTGTAAATGGATCTTCAATGCTACATTAAAATACTAGCTCAACAACATGCTTGATGCTTGATGATCTTTGACATGATGATGGATCTCAAATTGCTACAACAAATGATGAAGGATTCTGCCCTTAAATGCCTTATAAATGCTCTTGTAAACTCTCTTGGAACTCTTGTAAAGTCTTGTAATCATAAACTTGCTATTAAGAATTCTCTCTTGAAAGTGTTAGGTGAAAAGGAGTGAAATAACCTTGTATTTATACTCGTTTATTCAAAATTTACCGAAATTACAACACTACAAGCCGAAATCAGATCTAGGAGAATAAATCCCGCCTAGAATTTGAATTAAATTAAATTTTGGGCCACACAGGACTCATACGCTAGAAGTTGCATATGAGTCCCATTAGGCATAACTATGGGACAAATTTTTCAAAAATTCTTACATTCATGTGAAACCCAGTTCGGGCCCCCAAAAATTAGGTGGGACCCATATTCCCAAGGTGGTGTATGAGTCCACTAAATCTATGCTACACAACCTAAAAAGATGAATTATGATTGGATGTTGACTTATGTCAGGATTATCCTTAGAAAGATGCATTAATTAAGGCTTGTGGATGCAAAATAAGGCCAAATAAGGCATAATGATGCTTGATTAATTAATGAAGCCCTAGATAAGTGTGAAAGTGTGGTACAACACTTTACAAGACCTTAAATAAGGCACCATTAAGTTCATTTAGTTCAAAAGGGCCCAATACCTAATGTGAATGTGTTAAACACATTACAACACTAAATCAAAGGCAACATCAGGTTCAATTAGAATTTTTTGACACTACAAATAGAATTGTGGAGGACTTCAAGCTGAATCGACAAGTGATTTTCATCTTCTATGCTTTGAGCTCAATTTAAACTTACGAGGGTATTCCTAGGGGTATAACTTAATCTAGATATTGAAATCACTTACATAAATGCCAATAAAATAAAGGATAGCTAAACCCAACCTATTTACTTAATCCCTAAGACTATCATCAGACTTAAGAAAACTAGCTATCAATAACTCCTATATAATTAATATGATACCTTGGAAAGAAACACAAGGTGGAGTGAGTTTTATGATTCACAGGCAATGATTTTCTTTACTTCTTGCAAATAGTGTTATCATGAACTCACAAACTTGGAACTAAAATAAGATGATTTTATCGATTTAGTTTATGTGTGGGTTATTGGAACACATACAAGAGATTGATGACTACTTCTGGGAAACAAAGTCATGATTAACAAGGAGGTTTAATACAAAATAGGGAATGGTATATTGAAGGTGATCTACTTGAAGCATCAACAAATATCCTTCATAGTTATATCTAGTTTGTTATCCAATACCAAACTATCCATTTAACTCATATGAAACCATATAAAAGAGCTATCACAACTCATGTAATAGACTAAAAATCCTATGAGATTCCTTTAATAATGATTAAATTCACAAACACAGATGTATTGAAGAAAATATTCCAAATTTGGTACATTCTCTAAGTTTACATACAAAATAATGGAGACACAAAAAGTTAGAAAATAAAATTATATAATATTCTTATAATAGTATGTCAAAACCTATGCCTTCTTGGAATGATTTTTTTGAAATTTATGCTCTTTTGATTATTCCTCTACCCTCCTGTGCCATCCAATGATGAAAATAATTTCCAAAATGACAATAAAACTAAGTGATAGGGGCAAAACTTAAAATGAATTGATGTAGCTACCCCAAAACCTACACTTGGGAAAGATTCCCCCCAAAATCGACACCTCAGATTGACTAGAATATTTTGCAATAACTTCTGGTAGTTGAAGGAATGACACAATAAATGTAGGTAGGTAAAAATAAGGGCACAATATGCAATAATGACATTGGTTGAATTTGAAATCTATGAGTAAACACTTTAGGTGCAAAAATACAATCTTGGAATCACATAACAAATCCTTAGTTGGTGGAAGAAGCATTAATGACACCTTGATTCATATAGAAAAACACCCGAGACATAGTCGTTGACCAAAATCATGAAAATCAAGACAATTGGATCCATTTGCAACATTTTACACCTTAAATTAGAGCATTGTGAGTTTTTGAGGGTCATTTGGACAAGTGAAAAGTTTCCACAATCATCCTTAACTCATTCAGTTGATTAAAATATCCTCATAAAGTCCTTTGTGTGGGATATCGACTTCGATATAGCACTAACAAGAAATATATATCTCTATTGGGTTTAGGAAAAAAATTATCTGCAAGAGAAATTTATATTTTAGATACATATTTGGTTCACATTGACTTACTCATAAACTATTCAATTAGAATTATCGATCATTATCAACTTCATGTAGGTTGGAAGGCTCCATCGAGCTTTTTTCGCAGATCCCCCTTTAATCGGCTCATGCGAAAATTCCAAGTGCATTTAGACAAGTTGATAGAATATTTGGTTCAGATAGAAAGTTCCACTGGGTGATATCAACAATGTTGACATCAACATGATGTCATTCAATGAACTAGGGAGCTATAGATGAGGTGACATCAATGAAGTGGGAAGATGGGATGGGATATCTTTAAAAAAGGCATATGAATCGAATAAGAAACTTGAGAAAATGGAAGTTCAGACATATGGGAAAATGTGCAAGGGATGATGACATCACTAGAGAGGGAACATGGGGTCCATCTACTGTGAAACATTACTTAGAAAATTTGAAAAATAATTTTCAATTGTGGGGAAATGGTCAACAAGCAGAAATTGTGGGAAAACCATCAACATCAAGAAGTAAGTCGACTCTCATGGAAATTCTTGCAAAATCATATGGGGATACTTTTCCACAAAGTGGAAAAATCCAAGTGAATTGAATGATTCTAAGCAAAAGGGGAGGTTCAAATGGACATCAGGTTTCTGCAAAAGGAAACACTTAGCTATTTTTCAACACTTGAAAGCATTGCAAAAATTTCTATAAGATTTATACACTTCTGGGGAATTTCAAGTAGTCAAGACATTATAGGAGAAAAAGATTGAGCTAGATGGAAGGGAAAAACTTGCAAGGGCCTAAATTTCTATCCTTAGAGAATTTTAGAAAACTGTAAAAGATAGCTAGGCTTAATTTTTCTTTCTCTATCGAACTGTGCTAATAAATTTGGCAATAGATCTCACACGATTGAATTTTTTAGATCGGTTATAAATGGAAAAAATGTTTAAGGAAAAAAAGGGAAAGGAATCAAACAAAAAAGAAAACATACATTTGAGCCCCAATAGTGGCTCTGGTTGGGGACATGTGCCTCTTGCAGGCACAAAAAAACTTAGAATCTCTGAGAAAACCACCAAAATTTCAACAAGGAAAAACACCATCTTTATCAAAGTAGAAATCAAGGCTACTCAAAAACACAATAAAAGTGGAATATATATCAATCAACTCATCAATAAAAATTTGAAGCCCCATTACTCATGAAAAGTAATGCTTTAGATGTTGTCCATGCACGTGTATCCCCACTAAGTCCTAAATCCACGAGACAATATACATGAAAAATCATACCTCTCAGCTATTTCATAAGGTCTATGCCATAAGGGTTCAAATTTTCCATGTTTTCCCTTATCCTCATTCTTGGAATTTCATAGAAAAACCATATCTCCAACTTAGAAATCCCTTGGTGATGTCTTCTTATAATGTATATTCTTCGTGATATGCTTATGCTGATTATATCTTTCATGAGCTACTCTTCATTTTTCATCTCTTAGTTAATGCCATGAACCAAAGGGATATTGCATCACATTGATCATCATCTATATCTTGGAACAGTTGGTATATAGGTAGCTTTGAACTAATAGGTATCCTAGCCTTTGCCCCATAAACTAGCTCAAATGGGATGCGTCCAATGGGTTCTTTGATAGTGACTATTAGCCCATGTAGTGTAGAAAAACACATACCTTTTCATTTTCACACTTAGTTTGAACCTATTTTGGCACCCCTTGTATTAAATTTCCTTTAGGTCACTTATTATGGGCCCCTAAGACCCCTTTTGGTGCATCCTAAGGCATATTTCAATTGTAAACCCAACCAAAATCCATAAACAACCTTTAATCTTGGTAACCCACCTTTTAAAATTGCAAAATAAGTCTTGTGGGACCAAGACGCCCTTGGTGGCATCTTAGTCCTCCTTAGTGGGACCAAGATGCTACCTAGGGCGTCTTAGTCCCAATGGCTTTATTTTTAGGAATTAAGAGCGAGAAATGAAAATATTTGATTCAAATTAGCATTTTGTTGACCTTTGGGATGTAATAATCGGGCTATTAGATAGGAATGCCTATAAAAGTAAGATTCACACCCATTTTCACCTAAGTTAGAAGAGATAGCTAAGTGAGAAGCAAGTAAGCAAGAAGGAGAGCTTCAAGAAGCAAGGAATCGAAGTCTTGGAGCAACCTTCTATTGTATTTTTGTAGGTTTTTCAAGTCCATTTTCAAGCCAAGATCTAGCATTACCAAAGACTAATGATGGATGCCTATGAAGGATCATGAGAGATTCTAGGTTGGAGATGCAACTAGCCATACTTCCAAGCCTAAGGACTTGTTTCTTGAGTGATTTCATCTTCCATTGTTGCTCTACTTTCTACCTAAGGAAGGTTATTTATAGGTTCAGATCTGAAGACTTGGAGAAGAAGGAAGTGTAGACATTGGACCTCAGGATCATATTTAGAGATTTTAGAAATTCAAGATGAAACTAAGTCACCACCTAGGGTGTCTTAGTCCTCCCGAAGGAATTTTTCAAAGATTCTTCCAAATCTAGTTTTGACATGATCTAAAGATTCCACATCTGCCCCGAAAAATAGTAGTGGGACTAAGAAATAGTAAGGATGTCTTAGTCCTCCCTGGCATATTTTGACAACATTTTTGCATTTTTGGAATCCTCATTACATTTCCAAACTTCCCAGGTACACACATCCTAACTCGCTATTGCATAATTTCATCATTTGTACTCATTATTTGGCTTGCATTACTAGGTTTTGTGAGTTGAATGTTAAGTTGTCTTTTCCAAGCCTTTCCTTGGTGGTGAACCCCTTAAAGCCTAAAAGAACCCCCTCCTAGGTCTTCCTTGTTGTGAATTGACTCACCTTTGGGTTGATAGTAAATCCAATTTGGATTCCTAGGATATTCTTGAATGACCTAAGGAGAATAGTGGCATTTCCACCATCTATTTTCTTTACGATTCAACCCATAAATCATGCATTAGTTTATCATTCCATCTCTTCTTGTTTTGATCCAAGGCCCTTTGATGATTTTCATCAGGATGTTTTTACTGGACTCATATTGTCCATTAGTTTGAGGGTGGTAAGGGGAAGAATGGACCATGTCAATGTTAAACTCAAAACACATAATTTACCTTTCCTTTGAATTGAAACACAACATTATCAACAATAATTTTATTTGGAACTCCAAAGCTGGTTATGATGTTGTTGATCAGGAAGTCAATTACCACCTAAATGTCGCATTGTAAGTTGAGACAACCTCAACCCACTTAGTAAAATAATCTATGGCTACTAGAATTCAATTATATCCATTATTGATTTTTTCTTGTATTTCTCCAATAAAATCGATCCCCCACTACTGAAAGGGGGGCTCAATAGATGAATGGAACAATGGAAGCACACCAAAAAAATTCAAGTTGCTCATTTTTTTTGACAAGCATCACACTTCCTTATCATCTACATGACATCCATGAACAATGAAGGACACCAAAGACCCACTGTTAGGATTTTATGTTCAATGGTATTTGCCTTGTAATATCCACCACACATGTTGTGGTGACATTCTTTCATCACTTTATTAACTTGTAAGCTGTCCAAAGATTTAAGTAAGCCTCCTTCATGATTTATCCACATCAACTCACCTTGGATCAACACATACCTCTATGACATCAACTTGAGAGTTATCCTTTGGATCTCATCCATGGAAGGTAAATAAATTCATGCTCACCAAATAAACAATAATGTTCTTTTAATTACCAGGGAACATTAAATCAAACATGTTGGTGTAAATAGGTGTTTTAACTATTTAGGTCCTATTTACATGTTAAGTCCACTTAGGTCTTAGTTGCTTTTTCTAGAAGTCTTAGTTGTCTAGATAAGATCTTATCATATCTTATCTAGTTGGATTTTATTTAATGCTTGTGTCCTAGGGAATTTAATAATATTGAGGTAGTTGTCTCATTATACATGATTAAGACACATGTCAAGATCTTGTCTAATCCTATCTCACATCTTTGCCTTTATTTACAAGGCATCATATGTACATTCTACTTCAGCTAATTCAATCCAATACCACTATAATTTTGAGTATTGTATATAGTCCATAATATTGCATCCATTATTGCAAATCTATCTTCTTGCTTTTCCCTCTTATAGAAGGTTGTTTTTGGTTTTTAAAGATGATCCTAGAGGCTTGAGTCCTTGAGTGACTCTAACATGGTATTAGAGCTTCAAAATTGCAAAACCCCTTCTTAGATCTTAGGGTGATTCAAGCTTGATATTTTTTGGGTGAACATTTGGAGAGAAATAAACCCCATAGTTGAGTTCAAAAGGCACAAAAACCCCTATTTTCATATAAAATACTTGATATTTGGGAAAAAAAAAATTGTGCCATTTTTGTGGGTTTGACTGAAATCTACAGAAAAATAGTTCGTACAATTTGTACGAAATTCTTAGGATACAGATCCATACCATTCAACACAAGAGGGAGTATAGTTGGCAACACATTCATGGTATATTTTATTCTTCGTATGTTTGCAGGGTATGAGCTGTCACGACAATTTTATTGGCATGACATTTGTAGAGTACGCGGAAGGTACTTGCAGGTTTTAAATATTAAAATATTGTTATAATGCACACCATTTTAGTTTTCGCCACTTGTTTTATTTTTTTGGCTGTCATATTTTGTTACACCTCGAGCGATATTACCTATTTACTATTACCTGTTTTGGTTAAATTGCTTGAATAAATGAATGTGTTTTGTGAATCCTTACATGAATGTGTTTTATGAATCTTTATATGAATATGTTTTAGAATATTGAATGGAAATATGATGAAATAATGATTGATGCAATTAGATATTTTATAATGATTCTAACTATGAAATTTATGATGTATATGATTATGTTGTGTTCGACTAACTACTGTTATGATGTGTTAAGTTGAGTGCAGGAACAGGTTTGATCCTCCAAAAGAGAGGGGAAGTATCACTCAAGAGAAGAACTTGGTCTAGTAACCCTTAATGAGCGTAACTGAACACTCACACACTCACACCCTAGTAGGTTTTAGTGAGTCAAGTCAATTTTTGGAAAAGGTAAGTAATCTTTGGTTTAGATGTGAATGTTGTGATTGAGGATTGTGAATAAGTATTGATGTCATGTGACAGTCTTTCCTTGTGTGTTTATTGTGGTATCGATGAGATATATGCATAAAGTGTATATATATGTATATGTGTACATGTCTACAGTAGACTCATAAATGTGAGTGAATACATAAATGAGTATACATGGGTAGACGTACCTACGCATGCTCATGGAAAAATTACCCATACCATGGGAATAATGATTGGACTAAAGGTGACATGTATATATATATGTATATATATTCCATGTATATGTCCATTGATGGTTATGATCATGAACTTGTTTTTATATTGGAAATGGTATTATGTATATGTATATATAGTATATATATTAATATATATGTGTGTTAAGTAATATAGTCACATATATATTAATATATATATTTATTATATAACTATAACTATATATATGTAATAATATTATTTATATATTTATACATGTAGTTATTATTCAACAATTAAATGTATTTGATAACTTTATAAAGAATATATGTACATACATATATATATATATATATATATATTCAAATGGATATAAATAGATACACACACACACACACATATATATGATATCAACATTGGATACATATGTGATAATGCTAAGCATAGTAAATAGTGCTATTTTAAAGTGAAGCACATATATGATAATGCACATATATCATACTTGGCGTAGCCTTGAGTTATATATCTTTTCTAGCTCATAAATTGTTTAAAGCATTTAAAGGGAAGTTAAAACAGTTTGCGAACTGTTTGAAGAAGTCAAGCCAATGTTGGAATATGTGGCACTAAATTTGGGAAGGTGGCACCAATCTATAGAGTATGCAATGCTTAAGAAGTTTTCCGAATTCACATAAGCTTGATATTAGTTTGTGAGACTTAGTCAAGTGGAAACTTGGGCATCAATATGTGAAGGAATTCAAATTAGGAAACTTATTTTGAACTTGTTGTCTCATATATCAAGTCGACCCAACCATTTAAATGATGAGGACTGTGATGTGTTGCAAACCTATGAGTTAGATTGATGAGTCGTTGCATGAGGTTAGAAAGGTGGCATAAATACTAACTTATTTGTAGCCTTCAGTTGCTCACAAATTAGTATAAATAGAGGTGCTCATTCTACCTTGATTGCTATACTTATCATTCTGATTATCTTGATGTTATTTTGCTGTAGTGAGTTGAGAGCTAGTGAGTTGAGAGTTGTTTTTCTATTTTATATTTGTGATTATTGTGACAATTAGTGAGAAGTTGGAAGAGGGAAATCAAGTTGATCTTGAAGGAGGTATCAAGTGAGCTTGGGGATTCGAACAAGGAAGGAATTTAATCAATTGGAGCATTATATAGGCATGCTAGTTTCTATACCTTTGTTGTTTATGTCGGAAATAATAATTAGATTTGTTACTATGTTGGAGAAGAGTGCTTTTGAATATGTTGTGAGGTTTGTTTAAGATTGCATGTTTCTTGGTTGTGCATTATCTTGTAGAACCTACCTTAATGGTTATATATGTATGTAGTACCCTATAGATGAGAGTTTGTATGAGTGCAACGTATTTATACTATACATAGTTGTCATCACTATATGTAGGATGTCTAAACTAGATGCATGTAGGAAAGAGTAAGATGTTGCTAGAATCACTTTGGTAGTAAAAGTCACTTTGCTTATGAGATATTATGTGGGTTATTCCTAGGATTTGTCTGGTCCATGGGAAAAGGAGTAACCTAGGTATAGAGTATGAATGGTCATTAATCTAAATCGAGCTAGGAAGGTGTGTGAATAAGAGATGCCCACTCTAACTTTTGGGTGATGAATACTTTGGCCAAAGTAGTGTAAGTAGCCACTGTTTACACTATCAATTTCACTGTGATCCGTGATTATGTACTAGGCCAAGATGTACATACACATAGGGGGTTAGCCATTATATGTTAGTTCTAGAAACATATAAGACACACCACCAAGCTTAGAAAAGGCTATTGCTATGAGGTTACCAAACCAATCTCTTCATTTAAGGGTAGGGCCATCTTACAAATTAGGTAGATGTGTAGGGGACTACAGTAAGTCCGTGGTTGCCGAAAAAGTGCTTGAGTGATCCTTCTCCTCATTAGTTAGTAGCCAAGATTTGAGGAGGACTTCCTAGACCATTTATACTTTATATATTTTGTAAGCTTTTTTAAGCTATGTTTGTATCTGGTATCCATCTCAATGAGAAATTGTAAATATGAAATGTCATATAGAAATTTATGTATCATCATTATTTGAATTAATGAAAGGAATTATTTTGTATGCAATCAAAAAGTTTGAAATATGTTTTAAATGTGCATTTATTATTCAAAGGAAAATAAATTTTTTATTGCTCATAAAGGTTAGATACATCAACTATTCACTTGTGGGTAAAATGTAGAAAATTTTATCGTGTAGAACAATGGGCATGTTACATATTTTCTGTAGCTTATGGTCATGACTCAAGCCTTGTGGGAGGCCCCGTGGGACCCTATCAGGGCTTACAACTCGCACGGGGGTGGGGGGTGGGGGGGGCACATAGCTGCCACCCGCCATTGAGGCTTCCACCCTTTGAGTGATGCCAATAGTGGTTTTTCAATTTTATTTTTTTAAAATTTAAACCCATGATCATATTAAGAACCTATGGCCAAGCACCCAAGTGCTTTAATTTTTTTCTCCCAAGGCCCTAATTGTTACACCCCAAGCAATATTACCTATTTACTATATTACCTCTTTTGGTTAAATTGCTTGAATAAATAAATGTGTTTTATGGATCTTTACATGAATGTGTTTTATGAATCTTTATATGAATATGTTTAATGAATCTTGAATGGAAATATGATGAATAAATGATTGATGTATTTGGATATTTTATAATTTTTTAACTATGAAATGTATGATGCATATGATGATGTTGTGTTTGGCTAATTACTATTATGATGTGCCAAGTTGAGTGTAGGAGCAGGTTTGATCCTTCAGAAGAGAGGAGAAGTATCATTCAAGAGAAGAACTTGGTCTGGTAACCTTTAACAAGCCTAACTGAGCATTCACACACTCACGTCTAGCTGGTCATAGAGAGTCGAGTCAGTATTGGGAAAAAGGTAAGTGATATTTGTTGTGAATGTTATGATTGAGAATTGTGATTAAGTATTGATGTCATGTGTTAGTCTTTCCTTGTATATTTATTGTGGTATCGATGAGATATATGCAGAAGATGTATATATGTATATGTGTACATGTCAACGGTAGATTCATAAATGTGAGAGAATACATACATGAGTATACGTAGGTAGACATACCTACACATGTTCATGGAAGGATCACCCATATGCATGGGAATACGAATTGGACTAACTTGATATATATATATATATATATATGCATCCCATGTATGTATGTCAATCGATGGAATTGTATGTTTGAATTTTTTATAAAGATATTGAAATAGAATTACATATATATGTATATGTGGTATATGTGTGTGTGTGTATGCACGTACATATTATTCTTTATATTTATGAATATGTATATGCGTAATATTATTCTTTATATCTATATATTATATAAATATGTTTGTTAATGTATTTGGTAAACCTTGTGAAATAAATAAATATATTAATATTTTGATATATATACATATATATAGTATGAAAGATAAGTATGTATATATATATATATATATATAATATACATGGAATAAAGTTATTAATATAAACCTCACGCACATAAGATAGTGCTAATTACTGTTGTTAATAGTATGCAGCAAGACACACATAATATATGTGGCACATGAACCTTAAAGAATTTTTTTAAGAGGGATAAAGTCCAACGCTTAAAGTAAATATGAACAAGTCAAATATAAAACATAGCACGTAGGAAAGCTTGAAGATGTGTAAAATTTTTTAGCATGGAATTAAAAGCTCTTTGAAACATGAGAATCTATCAATAGGTCGTGCCTGAGAAGGCGACACCAAGTAACAAGAGGTGGCACCATATTTGATAGAAGTTCGAATGTAAAAGAAGTCTTTAAATTTGAATAAGCCTGGAAATAAGTGTTTAGACTCAATCAAGTGCAAACTAGGTAGCATATTACAATGAAATTTGATTTAGGAAATCTATTTTGAGTTTGTTGTCCCAAATATCAAGTTGACTTAGCCATAAATCCAATTAAACTATTTTTTTGGTTTACACGTTTGTAGACAACATGATGAATTGTTCATTTTCCATTCAAAATATTTTTTTGAAATTTTAGAAAAATTTAACATGCTAGAATGCAATCCAACTTTTGCTACCTTTTAGTTTGGGATCAAGCTTACTAAAGAATATACTTCCAAGAGAGTAAATGCTACTTTATAAAGACAACTTGTACATAGCTTGGTTTATCTAACTCATTCTAGACAAAACACTTGTTTTGCGGCTAATCAAGTATCGAGATTTATGCAATAACCTAAAGAAAGTCATTGGCTGGATGCTAAAAGAATATTGTGGTATGTTCATGAAAGAATACATTACGAAATTCACTATTGCTATATATACTCAACTTCTTTGGATGGATTTACAAATTCATATTGGGGAGGTGATATAGATGACAAAAAATCTATTGGTGGTTATATTTTAACTTGGGTCAAGCCCTATTATATGGACTAGAAAAAAAAAATGACTACATCATTATCTTCACGTGAAGCAGAATATAGAGCAGAAAAAGAAGTAGGAAGGAAAGCAGTTTAGATTCAAAATCTTCTATTTGAGCTTGGTTTTTCCCAATATTTTTTTACTACTTTGTACTATGACAATCAGAGTACCAGACATGTTGTCAACAATTGAGTTTTTCATGCAAACACAAAACATATTGAGCTTTATGTTCACTACATATGAGATCTTGTTCAAGCAACTATTGCCAATCTACAATATTGTCAAAGTGAAGAGCAAACAGTTGATGCATTTACTAAGAGTATGACTGAAGACAAAATTTTGAAATTGTGAAGAATGCTTGGTATGTTAGAAGTGAGCATTAAGGGGGGAAAGTGGTATAATTAACTCCCCTCCTTTGTATTTTCTTTGTAATATTCTATTGAATTTTAAGGGGGATGTTAAGGAATAAGATTGTCTAGAAAGTGACAGACTCTTTTAGAGAGCTAGAATCTTTTAGAAAGTTAGAATCTTCTAGAAACTAGAAGTTTTCCAAGGAAAAGAACATTCCAACTTTAGAGTTCTCTAGAATATTACAAGTTTCTAAATTTTGGAGGCTCAAGTATAATTATGAGGTTGTCCATTGTGAGCACTACTATTATTTTGTTGTAATTTGTTAAATTTTATGCAATAAAAGTTAGATCAACCATTTCTCATTGTTTTATGCTCTCTTTTGTCATGTTCGTTGTTGTTATTTTTATTATTTAGACTTGTTTTTATAAAAACAAATAAAAGAAATGATGAATGGAATAGGTGAGAATAGTGCTCATGATAGATTACTTGAGGCATACCTAATGAAGTGGGAAGAATGAATTGAAGAGAAACAAGATGGAATTTTCAGGTAAGGCCCAGATGTCTAATATAGGAGCATCTTGATGCATCATGTAAATCTATATTTTTTTCTAGGGAGTTGAGAATTCTAGATAAATCATGTATGGATTGCCTGCCTATTGCATTGTAACATTTTCGCAATATCATGCTTTTATAGATCTTTTTATTTGTGAGCAGTGATTTCTTTGATTCTAAGATGAAAATTCGAAAGAAAACAGAGGGAAGAAAAAACCAAGGGTCGTCGTCGTATCCAAGCCGAATTGAATGGACGAGATTTAACGGGAGGCGAAGAATAGTCATACAAGTTTGCGTAAGGAATCGTCTCAGTGGAAGACATGACACATATTTGTTTGTTTCCCAAGAAGTTTCTCAAATTCATTTTCTCAAAACAAATTTTAAGACATGAGAATCTTTAATTCCATTCATTTCCACACAGAGTTGGAAGAAAGCTCCGAAAAATGGAAGGAAATTAGTGTAAGCTGAGACGTGTGGGTCACCATATGTGGAATGTTAGCCTGCATACATTATTAGCCTGAAAGTTCAATGCAGCCAAAGCCAAAGCTCAACAAAAATGGAGTGCAATAACTGTTCTCCATCAACAATGAAATGTTGAAATAATCAACATCAACGATGTGAGAAAACCGTCCAAAACAGAGACACACTACAACTGTGTTTTAACTGGACGTGAAGAATTGCCAAATTTCGACTTAGAGATACAAAAAATCTTGATCTCGTTCACTAAATGTCCTACCATGGCATCTGTCAATTTGGCAAAGGACGAATGTGAATATGAGTGGTATTTTTATTTTTATTTCTATTTACTTTTTATGAGTGGTATTTTTATTTGGAGTAGGAAGTTCATCCCAGTTATTTTAGTTTTCGTACAATTAGTGAGTATAAATTTAACCTTCAATTTTGTCACCAAATGAATTCAATCAACAATCTTGTTCTTTCTTGATTGTATGTGCTCTTTTTAGACTCATTTTCTTTGTAGACATGGATCATTTTACACTCTAAAAGGGATGAGCACCACATATGAGCATTGTAAGGGTGCTCAATACAAACATGAGATTGTCTTGGAATCAATGTAATATCCACCTCTTATTACTAATATCTTGATGTTTAAAATAATTAATAATTAAAATAAATGATCAAAATTATTTTTATAGTTATGAAATTTCTATCACCATTTTCAATCATTCATTTAACACTTTTACAAACCCTTTTCTCATTCAAAAAGCACCTTTAACATAATTAATTTAAAAATTAAATATTATGTATTACTTATTTATCAAAATTCCTTCACCTCACAAAAGATTACTCCCATTCTAAGTAGCCAAAACTTTAATAGTGGTTGTGAGTCATGGGCTGGTTCCTATTGTTGGAAAAACAAGAATACACGACTAAGAGGGGGAGGAGAGGGGGGAGGGGCGGTGAATCAGTTGTTACCAAAATAAAACTTATTCAACATTAATCAACCTTTAATCTCAGATCTGATAATTAACATTGCAAACATAAATTGATCAATAACACATCAAAGACACATGAACACCAAGATTTTATACGTGGAAACCTTGTTAGGGGAAAACCACGATGGATGTTAGTCCATGAGATTATACCCTGTTAAAAGTATAATGATAAGTAAATAGGGAATGCACATGCATTTAGGCACACTACCTAGAGCTCACTGCCTTACATACTATTGTCAGATTAAATCCATCTGATAAGATTGAACTGAGAAATTAGCTTCTACAAAAGCTTGATAATAGATTCGGTTAAGCACATAAAAACTCTTCCATACTCTCCTCAATATCTTCCACACTCTGCTCTACTCCTGAATGATTTGATCTTTATTCGCACATGTACACATACAAACACCCCCGAGCATATATCAAAATAAGAAAAACAACCGTTCTTATATATCCGCTACACGGATTTATATCAACTATTATGTTGGCCACAAATAAAGAGTAAATTACAACTGTTGGCCTTAATACATGGATAAATATTGATGCGCACCAACACAAGTCAGTCACAACATAGTGAGGACCCAAATAAACACCTTCAAACAAGCCAAATAATAAATCATTAGACCATAGAGGTCCGCAACACGCTAGCACCATCATGTCGGCCAAGAACATGAAAAAATTGAACACACTCGAAAAAATATTCAATCACAAGCACTCTAATCAATGCAGATGTATTGAACTGATAGAGTATGATCTAGAAACATTACTGATTATCTCAAAAACATACGCAACAACCAAATTCACTAGATTTGTGATCACATTGTCCAGAAGCATCTACTACAGAAACTGAGTAACTGTAGAAACACAGATCTTCATAACTTTCTCAAATATTGATGCATACTACTGAAGCTTCCAGACAACATACTAGATAGGCTTAGCAACAAACCCTTTAATGCATACTAGTTGATTATCAACTTATAGCAATTTCCACCACTCTGACCTTCTCAGCTTCGTTGATTGCTTGCAATATTTTTTTACAATTTTCTCAATATCCTCAACATATATAGCCTTTAGAATCATCAATGCTAATAGTGTTGACACCAATGACAACCAAATATCAACACTACAACCACAACATCCAACACCTATGTCTACAAAAATAATGAAAATAAAGAAAGCCAAAAGGTCCAAGTTAAAAAATTATTCTTATGAAAGTTTCTCTTTGCTAGCTTTTACATAAAGATGGAGGGAATTTAGGAATGATGTGGATATGCGAGTGTATCCGACACAAGATGATGTTAAGTATTGAAAAAATCACAAGGATGGGCCAAAGGATGAATGTGGCAAATCCAACACAAGATTATGGAAGTATTCATAATGACTCTTGCTACAAGATATTGACAAAAAGAGGGCATTCAACCTTTGTTACCACGAAAAATTTCTAATACTATTTCTTCCTTCAACACCAACCATCACTCTTTTGTATGATGTGAAATATAAATGGCTTCACATAAGAATATCAAGTGAAAAAAGATAATATCCCTTCAAAAAGATGTGGAAAAGCATGACTAATAGGAGACTCCAACTCTAAAGCATTAATCCCACATCTATGACACTTTCAAAAGGGTAGGATCGGTGTCTTTCGGTGCACTGTGCGACACACACTACTCTAATTTTGTCTAGTTGGAATCTGAAATAAGATTTGACTATCATTCTGAATATGTAGAGCTCTCACATTTAAGGTGACATCAGGCATCTTGATTTAATTAATGATGAATCATAAGATCTTATTCAAATTATTCATATCATACTGTTGAAGATGTTATTAATTATCTGAACCCCTCTAAATGTTTGTCATATTGCTTTAGTTCTTCTAAGAGAGGAAAAAATAAATTGAAACAACACATCATTAAGTACACAATGCTCAAACAAATACAAGTTTTCAATATTTATTATTGAGTGAATTTTGAAAATGAATTGTTGCATTCTTCACTATCTATTATAGAATAAGAAATAGATTGTCTTAAAGGTCTCAAGCTTGTTACTTTCTTGGAGTATTTATTTGTATAAGTGTAACTACATCTTATGATCTAATTTGAGCTCGTGTTCAAGACAACACTAACCGTGTCTTCTTTTGTACAAATTACATTGTCACTCCTTTAGTTTTTATTTTACTTGTAAATGAATTATCTAGATGTATTCAATAATCTTCCCATCCTTTTTTAGTTCTAAGCCTTCATATTTCTCATCCCCATGTGACTCTTGTACTACAAAATCTAGATGATTGGGCATGGAGTAACTAAAACATGTCTTAACTTTGGTGATAAATTTGTAGAACTATGTATGGGCATGTTATAGGAGTGATATATATAAGAAAGGATCTCATACCATGTTCTTGAACGATTTTGATTATAAGCTTTGAGATACTATATCAAATTTCATTTAACATCATATATTTCCCATTCTTTTATAGAATAAAAATGAGTGGAAATTTGATCAACTATCCATCTTTTCCGAGAAAAACACCAAAAAAACCCCTTAAAGTCTTGAATCCAATGCTTTTGGAAAAAACCAAAAATGAACCCAAACATGTTTGAAGTATAACTCAATTGCATCATTACATAAGATTTTCTTCTTAAATGGAACAAGAATACACTTCTTGATAGAATGATCAACCACTACAAAAAGCTAGTAATGTTTTTCCTTTGACATGTACGTAGAACGTATAAAGTTCTTAGAAATGATCTAGAACATACATGAGAATGAAATGGAAATGGATGATAGAACCCAAAATTCTATGTTTCTTTGTTTTCTTACCCTACACAAGTTGTGACTCCTAAAAAATATTGAAAAATCTACTTATATAATTGTCCAAAATACATATCATTGAAGGTTTGAAACAATCTTGTTGAATTCAAAATGTTCATTCAAACCTAATTAGTAAATGGATCATCTAGAGGTTATCAAGCGAAACATGTTAGGGCTTAATTAATAAAATGAACTTATGAGAGCATCATGGTAGAATTATTAGAGCACATCATCCTAGGTTTTTTGTACTCTTATTTTCTATCTTAATCTTTTTTCATATCCAAAAGTAACTCCTCTAGATTTTGACTAAGGAGAACTTGATCCTTGTCATTCATCAAATTCTAAAAGGTTTATAAACACTATATCAATCCTTATAACACTTAGACACGGTGAAAGAAAGAAAAACATGTTACAAATGGAGGTAAAAAAACAGATCAATTCCTAAAATAAGGAGTTTTAAATATTTCTATATTAAAATTAAAGTTAAGTACCTAACATTATTATCTAAGTTAATTATTACATCAATGGTTTGCATTATTTATCTTAAGAAAAACTAATTAGGATATGATAAAACCCTTACAAATACAATAATAAAATATTTACATTATAAATGTAATACACTAAACAAATTATTTTAATCAAATTATATTATATAATATAATAGTACTAATTATGTTTTTTCATTGATTATTTATCCCTTATTGAGTCATTGATGCAAGAAAAAACATCAAAACTCCAAATAGTAGTGTGAATATTGCAACCCCACAAGGAAAATTCAAACAACTCTAAATTTGCACTCAAAGCTCATGACAAACCTTCCTTCAAAAATTAATTTGAATAATTTAATGAATTTTTTTTAATGAAAACTTGGAGAATGAAATCCCCCACATTCATCTACAAAAAGATAAATAGGTCATAATTTTCTCTCAACAATACCCTTCTGATTTCATAGCCAAAAACCTAGAAAACCCATAGTTTCACACATTCAACAAGGAAAACCAAGTTCACAAAAACTACTAGCAACTATTGAGAGATCAAATACAAATTTCTATCACTTAACAAAAAACCATTTCAAATTCAAGGTATTGATTTTATTTCTTCATTTCTCTTGTTTACAATCTTAGCATCAAATTGAGAGATAACAATCCAAAAACTTGGCTACATGTCAGAATTCACTTCCAATGCTATCAAATCTAACTCAAGAGGCCACATTCAGCTTTCTACATCAGAAATATCAACATAAAATACTATAATCATCCTCTTGGGTGTGGGCATATTTCTCTCATTAAGTTTTCCTACAAAAAACAATGCATTTTCCCAATTTTTTCATTCACAGGTTCACTCGACTAACTCCTTCACTAGATGACCAGATTCCTCCACCATCAATTCAAAATCAATTTTTAAATGAAAATTGGAGTTACAAATTAAAATAAGTACCCACTTACATGCACGAGCATTGGATTTTTTCTCCTCTGATTTGGTGAGGATAAAATTCAATTTTTGAGCCACTACAACACATGCAAATTAAGCCTTCGGCGCCACTTATCTAATAGGTATAAGAATCTAATTTTAAATATGCTAGAAATTATTGGAAATTGCTTTTAAATCATTATTATAATACTAACATACTGAAGGAATCAAATAACACATTATTTTTCTCTTTCATGTATTTTATATCATAATCATAAACTTAAATTTTTCTTATCCTTTTCCATTTCTCTTCTTTCTAATTAGGTTGGCTCATGAAGAACTTAAATTTATTGTAACCTACTTCCACCACACATCCACCATAAATGAAATGTCTATTTTTTTTTAAAACATGGATGATGAAAAACACCTAATCATATGTAGGGGAACCCACCTCTAGATCTTTGAGCTTCATGCTCTCAATTTTTATGGAGTGTCCCTCTTATATTAATATGACCTGAATATTTTTTTATGAAACACCACATTCCCTCACATTTGAATGTGAAAAACCTAAAATGAAGAATATAAATCATGAACCAATTACCTTCTCAGGCTGATTAGTAGCTACTTGTATTCTATCCATCCACACAATATCTCTTGTTTCCCTATTGGGGGTGTCGACATATGTGAAAATCCTTTAACAACCTTTCTATTATTGCTTCATAGCCTAAATAATCTTATTAATAGGGTTAATGTAGTAGAGAATGCTTATCCATTAGTTTCATTATGAATTATAAGTGACTGGTGCAATATAGTAGACAATACCTACAATAGAATTGTTTGAATCCTCTTCTTATCCATTAGTCTCAACATGAATTGGAAAGAAATTGGTGCATTAATTATATTGGATAACATAATACAAAAAAAACAATCCATGAGATATTTGAAAGATGTCTTATGTATATATTACTTTTAAACATAGATCTATTGGTGGGCTTATTCTTAGTTTTGTCTTTAATAAATAAGGATTTATAATGACCTATTCACCAAAAATTTCTAATTCTATGGAGCATGAAATATTCAATTAAATAATGATATATATGATACATTATTAAGTACCCACCTATGTTGATTTGGAAGTATTTGAATGTCAATAGAAAGACTATGTTTCTTACCATACAATGAGATAGTATGCATTCTCTTGATCACTAAGAAACTAGCTCTCGAAGTAGCTTGTTCCATGACTATAATTATTCTCAAAGATACATGAAAGATATTATTGAACACCATACCTTTCCTTTTATATTTAGATTTTTCTCCTTGGATTGAAGATTCTATGAGAGCTCATTGAGAGAGTTTAGTCTTTGCTTGCCAAAAACTATGTTATTTCTTCCAACAACTAGCTCATCATATGCCACATGCTTCCTATGAAAAAATTCAACCTTGATGTGTTTTTGCTTACCTTCTTCTTGTGGTTATTTGGATAAAATATTGGGTGATATTTATGCTTTTCTCTCCATGTATCTTGGCTCACTATCTAGGTTCCATAATATTTTTAAAGGATGCATTTGGGTATGTGTAGGATCATGATGGGCCAAAAAGTGGTGATATGTAAGTGATATGATGGCCCATGTGCCCAACGACTATTTTTTACCCAAAATTGATGAAACGAAAAGGGTTTTTAAAGGAGATTCTCAACTTTCCACCAATATAAATTATGCTTTACTTTGAATTTAATAAATAATTATTATTTATTTTCTATTTGAATTATGACTAAAGTCTTGATTAATAGACTGATTGAAAAGCATCTATAGCTTTCAAACTCGGTATCACATTTATTGAATCCAAAACATGCATCACATTCTATGCTTTGCATACTATAGGATTAAAAAAATAAAAAATCATAAAGCTTTGACCAAGTTAAGGTGGTCAGACATACAAGTTTTTATATTTTTAAAAAGTTGTAATAAAAAATTCATAATTAATTATTTTCTTAGAAAAAAATTACAAAAAAATATGCATCACATTAGGACATAAGTCCTCTACTTATATCTAAAATATTATAATTGTTTTTTATCATTTTATTGTGGTTAGGGTGGTTAGATAAACACCTACTTCTTATTTTTTCCTTGAAATTGAAGTACTACTACATTGAAATTTCAAATTTTCACCAAATAGTTTAAAAAAAAAAAAACCTAGTAGTTTAGAAACTACATTCAATTTGCTACAAATTCTATTCTTACATATTTTTGAAATAATATAGATAACTTATTCAAATTTTTACGTTAGGTTGCCTAACTCTGATTTTCTAAATTTTCATCATCACTTAAGGGCCTGTTTTTTCCATCATGATCTTGCACATACCCATTTGAACTCTTTCATCTTTCTTATAATGATTCCCATGATAAAAAATTGGGCCTAGTATAGCATGGGGAAAAATATAACTAATATTTTCATGGACTATAATACTTAAATTAGAAGATATGTCAACATTTTTTTCAAAATGTGGGTAATTTGAACAAGATTGAAAATTATTTCTATTTTTGATTCACCAATCTAAAATCATAGGAATTTTCAAAGTGGTATTTTTACTTTGTTGGTTCTTCTATTACATCAACACCATCATCTTTATGACTTAAGACAATTTTCTCACTTTTATTTTCATAGATATCCAATTCTTCATCAAATTTCATACCATCTATAATGATAGAAAAAGTACTCCCTAACATGGCCTTGATTTAGTTTTGTAATGTGTCTAACATATTCACATTAGGTCTTGGGCCCTTGTGAACTAAATGAGCTTATTGGTACCTTATTTTGGGTGGTGTAGAGTGTTGTAACACACTTACACTCTTATCCAGGGTTTTTATTAAATAATTGAGCTTATTTATGGTTTAATTGGCCTTATTTTGTATCCACAAGCCTCATTTAATGCATCTTTTCGAGGATAATCCTTACATAAATGAACATCCAATGATAATTCATGTCTTTTTAGGTTGTGTGGCCAAGATTTAGTGATATGGGACTCATACGCCACATTGGGCATATGAGTCCCACCTAGGTTTTTGGGTCCCGATCTAGATTTTGCATCATCCTAAGCATTTTTGAAATGTGTCCCATAGTTAAGCCTAATGGGACTCATATACCACTTGTGGCGTATGAGTCCCATGTGGCCCAAAAGCAAATTTAATTCAAATTCTTGGTGGGATTTTATTCTCTTAGATTTGATGTCAGCTTGTAGTGTTGTAATTTTGAGTAATTTAGCATAAATAAGTATAAATACAAGGTTATTTCATTCATTTTTATTCTACAAGTTTTATGAAGCATCCTTATAGAAAATTTGAGTTCACAAGAGCATTCAAGTGTTTACAAGACTTCACAAGAGTTTTCAAGAGTTGATTATCAAGTTTTTTAGAGCATTGTCAAGCATCAAGCATCATGTCAAAGTTATCATGCATCATGTTTGTTTTTGAGCTAACATTTTTGATGTAGGGTTTTATGATTCAAGCCATTATTCAATTCAAGATCCATATCAATCAAGAAGGAGTCAAGATCTACATCCATTGGAGCCACTTCTTACATGTTTGCAACACTTTGTTGCTAGGGTTTGGTGAGTTGAAACATTATATTTTGTTCATTCATCATTCCTTCATACTATTTCATTTGATTTCAAGGTTTGATTACTAAAATGGGGTTTGACCAAGGTAAACCCCTTTCCACTAACAAAATAACATTTTCCTCTCTCTTTAGTGTGTGATTTGCAGATCTAGGTTGAAGACATATTGAAGAGAAAGCTTGGAGAAAGTTTTCAAGTGTTCAAAGTTGTCAAATTTATCACCTTGCATTGGAGATCATTAAAAGACATCTACAGACTGTAAATCATAGTTATAGATCTGAAAATTAGGTGGAAAGGATAGAGAAAACATTGAAGAGTAAAATCGTACTTTGAAATTCCAAAAAACCCTAATTGGACTAATACACAACTTTTGGCATATGAGTCCTAGTATAGGAAAATTTGTAGATTTCAGGAGTTTCAGACACCTCTCTACCAGATTTTTGTTCCTGCCCAAAAACCCTAATTTGAGACTAAATCATCCAATCTAGCATATGAGTCCCAGTCAACATTAAAATTGATGTTTTCAACATTTCAAGTCTTCATTTAGTCCTCTACATGTTTCTAGGTGCACACCTTTCATCTCTCAACTTTCTATTCTTATTTACATGCATTTTTAGGTCATTTAGTGAAGTCTTGCATTACATTAGGTTTTAACAAATTAGATCTTACATTTAATTAGTCTTTCCAAGCCCTAGCTTGGTGGTGAACCCCTCTTTAGTTTATAATCAGAGCCTAGGATAACCCTATTGCAATATCCCTCTCTCCTTTGCACACTTTAGATTGAGATCACTCAGGTTTTCTTTGAATAAATAGTGGGAAATGTGTTGTTCTATGTCCTAAACCATAAAGCAACCATTTTAATTCATTTCACCATCCAACTAGCCAATGTAGATTCCTCTAAGGTAAAATTCTTTTAAAACTCTTGTAATTCATTTCACCATCCAACTAGCCAGTGTAGATTCCTGTAAGGTATGCTTCTTTTCAAACTCTTGTAATTCATTTTTTTCTTCCCTGTCATGCTCTACCATCATAATTTCTCTCTATATATGATCATTAGACTATTGTAAATCACTCTTATTAGTCATAGAATAAATATATATCTCTTGAGCTTATGGCTGAAAGGTATCCATCATCCTCCTTTCTATATTTTCCTCATATTTATTTGATTCTTTACCTAATTTTCCCTCTTCTTTGCTCCAACATTTGTGGTTTGGATTCGAGGATTCTTTGCATGTTCAAAGCAATTATTCTCTTTTAAGATCATTTTTTCTATCCTCCCCTTTTACAATAGGAGATATTTTCTTATATTTATGACTTGAAGGTGATTCCTTATAATGAAAACATGTCCTAAGCATTGGTTACTCTAGTGCTATAATTCATGTGATGACTTCTTAAGTCTTTGGTCTTAACTATTCATAATTTTTTTGCTGAAATTGTTCTTTGCAAAATATTTTTAGGTGTTTGTGATGTTGATTCTACAGAGATCCCCTTTATGGGTGTCTCATTTTTAAATTTCATAAACCTATGAAAATAATATGTTTTGAATATTAAGATAAAGATTTTTATACTCTAAATTTGACAAGATTTATTGTCATCGATTATTTGAATAGTTTTTGTAATCTCAAATTGAGAAAATTTAGGAATAGAATTTCTCTATATGATCTTTAACAAAATATACTTTTCCTTGTTAATTCAACATATTGTCAAATATTAAGGTTATTCTCATAGCTTCAAACTGATTTTGGTTGTTTACATATCATTAATAGTCTCTTCTATAGGTGATTATTCAATGGAAGTACTAGATACAACTATAACATATTCTTCTTCTAGCCTTTGTCCTTGTTACCATTAGCCTTTAAAGAGCTCATTCTATCATGTACATAAATTTAAAGAATCTTATAATGATTATTCATAGGCTAGTAGGAAAACTAACTTTGATACCATTGTAATTTCCTTGAAAAATATTTATGCAAATATTACTTAAATATTTTTGGATATTATTTAAAATTATCTACAAACCTTGTATTTGGGATAGTTATTTTTTTGAGTTAATATTTTAACAAACCTTACAAACCCATAATTTACTCTTTCATTAATGTGATAATCCTAACCCTAATATTATAGACGAGGTTTACATTTTGATAAATAATATATTCAATTTTTAGCCGGATATGATCGGGTCTTCTTGGAGAGCCCTCTGTAGCAATGTCTTCTGCTCCAAAACAGCTAAGATATCCCACATGGACACGTTAGCAGATGATTTTTTTATTTGTTTCACTACATCGAACGATGGTGGATTTGGAGGCTTTTGCTCCTTAGCTCTTGTTGTTAAGATCTCCCTTTGCAGTGGACATTGTGGCACCATTGAGGGGGCACTAGGTTTGTGGTTGGGAGAACCTTTAGGCTATGGAATAACTAATTGCGAGACAACTATCTCACCCATGAATCTCCCTGTGGAGAGAGTGTTGTAATCAGATTACACTTGCTGGGTTTCTAAAGTGGATGCTTCAAATGTGAATACCGCTTCCTCTCCTTCCATCCATGAGAAGAGGGCGTGGTTGGTAGCTATATTGTTCTCTTGTTCCAGAGAAATCCCTTGCATTTAAACAGTGAGTATCTCATTTTCCATTTGCAGAGAGGTATATACATAACCCCATCATCCGATGTTGTGCCTTGGCTGCACTACTCCGCCACCTTTTGTTGTAGATTGCCACATGGGTAGTTTCAAGGTATATGTGAATCACTACAAGGGAAACACCAGGGGTTGTCGTCGTCAGCCAAATTTTTTTCCCCACAGTTAGATCTTTGTTAGAGCTTAGGTTGGTGTTCTACAATGGAGTGGGTACCGATACTATTTGATTTGTTATTTGTGCCTAAGGATTCATGCAAGCGCCTCCTTGGAATTGGTTTTGTTGCTAAGAGGACCTTCCACCTTGATAATTTTGATAGGTCAACTTTGGAGGAGTGGCTTGGTTACACTTGATGATAGTTATCTCATTGGCCATAGCCCGCAACATCTCCCTTATGTCGCTCATCTCATCCTTCAAGGCACCTGGTGTTACGTTTTGTGGTACGCTTGCGTATGTGTACATGGATTGAGGAGGAGAAATTGCAGTGGTAGGCGGATTTGCCTGGGTAGGGACCGATAGCTTGGGGAATATAGGCATGATGGGTTACGGCGATAACTTTCCAACATCAATCATATTGTTCTCCGCTTTAATTTCGACACTATATGCATTTGGTAGAGTGGTTCCGTTGAGTGAATGGATCATCATTGAGATATCAGTGTTGATGGACTTCAAGTAAAACCTGAATGCCAAGTTGGGTGGCGGGCAGATTGCAGCCTAAATTCTTTGCCAATTTTTGTGGAACCGAGTATTGAATTCAGTTAGGGCTTCATATGGAGCCCGCTTGATGATCTCTAGTTGGTGATATTGGGAAGACCTATCTCTGTCGTTCGAGAATCTTTCATAAAAAGGATCCCCAAGCTGATCTCAAGTGTCGATAGAGTTAGTTGGCAGAGTGCAATACCAATATGATTCTTTTCCTTTAAAAGAAGCTGCTAGCAATCTTAGCACCACATTCTAGTCTGTAAATCCGTGTACCAAACATACGTCCACCACATCTTGTAGATGTTCAGATGGTGTTCTTGAGCCATCTCCGACAAACTTTGGAATAGATTTGAGAGAGGATACTAGGATGGGGGCCCAAATGGCAGGTGCTATTGGTGTTCTTAGAGGGATTTCAGTGTCCCATGCCACATAGTTTCGGTTAGCGATTGGTAACATGGCTGGTGGAGGAGTTGGGACGTTTACGTGATGGGTTGTAGTTGGTATTGTTCCTAGCAGTGGTACCAAAAAACCAGGGTTATTTGCTATTTGGGATCTTGTGATAGGTCGATGGTTCATATACTTGCTTAAGGATTAAGCACATTTAGAAGGTCCCACTGAGCATTCCAAGAAAAATAAAAATTGTTGATGCCAAAAATTGACAAGGTAACAACCCTTTGGGGGAAACTCAGTTAAATGGGGGACCTATTGCGCTAAACTGAGTAACCTCCAGATTTTAAAGAAGTTGGCTTCTTCTATAATTGGAGTTTTGAATGGGAAAAGGAAGCAAATATAAAATAAAATATCTAACTAGGGCGATGCACCAAGATTTAGATGTAAGGCACAATAGGCCTATCTTGTAGATGTAGTCTAAGGGCCCGTTCAACAATCTGCTATGTACCGAAGTAACAAACATCAAAGAGAAAGACCTGGATAATTCGTTTCATGACATAAAATAATTTGCATAAAGATTTACTGAATAGAAAGAGTCAAAGACATGGTTCTAAATCATCATTCTATTCAAATCATTGAAGTTGCAAACAAACTATTCAGTAACAACACAATATAATGTTCTCAAATTTCTTAAGAAATAGAAAGACCAAATTACAAGGGCATAGTCTGTGAGTCCTTACAATTATCTAACAAAACAAAAGGCCTGGTGTCTTCCTAATTCTTTTGTAGATATTTCAAACTTTTTCTTCGAAAGAAGTAGTATATATAGCTAGAGGCTTCCACCGTTTGAAGGACTGTAACAAAAAAGATTTCTCATCATGAATGATGATGCCCATAGCAATGACTCACCACGGTCGTTGTAGCAGAAATATTCTCAAGCATGAACCCAGTCACTTGTGAGCTAGATGCATTCTTTTCAAATGATGGAAGTGGTCCTGGCTTACCCTATGCAAACAAGTGTCACCTCCCAATGAAGGAAATTAGAACACATGGCAGTATATGGTAGCTTGGCGTTCGTGCCACTCCTTCTTTTAATGAAGACCCACCGAAGGGACACGGGACAGTATTTCACAACCCGTGGTTCATCCTCCCCATCCTTTGATGAGAGCTTGTGATGAGAAGACATGTGACAACATTCTTACTATTGGCACCGCTTGAGGGGCCTGCCAAAATTTTGCATGGGCGGAGGCTATGTGGCATGCGAGTGAGGCTCGAAAAAGAGTTAAATGAAAGTAGGCTCAATACGCCCGATCTATTGACATGTGGGGGCAGAAAGGGAATCGGAAGAGAAGGGAAGGGAAGCTCCCCTTCGATGAGTGATTAGGTGACATGTGGCGACAGTGGGTTGAGACCGTTGAAAAGCTGGCATGGAGGCTTTTCAAAATTATCAGATGTGGTCGGAAGTCGAACAAAATATCAAAAAACAACCCGAAGGAAGCATGGGATATATTTAATATCCACACATACAATCCTACATCCATACAAGCATACATAAATACATGTTTAGATAAAATCTTACATACATATAGGCATACATACAATATACATGCATTGATACATACAAGCATACATACATACAAGCATGCATATATATATACATACATGACATACAAGCATGCATACATACATACATACATGTACATACAAATGTACAAATATATCAACATACATTCAATAGAGTAGCAATATAAAGGAAGACATAACACAAGTGCGTTATAACTTGCTTGCGTTGTGTCTTTCTTAACATGTTCCTCACAGATGCAAAAAACCATGTCAAAACTAAGATATAACACGTGCACGTTATAACACGCGTACATTATATCTTGATTTGGGAATCCCCAAGCCTTGGAGTTGGTATTTTCCTTGGAATACCAACCCAAAATCTTGGAGGGAATTCCCAATGACCATAGACGTGTTTTTGCAAATTCTACAATATTTCACATAATTGAGTTTGTGCTCACCGTTAGGATTGTACATGGTTCAATATCAAACAAATTGAACATCTAGGTAATGTTACGTTCTCTCTTAGTTATCCAACAATGTAATTTTTTTCACTTTCTAACAATGTTAAGCCTTTCATCCATAATTTCTTTTGTTTGTGTGTCTTTTTTTTGGCAAAAAGTAGTGTTTGGTGTTTTTTCTGTTATAAATTAACCGCTCATCAAAATTTCAAATAAATTACATCTTTAGAAACTAGACTTCATTCTACAAATTAAAAAAAAATCAATTATTTTCCAAAATTTGTAGGGGCAGCACAGCCAAGATTCTATTTTTCAGGAAGTGTCCACTTTGAAAATTAGTAAAAAATTATTAGAAAAATCATAGATCAACTAAATACTGTTAGCTAACTGTTGATCGTAGCAATTTTAAAAATGCTAAAAAAAAGTACACCGTGCTAGGGTCGTACAAGAGTTGCTATGTTATGTTTTTCTGACAAAAATTGCACCAATTTGTGTACGTCCCTCATTTGAACCCCTTAATCTCAACCATTTTAAAAACAAATTAGTATTTTAGAAAGTAAACTCAAAGCACTTCAATCCTTGTTTTTGTTCCATCTCAAAATTTTGAGTGTAACTATCCTCAATTTCACGTACAAGGTCGGTATTTCTTGATTTCAAAAAAAGGGTGTCCACTTAAGTCCCCTTTTTGGGAACCATCTTTGTGCACTTACCCGATCTTTCACCTTGCACCACAATTACCTACTATTTATATAAGCAAGCGCATATCTGACCCCGCGAAACCAGATCCCCTGGTGCCCTTTGTTCGTGTTATCTTTCTCTTTGTCTTTCTCTCTTCTTTGCTTGAGTTGTCCCTCTCATGTGTGACAACACCACCTTTACATTGCCTCAATATTTAGAAAATTCATTCATGGCCAATGAATCTTTCTCAAATATTCTTCACACACTTCTTTGTTAAAATTGCATTCTCAACTTGAAATCCTAACATAACATGTTTCCTTCATCATGGGTTCGTAAAGAAAGGACTTGGAAACCTTCCTCTGAAGCGGGAACAACTTTGATCGTCCCCTCACATGGGGGTATATTCTTCCTTTCAAATTCCTTGATGAAGTGAACATCTTTCAAAAGGATTCCTTGATGATGAATCCATTCAAGAAAGAAGGCACCAACTTTCAACCAATGTGTCCCTTGAGTGGACCCTTTCTTTTTACACTAGGTTCCCGAGGGACCCCTTCAAAAGTTTTTTAATCTCAAGTAAGTTATATGGCATCTAGCTCTAGTGAAACTCGACCAAACTTGCTTTACATCTTTTCATCTTGCTTGAGGTTAGCCAGACTAGACCTGCTTCACATCTTTGCATCTAGCTTGGGGGCAACCTGACTAGACCTTGCTTTCAAATAGTGTGTCCCTTGCATGGAGCCTTCTTCCTTTTGAAAGGTTCCTGAGGGACCCCTTTGAAAGTTTTTCAACCTATCGATGGTTTGTGTGATTGTCTGCTTACTTTCCTGCATGGTCACTTCCTGACATGTTCTATCTGTGGGTAAACATATCACTTCATGGGTGTGCCCGTGAAGCCACTTTTGACTCTACGGAGTCTGCTTTTCTTAGTTTCCCTTATGTGAGAGTTCTTGGCGGATACCTTCCTTACAGGTTTGCGGGTCTATAAGGAGATTTTCTTGGTTTCCTTCATGTGAGAGTTCTTGGAGGATACCTTCCTTGCAGGCCTATGGGCCTGTAAGGTGCTTTCTTTCTTCAGCTTCGTAGTTCTGTAGAGCAACGAGGTCCCCTTCCTATCCTGCACTCTCGGGTTTTCCAGATTGAAGTCTGCTTCCTTGACGGTTTTAGTATACATTTCTAACCCTACTATTTCTTCGATATACTTTATCGAAGCACTCATCAGTATTCGTGCTCGCTAAAGTGGGGGATAAATGTTTAGGAGCGAATTTGCACCCCTAACAAAAATTCCCCTTTTACCCTTCCTCACTTTAGAAAACCAATTTCAGAGGCTTAATTCCACATAAGCCTGTTGTCCTTGTTCTACTTGGTGCTTGTTTTGAGCGTCAGTAGAGGAATAACAATTGGGGACACCTACATGTTGCACAGATGTCTACACGGTGCACTTACATCTGGCTAGAAGATTCCTATGACTAGAGCTTGTAGAGGCATTACATTTCCCATTGGAAGTTGATTTGTAATGCCCCCTTCGGCTGACCGACCCAAATATGGCTGTTTCCTTCACTCTTTCCTTCAATTCCACTATTCCTTCATTCATTTCAAGGCTAGACAACCCATCTATAATCACTCCAAGCCTTCTAAGCGTTCAAACAACATTCTTGCACTCCATAGCAACAATTTCATCACTCCATCAACTCAATAGAGAAAGTGTGGAACAACACCATTGCAACAGAGGCTTGAGTTCCTCTCATTCTCTCCCCCATTAGCCTTGAGTGCTCTTGGTGGAGGTGGTAATATTTCTACTCCTCTCCTATATTATTTGGTTGAGTAAGCACATTACTATTTTGTAGTGTTTTAGTGTTTTTTTCTTATTTCCTTCTTTATCGTTTTATTTCTCTATCGTTGCAAACTTGGTTGTCTATGGAGGTGGAAACACCAAAACGAGGGTCTGACTCAGGCAAACCGCTATACAACCCCCAATAATTTTCCTCTTTGTTGCGTGTAGGTGGGCGTGCTTCATGGAGCTAGCTGGTGAACAAGCTTTTATGTGAGATCATTCTTGTTACCCTAGCATTAATCTATTTGTTTTATCATATCCATTTATATGTTTCTTACTTCATAGTATTATTTTTCTCACTTATAAATCATTAACTAGTTCATTAGTTCATTTTCTAATAGTTAGACCTTGTCTTTTTGGTCCTCTAGCAATACAAATACCAACCCACCTAAGAGACGCTAGTGCGTCATGCTGTCATCCCAGAACCATGCTTCTATCCTCTAATAGAGAGCTACCTGAGACACAAAGTTGACCTTGAAAACTAACTCGCCTAGTCCCCTCTCAAATCTTGGGTTTGTAGAGTGATCGAAAGACCTTATAGTCCTCATCATTCTCATCCTGTATTTCTTAACACTCCCTTAAGCTGAGGTAAGTTAGGGTAGCCTACTGCTCTCGGCCCTCAGTGACCTGGGGCCTTGACATGGTTGGTCCCCCTCTTACAAACTTGAATTTAAAATATGTTTTCATTTGTATTTGAAGGTCCCCAAATCTATATTTCAATGTCATCTTATAATATTTGAATTTCAGGAAATTATGGATACATACCTATGAATACATGGTTATTTTTCTTAGAAGTTTCACCTAGTATTTTTCACCTAGAGTTTCAAGTTTTCAATTAAAAGAGCTAAAGTTGTGATCAAGAGAATTCAAAATTAGAATTATCAGAGATTTATTGCAGCAATCAAGATCCAATCATCATGTCAAAGTCTGCTTGCATCATGCATGTTTTTGGAGCCAACATTGTGATGTAGGTTTCAAGATCAAGTAAAACATTCAAAGTGTTATTTCAAGAATCAAGACCCACATCCATTGAATCCATTTCATGCAAGTTGCATATCTACATTTAAAGTTTTATGCAAGGGTTTGTTGAGTGGTAACATATTATTGTTCATTCATCATTCCTTCTTTCATGTTTCATTTCATTTCAAGGTTTGATTACCGAAATGAGGTTTGACCAAGGCAAACCCCCATTCACAAAAAACAAACAATTTTTCCATCTTGTGTTTGTGTTGATTAAGATTTAGGTTGAAGAAGGATTGAAGAAATTTTGAAGAGAAATATTGGAAAAGTTTTCAATGTTGCAAAAGTTATCAAAGTTGTCAAATCATGAAATCTTATCTACAGATATGAAAATGACTTTCTAAGATTGAAACCTGGACAAATCAAAAGCTAAAAATCAGCAGTAGAGGCTCCCAAAAGTTGATTGAAAATCCTGATAGAAGACTCATTCACCTATGGGTGAATGAGTCCAGACAACATCTTGAAGCTGACTTTTGGTGACTCGTACACATGTTTCCCTTCTCAAATCTCTAGAAAGTTTTATGTTTTTGTTAGTATTGAGGTTTATATTGATATTGCAAGTTTGAATTGACATAATTAGGTTGATTTACTATTTTTAGTTTTTCTCCCAAAAGTGTTGTTTGAATATTACCCCAATCCTCAATCATAAGGAAATCAGTAGATTCTCACATTGAGTTGATTCACCCAAGGGCTATTAGTCAATTCTTTATGGGGATCTCATTTCCTAATGAATGAAGGAAGATAGGTCCATTTTCCATATTGGTGAATCCCCCACTTCCCTATTTTCCTTTGGTTCAATACTGACATTGGATCAATTTTATGTGAAGTTAGGCTATACATGGCTATGCTCCATGAATTTTGTCCCATCAGTCATCCACAAGCACTTGAAATTTTAATTTGACAACCAAATTTTTATAGTGCATCATTATAGATTTAATCCTTTGTCTTCATGTGGGAAATTTTTCATTGGATTTCATTTGGCTCGAACCTATGGAACCCATTACACCTTGCGATAATTTCTTCTTTAAATCATATCAAAAGTTCAAGGAAAAGTGTATAAAATATTTATCCCTTGCCAATATCCCATCTAAAACTGAAAGATCCATAATTGTTCCTCCCACTCCAGTTGTTGTGGATGATCCTATGCTTGAACTAGAACCTCTCTTGAATAATCAAACTAAATATGATGCTATTCCACCACCTATGTCCTACAGGAGACCGAGAGATAACGATACAATTCCATTTGTGCCTCCTAAAACCAAAAATGTTTATAAACCTAAAGAGAAAGTGGTTTCCCAACATAAGAAGGTCCCTTTGTTCCCTCCCCCAAGGGAAGAAAAGAGACTGATGGTTGACAAACCAACTCTTACACCGTCACAATGTGAAAACCATGCAAGAAGAAAATAAAATACTAAAGAGCGTAAGTGTAGACTTCATGCTATTCCTCATCAATTAGAAGAAAACAATAAACCAAAAATCCAAGATCAACAACCAAATCAAACAGATCATGATGATTCACTACCTTCGCCACAACATGAAAATTCTAAACCATAATAGAAACAAGAACATAGAATGGAGTCTGTGATTAGACCTCCTATTATGATTAACTTAGATGATGATGCTAAGATTTTTAAAATCTATGAAGAAGTTCATAATGATTTGAATTTATTATTTTCCACTTCTATGAATTTAGATGGGAGCAATCTTGATTATCCTCCTAAAAAGAGTGACCCACCACATGTTGAACCTGGTGATTCTCCTAGTATGAAACTTGCCATTTCTCCTTTGGCTAGTTATCCTCCTTATGTATATGATGAACAAGGTTGGGATGTGGATGACCTACTTTAGGTTGGCTCACATGTGACATACTATCTTTCTTTTTCTTTTCATGTTCTTTGTGATTGCATGTATGTAATGTAATCCCCCATATTGTGTTGCTTGGTATGTCTTAATATTTTTAAGATTTCTTTTGATGACACCTATTACTTTGTTGGTCCAAGGATACAAAGGAATCAAATTTTTTGTGACATTCTTCTATTTATATCTCCATTCTTATATCTATCCTAAACATTGTCTTTTATTTTCTCTTGTGTTTTCCTTTTGGGGACGATGCAAGGAATCGTGACAACTAAGTCTCTTCCATGTTGACCAAAAAATATTTTCTTTTCTTTTACTCTTTATGTGTCATTCTTTCTTTGTGGTTATTGTTCTACAAAGTATTTGAGGAGTGATGATGATTCTACGATCTATTATAACACTGTAGCAAAGACATACACTGACCTTGAATTCGTAGATCCCTTATGTATTATCTTTTGAGATTGCATAAGGGAAACACCTTCTTCATGACACAACTTTATTTGGAAACATATCATTGACATAGGGATTTCCAAATAAGCTCTCATTTCCATTTTATCAATTGAAATTTATCATTTCTACTTTAAAGTAATTTCTCATAGTCTAGTGTTTAGACATTCCCTTAAAGTACGGGCATAAATTGGCATTATTTTATTTTGGCATTTACACCTCCTAAGGTGAGTTTCATTTTTAGTTTGACATTTTTGCCTTCACTTTTGTTAATAGGAGTTGGACTTAGTGTAGTGTTTGTATAGCACACTGACCATTTTGTGGCACCTTATCAAAGTTATCAAGGAGTATAACTTTTGATATGGTTGACATATGGAATCCACCTATAGACCTGGTGTGTCAATCCCATCTTCCACCTTTTTATGGGTACACACCTTGTAGACCTAGTGTGTATTTTTTATTTGGCCTTTAGGGCTTACCTAGTGTATATCGAACTGCACTATCGCTTGTGAGTATTTTATGGACGTGGTATAACACAACTTTCTAGTCCATCCTTTTTTCTTTTTTTGCACTGGCTTTGATATTGTATTCTTATGAATCTTGTCTTGCTACACATATCTTACATGCATCTATGTCCTTTGTCCTTATGTTGTTTTTCCATGGGATATTTGTTCATGGGGGATTACACAACCCCCTTGATCTTTTTCATCATATCAGATTAACATTTATGCACTTGGACCCCTGTTGACACATATTTTTCTACTTTAGTGTGAGTCTGAGCATAAGTCCATACTCTCACTAAAGTGGGGGTTGAATAAGGTAGTGAATTGTATACCTTTATAATTTCACATTATATTTGGGTCCCTTAATTTATTATATTTAATTAAGCTTCTAATTTACCAAATTATGCATTCCAAACCCTTATTTTCTTGTTTTCAAAAGGGGAACCAACATTTAGTTAATGCATAAATAATATTTTAATCATCATGGAATATGTGTCCTAGACTTATAGGTTGGGACCCATTCACCCATGGGAAAATGGGTCCCCTTTAAGTGCCCAGACCTATTTTAAAATATGTTTTTGGTGGTATTTTAATGATTCAAATTCAACTTACGATTATCAGATTTTAGAATCTAATTTTTAGGAAATTAGACAAACACCTATAAATGCATAGTCTTTTTATCATTTGAAATCTAACATGCATAATCTAACATTATCAAGACTTCATATGAGAAAATATTATTGTCAAAAGCATAATTGAGCATTCAAGAGCAAATTTATCAGTCATTTGTTGCAACAATCAAGATCCTAACATCATGTTCAGGTCTATGTGTGTTCATGTCATCTTGTGAATGCTAAAATGAAATTTTTATCCTAAAGCATCCAAGAATTTCAAGTATCCAAATCCATCAAGCAAAGAAAAATAAAGTTCCTTGGAGTGATGTGTTTGTCTTTAGTCCTCTAATGGAATCCATTGAAGGGTGGTGAGTTGTAGAAATAAAGTGTTCATTCATCATTTCTTTCTCTTTTGTCATTATATTTCTATCAAGTTTTAATTACCAAACTTGGGGTTTGACCAAGGTGAACCCCCATATACAAAACAAAAAAATCCTCTTTGTGTATGTGGAGATTACAAGTTAATGAAGAATTGAAGAGATATTGAAGGAGAAATTTTGCATTGTTGCAAAATTTATTATCATTGTTGTCAAACCACAAAAACTAAGTTATAGAATTCATTTCTGAATTTTTGATAGTGGGACCTCGTCAAGTCGAATCCAAGATCCAACATTAGAGAACTGTCAATTTTTTTTTAAAGTCCTAGACTAAGACTCATTCATTTAGGGGAAAATGACTTTGGAAAAGATGAAAGATCAAATATATTTTATTGATGCATAGCAAGGAATTTATACAAAAATATGTGAGTGGTTGAATGAAACAATTACAGATAGTTAATTATATACACTTGCACACCCACCACTATACACAATGTATTATAACCATATATTACTAATAATGCTAACATTCCCCCCCTTATTACATTGTTCCTAAAACCATAAAATTACCTTGCCAAGGGACCCCTCTTAAGGCTTACATAATAAAACTTGTTGATTACAAAATATCAATACATTTTTTAGAAGATTTTCCTTTTGAAGAAACAAATCTTGAATCAGGTGGAACTCCTCCAAGTATCCTCGTAACCGTCCCATGAAATCCTAAATCATAGACCATATTTATTGGAAAACCACCCTCCAAGTTGTCTCCTTGACCCTCGTAAAGGTATAATCCTTTGTCTAGACCATAATTATTGGACAACCATCCTCCAAGTTATCTCCTTGACCCTCGTGAAGGTATAATCCTTGGTCACAGTCTCATGAAATCTCTAGGAAACAATCCATATTGAGCTCTTCACCAAACCCTTTACCTGTCTCTAAAAATCAAACTTCACAACATATGTATACTTCAAATATGTCAAAAATAACAAGGAAAATAAATAAATAAGAGCCGAAAATGCTTCTCATGCAAAGCATCATCTCAAAGTGAGAAGCTAACTTGAGATGATGGAAATTCCTCCATCGTTCGATACCACCAACCTCTAGTAAGTGAAGGTTTATAGTACTAATGTAGAATTAGAACCACCAAAAGAGTCATTAATAATAGCTTCATCATCTAATGTATCCTCATCTTCTTGGCCTCCTAATAACTCTTCTTGTTATATACCCTCACACACATACCAATTCAAAAAAGCATACTTGACATACATGAGATTAAACTTGTAATTAGTGTGAAAAATACCTTGAAACAACACCTATGGAGTTAGATATTATACTAACTACCCAATGGACCTTGGCAAGATCCCCTCTAGGAACCATAGTCGAGGGTTGATAATTGATACCATACTTAAACTAGCAAATACACCAACCCACAAAATAAATGATCCTCTTAATCTTAATAAAGGAAAAAACATTCACATCCCTTGGTAAAACATCTCCTTTGTACATTAGACAACAGACCATAAAATTTTCATGAAAAAGGTCACATTTTTTCATCATTTAAGAAGACTCAAAGGCAATAGAAAGTTGCTCATGGTAGGCCTCTCTATGGAGATTATAAGGGCATCAAATGAAAGAATATGGGGGTAGAGTACCAGATCAATCTAGAACTCCTGTCACATCAAACATTAAGTGCTTCATCAAAATGTAGAGACATGGTTAAAAAAGATATAAGCTAGAAAATGAGCCTATTAATATTAGTGCAAGTAGGGTGCTCAAATTAAAATGAATGATGATGGATGGTTTATCTAGGAGAAGAGATCCAAGCCTTGATCTGATTCGATAACTTTTATGCTCTTGAGGCTACTTCATGCAAACCACAAATCTTTCAAAACATGACTCAAATATTGATTGCCCACTTCATGCACCTTTTCTTGTGGCCTCCTTACACATTGTTTCTCCTTTTTTAAAGCATCTTTAGAACTCTTATGCTTCCTCCGTCACACACTTATAACATTTACAAACTTTACTAGTGATTACTTCCACACATTGCCACAATAGTCTCTTATCCAAACATAATATAGGTGCATTGATCTTCAATTTAAACAACAAGTAGATGATTCCAAAATTTGAACAAGAAAATCAATATAAAAAATTTTGAGAAGGGAAGTGAGTTCATATGCATGGGAGAGGTTGTAACAGAATGATGATTTTCTTCATGCACCTGACCTTTCTATGTCTTCAACTTCCATTGTAGGCTTGTGATCACATTTTTCTCTCAATTGCAAGCTTGCACCTTTGTACCATCACTACCACCATAGTTAATGTTCAGATGCCTCATCTCACAACACTAGAAAGCATAGTATAACGATAACATAACTCACCTTGGATGCATCATCCTATAATGGTTTAATGACCTTCATTATGGTTGCTACACAGTTTTTCTCACCTCCTCGGTGAACCACAAGACTAACTTATATCTCATTCAAAAAATATAGCTCTGATACCATATGCTGGAAAAGATGAAAGATCGAATATATTTTATTGATGCACAACAAGGAATTTATACAAAAAGAAGTGAGTGGTTGAATGAATGAGCAGTTGAATGAAATAGTTACATATAGTTAACTGTATAAAAATACACACCTACCACTATACACAATGTAATATAGCCATATATTGCTAATAATGTTAATAATGATTCCCTTTGCACTCCTCAAAACAATTTTTTGGTGATAGGTACATGTGTTCAGACCCTTCTCAGATCTACTTGCAAATTTCTATAATAGTTTTTACACTTTCAAGAATCTACATTTTTAGTATTAGGTTTTTGTTGTTCATTTAGTTTAAGCATTTAAAATCATTTTAGTTTGGTTTTAGATATTTCCTCTTATCCTAATGACTGAGATCCAAGTCTGATTGACTCACCATGAATGTTGAAAGTCAATATTTACACCTTGTGGTCTCTTTCTAAATGAAATTTTTGGGGAAAGGTGCCTATTAAGATCCCTAGGGTTTTATGAAACAACATCATCATAAAAATTTGGTGGGGATCCCTTTTACCATCCATTTCACCTCTTCTATTCTTATCCAATTGAAATTATTTCCACCAAATAGTAGCATGCCCTTTCAACTTAGTTTTTAGAAATCTCACTCTCTCTAGGTCTTTAATTTCTTCATACTCAAAGTATTCTTCCATATCATCGATCCAATCAATCAATTCCTTAGGGTTTAAATTTCTTGCATAATTTTGAATTTCAATTCTAGGTCTCTTACTAATCTTGGAATTATATTTTAACATCTTTACCTAATTTGAATCTTCTTCTTACAGGTTTTCTTCATTTCAATTTACAACATGATCTAATTCATCATCATTAATTTTGGCTTCATGTCTAGGGTTTAGACCTCCCCTTCTATCTCCTTCTACAATATCCAACTAGACTCTAGAAACCTCAATATTTTTGACATTTCATCCATTCATCTATTAGTATTTTCCATAATAGATGCTCTTCTTGGAAACATCTCTCCCCTTGGATCTGATGCAACTAACTCAATTTAGTGATCTAGCTACAAGGACTCAATTTCCTCATAGTCGATGCTTGGTTGAAAACACTTGCAAGCTACCTCAGGTCAATAATCTATTCACCACAAGGAATGCCTTCTTTGCCAAAGGACTCACAAACTTTCTTTGATACCACTTGGTGTAGTCATAGATGGAGGGTCCAAAAAGGACTATCCAACCATGCAACTTAGAGTTCAACAAAGTGGAAATAACACAATAAATGCTAAAAAAACATGCATTATCATTGATTCAATAATTTGCAGCCTTACATGCATCATATACCATACATGCAAAATGTCTAAGGCTCACACACCTGTTGCAAGGGCATTACAAGATATTCTAATTGGCACAAGGCCTTATTATAGTCCAACAACCTGGACAACTTGAATTATTCCATTCTTCTAACTACTACCTACTAAATTGCTTTCTAATGGATTAAAAATGGCCTTAAATATGAATCTCCAACTCCAATTATGATTTGTGTTGGCCTCAAGGGCTTACAAGCCCAATGCAAGATAAAATATGTAAGTCAACTAAGAACATGAAAAGATAACCCTTCAAGAAATGAAATGTATTGTGGATCTCCAAGAAAGTTCTCTTGGACCTAAAATACCTTGAATGATGTTCGATTAAGCTTTGCATGTTTTGAAAATGGTCCACACAACTAATTTGAGCTAGATTGGTCTTGAATGCTCTGTTTGAGAATTGATAGTAAAATTATGAGAGGGATAACTTTTTGCAAACAAATAAAAATTTCCCAAAATATGTATATGTTGTAGATGATCTTATGAATAATATATTTCCTACTCCGCGAGCTGAGAAATGACAATGTGATAAAATGTGGAAGAAACTATTGAGACAATTGTACAACTAAATTACAAGAATTTTTTTTAATTGATACATGATTTCTTTACAAGTAGGGATGCTCCTGCATCAATTTGTAATAGATATTTTTTGAGCTTGAATATTTTAAGAAACCTTACAAACCCTTAATTTACTCTTTTGTTCATATGATAATCCTAACCCTAATATTATAGATCAAGTTAACAATTTGATAAATAATATATCTAATGTTCACCTAGATATAATCAAACTAAATTGTAAATATTTCTCTGTATTCATTAACACCTTGATTCAAGTTGAGCCCATAAAATGTAAAAAAATAATAGAGGTTTTCCCTATTGAATGGATCTACAAATACCTTACATTATGTTGTAATATAGTAGATATAAAGACAAAAACAACAACCAACATTATACTAAACTTATTGTGCTTAACTTGAAATAATTGGGTTCACAAAATATAAAATATTATAAAAAATATACTATATTCAACATATTTGTAATGCATTTTAGTATATTGTGCTACAATAGTAATAATAAATAGATAATTTACAATATAAATATAAAATTACATAAAGAGATTATTGTGAAGTACTTTTGGTTTTAATTATGTGAGTATTTTTCCTTAATGTTTTAGAACAAACTTCATGATCCATCATAAAGAAGTAGAGATCAAGAAAAGAGAAGATAAATGATTTGTAATGTCTGTCTTCTATTGTCTTTCTCTCTACTTCCTAAGGATTGATCATGGTGTTTGATCTGAAACATTGAGGAAAAATCTCACATATTCAAAACCAAGAATAATGCACAAAAACATTATAGACTATGGAAATCATATATTTGACATTAAGAGATGTTGTAACAACAATATACAACAACCCAAAACAACTATATTTGAATCTGCAACAATCTCTACATGATCCTCATTAGGTACAATTACAATACATGACCATGCAATATCTATCATGGCCTTTGAATGAGATCATCCTTTGGTCAAAGGGGTTTCATCCTTTGAAAAATAATATCACGAGTGTTTTCATCCTTGAATTTAGGTGTTCAAACATAAATGCTCAAAATAGTTTCTAGTTAGGATTTTTGAATATGTTTTGTAATCCTTCAATAATGAAAAAATATAGAAATATATCTCCTTTGGTGCATTCAAATGACTAGGGAAAGAGATTTGTGGTCATTGACCCTTAACACCATCAACATCAATGGCACATCTTTCAATTTGTATATGTAGGGAAAAAAAGAGCTCATGAAAACCTATGAAGTGGCAACCAAACCTCAACCACTACATTAATGAAGCATGGCCATTATTGTCTTTCAAGCTATAAGTACACATAAATACATGCCCTTAATTTTGAACAATAATTTTCAAGTAGAAAAATCTCTCTTGATAAAGTTTTATGGTCAAACTAGCCATTAATAACACTCTTGGTCATGTAGGAGGTATGTAAGGTGAACAATGTAAAAAGGTGAGAATGTTAGAGTTTGGGGATCGTGGATACTGAGTGACTCTTACCACTTGTCGGGAATTAAGGATAAGGCAAGGGAAAGGAGTAGGGATCAAGGGAAAGGGATATTAGGATGGATAACCCTAATAATTGAATTGAAATATAGGAGAAGTAGATTTGGTTAAAAAGGCATGTTGAAATGGTAAAGTTTGAAATTCTAATAAGAAACAAGGAGAAGTCAAATGTTGATGAAAATATGTGTTGGGATGATGAACTTTGAAAGTATGACAACCTAAAAATACTTAAGATATGATTAAAAACCACTCACACATAATTTTCGAGACCTTTGTTGTGTCTTAACATATTGGAAAGCATTTGGGAGATGACAACAAGCCATACTAAGGCTTTGGCTTAGCTTGTTGAATATAAGGATTGACTATTTGTTCCACAAACACAAATTGATTGAAATGTGGATATTACACTTAAGTTGGATGTAACTATTTATTTTTTGAATGCTCTCTTACTACCTATAAATTTGATCATTGATTTTTACTTTTAAATTTAAAAAATATTTTTGATGTGATATTTATTGAACTCTACATTCTATTTGATCAAATCCACATTTCTTTTTACTTTCAAGTTTTAATTTTATTTTCTTACAAATTTTACAAAAGCCATTTAAATTCTCTTCATATAAATCTATAAAATGTGGCTATAGATATTTTCATTTTTAACCTTCAACAAAACAACCTCACCATCTTTAAAAAGAGTTTTTATTCAAATAACTATCAATCATTGTCTAGTGTCAATCTCTTTAACATATACTAACATCTAATTGAGTTCTTGTGTTTTAGAGCATCAATGTTTTGACTCCCTCAATGTATTAATCTATAATTTTAATTTGGATTACTATGACTTACAATATGAATATTATATAATGTAGAGAAATACGATATCTTATTTTGATTGTTTATATTTGTGAAGTTTAATAATAATTTATTATTTATTTAAAAGATTTGCAATTTTTATAATAATTTAATACTATTAATTATTTAATTATCGAATGAGATAATGTCTAAGTTGAATGGACAAGAATTGATGCTCTTTTATTGAATTGTGTTTAAGTAGAGTCGCAAGAATCGGCCCTCCTAAACGTCTAGTATTGAATTGTGTTCAAACTAAGTGACGATTTCATGATGATGGTAGGCACAGTTGTCCTGGCAATGTTCATAGCCTACGATCTGTATACGGCATATCAAAGAGGGGCTAAATGGCTTCCAGGAAATTTTCTTCTTTTCTGCAGCCTTTGTCTCCAATTGCTCTGATACTTAGACATCCAGCATCTTACCTTTGCAAGTGAAGACGAACAGAGCGATTTGAAAGCACTGATTCACAATCAATTGTCCATCGATTCGTCGAGGCTCGTCCTCATTGTATTTGTAGGATATTTATTGCCAGGTTTAGCCTCCGCTGGAGGACTTTGGTCTAATATAGCGGCCTTGTCAATAAGTTTATCCACTCATATTGCCATGGAATTCCTTGTTATTCAGACGCATAAACTAGTTAATGATCAAAGTGGGCTTTGGTTTGAGTACTATTATGTTCTGCTAAGCTCAATTTTAGGGTTATTGATTCTTTTTATATGGGCAATTGACAATGGTAGATTCATTCGTGATAATCTCAGTAGCAGGATTCATTCAGTCCTCACGGGAAGTGATAATAATGAGGCCTCCTCTTGGGAGATCTATAAATCTGAGATTCTTAAATCCTGGATTGTAGCTCGTGTCTGTCAGCCCGAATATGTGTTAGGCAGGACAGTGTTCAGTGCCGGAGTCGGAATAGTCTTGACAAATTATGTTGGTGTCTTTGGTGTCAAGGTTATACGTCTTAGATCTCATTTGCAAGATGCACACCATTTGTTAACCCTTCAGTTTATTTTCATCATTGTTGTATGGTTCGCTGTAAGGTATAGATGGTGTTCCGCAGTACTTTATTTTAGGGATTATGTCGAGATCCCTAACTTGCGCGGTAATATATTATTATTATTATTATTCTTTTCTGATAGTTCGCCCGATTTACTGACAATCATTCCGCCTTACTGCTTTCTCCTGATCATCCCTTCTCTAATACTTTTATTAATCATTTTTCTGTTTGCTCTTCTAGGCTTTTTCGGTTTCTTTCTAGCATTCTTCCTGTTCTGGTTTATATGCAGTTTTAGCTGGGCGTTGTCCGGTCTGATAGTGGGTGACATATTTCTAGAGGGACTATGCAGAGTTCAAATGAAGCCTAGCTGTGAAGAAGAGTATAATAAATACAAGCCAACTTTGAAGCTACTATGCTGGCCAAAGGAAGATCCAAAGAGTTTATGGGTAGCTAATCAGAGCTCTTTCAAAGTGATCAAAGATAGTATAAATGAGGGTTATCGCCGCGGTGGAAGTTGCCAAGAACTGATTATAGTAATTGGAAGCAAGGTTACTGGAAATTATGTTGAAAGAGTACGACAGTTGCTGGAACCGTTGAAAAGTGTGAAAGAGTACTTTCCGTTGCTCAAGGATTCCTTCCGGAGGATTACAGCTTGGTCCTTACTATTCATCATGTCTGAGCTCATGAGTGTTCAGGACAAGATATCTATTACCGTGAAGGACAAGAAATTTATCGAGAATGCCAAAACAGCTTATTATCAGGCAGAGGAACTGATGAATTTTGTCGACTGTCCAGATAACGTGGGCACCAACGTGGATTTCCTTTGGACGAAGAATGTGGAAGCTTTTGAGTTAAGATCCTGGTCAGGAGGGTATGAGAAAATGAAATTAGTCGATTTCCTTCGCAACGAGAATGTGCAAGTTACTATTACAGTTTATGAAGCTCTTGGTTTCATCAGCAAGCTGCAAGACAGGGCGAAGGAGAAACTAGACGGTTCGAAACTACTGGAAGAAGAACCTGATGCAGAAGTTCTGGCTACAGATTGGTCAAATTCAACAAAATATTATGGCATGTACAAGGTATGCAAAATAATCCGAGACAGTCATCCTCCTGACACTACAGAAGTTGGTGGATGAGTTATCCTATTTGTTTGCCGAATTAATCGCTCGCTGCGTGGAAGAATCTCTGGAGATTCTGCTAAATAGCACAAAGAGATGGGCTGAAAAATTCAAAGAAGATAAGATAACTGCAGCTATTGAAATAGGAGGATTCGCATGGGGAGTGAAAGATGCAGCACAAAAGTCCAATGAAGCCTCAGCAAGTACCACAGTTGCAGACACAGCCGTTGTGATTCCCGAGTCCGATAATCTGTAATGTTTGTTTTTTTGTACCTAAATATCAGGACTTGTCAGCAATACTCGGTTTTAATTAAGTGATTTTAAGCATCTAAGTTTGGGTGAAATGTATGTTTCGTTCAATGATAATATTTTGTGTAATTTTGTCAATAGTGATATGGTGTGATGGTTAAGTTGTCGTGTTATAATTTCCATCAAGGTTCAGATTTCACTGAGATGTAATTGTTGAATGTTTAGGGGATGAGGTTCCAACGTTTACCTTTCTAAATAAAATAATAATAATTTGTGCAACTTAGCTTCTGTTGAGATGATGAATCACCTAATCATTAGACAATTCTCAGTATGTTTGCATTAAGAAATGGTTGCAATTTGTCATTGACAAAGTATCAACAATTATAGCTTTAGCATATGATTGTCATTGGCCATCCATCAGTCAATTATTGGGCAACTTCAAAAAGCTAACATATGTGATGATTAAACTCATCTATGGATCACAATGTGTGGCCAAAAAAATTGCCAATGTTTATGTAAGGAGATGAAATTAATTAATTGACTAATGATGATAAATAACATTTATTTTTTAGAATTCAGTGTTTTAAAATTATTAGATAAACATTTTTTAAATTGATAAATAGAATTAAGGTATTTAGTTTTATGAATGGATGATGAATATTTTGTTTTAGATTGCATTTCATGATTCATTTCAATTTTCTCAACTAGACCTCCATCAATTAAGTCTTCAAAAAATGCAACAATAATTGTTCTTTATTCTAATTTAATTCAACACTTATAATTTGGATCCTCACATATGTAGCTCTAAACCTATCATGTGGTTTTGAACTAACATTTGCATTTATGAACTTGCTATTTATTTTCTTTAGACATGTGTTCATTACTGTTGATAAATTTAAATAGGAAATCATTGGTAGAGTTTGTTGAGAAATGCGTTGGAGGTAAAAAAAAATCATTTTTCTCCTTAGTCAAACCTTTGGATTGATTTAATGATTTGGAACAAGCTTGCAAACATGTTTTTGATTAAGGTAAGCATGGGTTTTCAAAGGGTCTAGAACCTTTTACAAGAAGAAATATATAACAATAAAAATATCAAGACAAGAAAGGATAGCCAAGGAACAACAAAGAAACTACAACAAATAGGACATTGCAAGACCTTTACAAACAACCAACCCAAAGTCAAGGTGGTTTAAAAATTTGTTCCAATGATCTTTGTTTAACCATAGTAAAATGATTCTTCTCCTCTAAACTTCTTTTCTTGGACCAAGAAAAATTCATTAGACCACAAGAAAAATACTCTTCTAGCCCCGAAGCTTTAAAAGAGGAATCCAACATTGTACTATCCACATGATATTCCCCTTATTTTCTTCATTCTACACCTCTCAAAGGATGTAATAGAATCCTCAATAGTAGGAGTGTGTTATTTTTTCCTCCAAACGAAATGGTGTTTCTTGTTGTTCGAGCAACGCGTAGTAGTATGGCCCTCTTTACAACAACAATGACAAATAACAAGAGAGTATTTGAATTCAATATACTACACCCAATTACCATATTTGGAAGATAATTTGATTTGAGTAGGTAGCACCTTGTTTTTCTCCACAAACACACATAATCTAGCAAAAAAAAACACTTTTTTTTTTTTTTTTGATTAAATTTGTAGCATAGTATTGACCAAAAGTATTGGAAATAAGCATTAAAACTTTTTCATTCTAGAAATACAAATGTAGCCTCGATAATCTAACCCAAAAATGAAACTCGAAATTAATGATACATTTACTAGATTGGAGCCTATAGACAAAGGCCATTCTTCCCTATAAATAAAAAACCTTCAAGAAGAATCCTTGAGAAATCCTCAAGATTGGAAAAGGAAAAGAGGACAAAATTATTTGACATAGTAGCTACCTAAACTTGACTTCTTATTTTTCAACTCTGAAGCACCTATCTTTTGATAGTATCAATTTTGGGATGATTGTTGTAGAATATCCCAACAAGAAAATTCCTAAGCTAAGCATAGGACTCAATAGTAAGAGAATTAGGAATATCAATTTCAATCTTCCCCTCCACCTTAGCGCCAGTATTAATCCTAGGGGAATCACCCTCTTCAAAACACCCATTCGTCACAACACATGCATAATCTATCTGCAAGCTTTAAGCATCAACATCTTACAACATATAATCCTCATTTTCACAAAGTTCCTATTAAACCCTAGGGGACAAAGTAGGAAAAACAAAAGAAGAAACAATTGCCACACCATTACCCTCATTAACAAATTCAAATTGAACAAAATTAGCACCAATCACCATTTTTTTTACCTTTGAAGCTTCTTGAGCAAAAGGCACAAGAACCATCTTGTTGTCATTATTATTGATTCAAGAAATAACATTTGGAGGGATAAGGAGTGGGTTGATGCAAGAAGTTGAGTCCACAAAAAGCTCAAAAAGTGGAAGTGTTTTCCCTAATTTTTAAAATGTGTCATAATTGGACTAAACTTTTGAAGCACTTACACATTGAATCTTTAAAAATAAACTAGTACTAAATTTATTATTTTGAGTATAGTTTGTAAATATGTAATTTATTTGAATGTCCAGATGATACATATTAATTCTTAATGGGCATGTATAAAAACTACTTTTTAAAAGTCAAATTTTTAGGACCATACCATGCATGTGTACGAACACCATAATTTAACCTAAATAAAATTATTTTTTTAATTCTTTTTGGGGATAGATGTCTAACAAACCGAATGATTGATGAGGATCCTTTTTGATAATTTTTTATTGAATAGCATTTTATTAATTTTTTATTGGCCCTAATTTTTGTTTTTGAAAACTTATATAGACACCATAGTTTGTGTCTTGACCTAAACTAATCATTTAAAAAAAATCATTATGTAAATACTTTTTTGTAGATTAATGTCAAAAAAAAATTACAAAAAAAATAACACATTAAAAATTATTAAAAACTAAAAAGCCCGACATTTCAAGTTTATGCGCTATTTTTCTTAGAAATTAATTAAAAAATAGAAAACATAATCTAATTAAAAAAATTACATATTTGAAAACTAGACATCGTGATCTATAATAGGTTTTAATCCCATCAGCTATATTGTAATGTTTCATGTAAAAGACATAGATATCATTTTATTTTACCATGTGGTAGTGATGCATGATGTACGTAATGTGTGTGTCATTGCATGTAATTATAAAATCTTTGTGGAAGTGGTGCTTGGATGAAGCCCCACCCTTGTGTGGATAGAATTTGTGGATGTTATATAGTAAACCCTGCATTTTCCTTCTTGCATTATAATATGATTTCATCTAGATGAAGTGTATTGGGATAGTGTGGTTTTCATTTGCATGACTGAGTGAAATTGGTAAATTGTATTTGTGTTGTGTTTGAGCATACTCTCTCTAACGCAATTTGGATATAGTAACCCCAAGTAGTCATGTAGTCATTACTCCCTCAAATGTGGCTAACCTTAGTCACTTAATTTGTGTACTCATGTTTCCACAGTTTGATGCTTTTTTTGTTATTGATTAATTCTTTAATCGTTGATTATGGATTGGAATTGATTTTTTGTTCTTATGAACGGACTAGTCACCAAATTTTCCATCTATCTATTTAGTGGCCCTTGGTCACACTTGACTTATTGTTTCATTGCTTACATTTATGATCTAAGTTATTGGAATTGATAATTCCCCCTCTTAGGTTGTATTTTATCCTTGTGGTGGCTAGTCTAAAATGTTTGAAATTATTGATCCTATTACATGTTATGTTTGTTCCCTATCATCTTCATAACAAACCCCTGATAGAATTTACAAGGGAGTAGATAGCAGAGAATGTGTTAAGTCCTGGTGGTTGTATTAATTAGAATATATTGCATCAAAAATATTGTTCATAATGAAATAGAAGTAGATGTTGAATGATATTTTAAAATTATTGTGAAATGCTTGTATTCATGTGATTTCTAGCTTGAAAGTGAATTCGATGTGTGTGAATATCTTTGTTTGGGATTGAGTGAAGTATATTCAAATCTTTGTATGAAAGTGTTTATGAAATTATATGTTCTCTGAGTAAGAACAAATGTAGGGCTAATTGTGTTTACCTTGTGCCTAAATATATTTTCTAGTAGATGGCTAAGTTCAATTTAGTCCATCATTTGTGTGTGCTCTTTCTTATCTTGGTTTTGCTTGTTATGGTCTTGTGACCGTGTTTCCTATTACCTTGGCATTATATGGATGTTTGTTGAGGTGTCTTGGGCACCACAATCCATGTTATTTGATAGTGTGAAGATTCACATTGAGTCATTTAGGTATGAAGGTGTGTTAGCAAGTGTTCAACACATACTATTATGTTTGTTTCATTATATTATTTATGTCTACCTTATGAAGTTTCTAGATGAGGTTGACCTGGTGGGTTTTGGGAGTTTGTCCTCGGTTATTTAATGGTGTTCCTAGCTTAAGGCTATAAGTAGATGTATTTCTAGTTTGAGGAATTTCTTATCTTGAAAATACTTAGAGGTTTAACTTGTAGTGATCATTGGGCTTCTTTTGTATCACGAGTTCATGATCTTGTTGGGTTACTAAACACTTAGGAGGGTCATAGTGAATGCCATGATAGTGAAGACTTGAATTTTTCTTCTATGCTTTGTGTTCAATTGCTTTAATTGCAAAGCCTCATTGTTGGAGGGCTTATGCCTTTCGAAGGTAGTTTCCTAGATTCATCTCTATGAAACCTTGTGTTATTCCTAGTTCACCTAGAGGAGCTAGTGTGGTTAGGAGAACCTTGTGAGTATGCCTTAGTTGGAAGAAATACATGCTCTTGTTGAACATGGAGGAGAGGTAGTGTTGCTCTAGCCTTGTGCCGAGGAATGGTTGGTAGGATCATGTGCCTTGACCTTGATTGTGTTAGTAGCTAGATGGATTTCCTAGTTGTTGTGGCAACTTGATTAGGACCTTCTTGGCTTGTGTTGTGTTGGACCCAATATCTGGTTCATACCATCAATTACAAAGGAAGTCAGTGAAGATAGTGTTGTGATCTCTAAGATGGTTGAGCACCTTTTGATTGGTTGGAATGAATTTTTGGTTGAAGCTTTTGTTGTCTTTCTAGGGTTGCATGTTTTATGTTGGTGCCTAGACTTTATGAGAAGTCTAGAGGATTGATCTATGTGTATATCTTATTCGAGAATCCAAAGGTGGTGCCAGTGGATCCCACTAGAATTAATGATAGATGCAACATTAAGTTGCAAAATAAAAACATTTACAATATATTAAGATCCAATGGAACCAGTATTCTATGGATAGTGCCACATGGGAGGATGTGGAGGAGATAGACTATTCCTTCCCTCATTTGAGTGCATAGTTCTAGACACATGGCTATTTAGATGAGATACTTGGCTACTTTGTTTTGCATTCTATGATTTTGCATATTGGGATACTTATTTAGCATATTCCAATACTTCATTTACTTCAGTGTTTGTTTAATAAGACATCAAGATGATATATCTTCCTAGTGGGGAAGGATGTCACATACCAATTCTCTGCTTGCATAGTTTTGACATTATGTTATTTGGAAAACTGAATTAGACCCTTGGATCTTTGACACGTGTTAATATATGATTGATGTTTATAGATGTTAACTAGATGTATTTCAAATTTGATGCATATGTTAGATTGTATGATGACGTAATGCTAATATTTTGCTCTGATTATGGTTTATGAGCTAACATTATTAATGAAAATTTAAGTGAAAATGAGTACAGGTACATGTCAAAGACAAGAACATGTTCTAGGTAGAGGTGTTTAGCCAATTGACATCGGTGAATATGATGGAAATCTTGCACACACCACGTAGTTTCATAAGTTTTTCATTTTACATATAGTTAGCCAAGTATATTTTGTGGTTGTTTGAAAATGAAGAAAAATTGTTAATATACATTAAAATTTGGTTAGTAAATTTAAAAGAAAAATGAATAATTAAAAAAACTAAATATGTTTATTTTGATGTTGTACATTATGTTCACCTTATTTATAAATCATTCTTTTATGATGATGTTAACATAGTAAAATATTATTATTTGATTTGTAGTTATAAATAGTTTAAAATTTTGAAAACTTGCATGATTAATAAAATTAAACAAATAATTTAAAACTATAGAGAATAATGTTGTTATTTAGTTATTGCAAATAAATTGAAGCAACGACTGTAGGGATATTGGCATTAATTTATCTCATTTAAATAAAATATTTGTAAATATTTTGCTATTAACTATTTATCTTGGAGTTGTCCATATGGATTCTATATTTATTTTTTTATGTTGATCCCTAAAAAACACATTCCAATATATGATTAGAAAGGAGTTATAATCTAAAAAAAACATATGATTGAAGAATAGTTAAATTTATTGCACAAGATTTAATGTTGCCTCCAAGTGCTTGATACTCTATTTTTAATTTTAGTTTCAAATTGTGAACATTTAAAAATTATTAGTCATACAATGTTTAAATTTTAGATTTAGGAAAGTTTGTATTCCTAATGTTTGTGGTTCAGATTGTTCACATTCCAATAGATGATTAGAAAAGAGTTATAATCTTAAAAAATCATAGAATTGAAGAATAGTCAAATTTATTGCACAAGATAATGTTGCCTCCAAATGCTTGATATTCTATTTTAAATTGGAATGTTTTAATTTTAGTTTCAAATTGTGAACATTTAAAACTTATTAGTCATGCAAGTTATGTTTAAATCTTAGATTTAGGAAAGATTGTATTTCTAGTATTTATGGGTCGGATTGTTGTTGTACTCAATTTTTGTTTAAACTGTGTGATTACATTTATTTATTTATTTGTCATTTCATTTTGATTAAAAAGAGATGATAACAAGCAATGGTGAATCTTTAATTTTGGATTAAATATTGCATTTAATTAAGAGATATCATTAGAGTTAAATTACATGTCAATTTTACATGAAACAATTGGATTAATGAAAAATGTTAATGTAATCATTGTATGACGAGATAAAAAATGTTTTCTTACTATGATTATTATGTATGTTATTGTTTTCATGAGTGTTTGTGGAAAGTTTACCTTTTTGGGATGGGTGTCGAATATGGATTAACATGGAACGTAGACATTGTTTTTTTCATTTCTAATTTTATTTAGTGTATATGGCTATATGCTTGGCCAAGCGACTTAGACCATTGAAAAAAATGGATTTATTATATATGTTTTCTCTCTACTGTATCCTAATATCAATCATAGTATGTTCTTGTATAATAGAAATGCATGTAGATATAGTAGGCATGCACCAAATTCCATCTTATTTGTCATTTTTTATTTTCTAAGTGTCTCATGTAGGGTCAGTGGAAGAACTCTTCGGGAAAGCGTAAACTTCATGGTTGGGCAAAAAAATGCTTAGACCATGTTCTCATCTCTTGACATGCAAATGGTTGTGAGGGTCAATGGTGATTGGAGATTACTTTATTTATATCTCCACATTATTATTGAATTACTATTTTTATATATACTTTCAGATTGTACATTTATTGAATTATGGATGATTAGTGGTTTGGACTATTGATGATTCCAATGTTGATGTACATTACTTCTACTTTAATTATATTATTATGACTTGTTGGCGATGGACTATCTAGGTCAATTATTGTACCATATTATCTCATCCACTTATGATTTATGTATGGACGATATGTCATATGACATCATTTCTTGTATTGAGTTATTTCTCTTGTACAAATGTACTTGTAATTATTTCTTGATTTTGATAAAGTAAGTAGCATTTACAAGGTGTTGTACCCTTTACACGAAGAGCCCTCAGGGCCAAAAGGAAGCTAGTTCAAAATAGGACATGAACTAGAAAGAGAAGCCAAACAAAAGGGAGGTGATCCCATACAAATAGTAGCCACTAGGGCTCGACAAAACAAGAAAATATAGGCCACACACAAAACAAAACCAGGACATGAATAGTCAAAAAACAACATATCAAATGAAGGACGAGGACTAGACAACCCTAGAATCTAAGGGGATTGATCTAACTCCCAAAACCCGAGGTTGCGGTTTGGGGAATCCCTTCTTATTTCTCTGTGTAATTGACCAGGAAGGCTTAGAAACAAAGTCTACCAAGCGAGGTGAGATGAGTGTTTCCTCAAAAACCACCATGGGCAAAGAGCCACCACGCAACGAAGCTGACAACACAGAAGAGGAGTTAGGAGCATTCGAAGGATCAACAAAAGCATTCATTGAGGGATGGGAAGGCTTTGTTGGAACAACGAAAAATAGTTCAGGGCAACAAAGGTTCCACAAAAGGGATAGCCAGAGGAGGATCCTGGGGAGACATAGCCTCCAAGGATGAATTAGTCAAGGAAGGGTCATCCTCCCTGGAGGGACCATCCGAAGAGGGAGATCCCACTATGAGATGGTCCAAGAGAGCATCCTTCCACCAAGTAGCAGTGCATTTGTGGTGAGTGAGAGAGCTACCGAAGGCCAAATGACCAATATAGAAACATATCCTGCACTGAAAAGGAGCCCCTAATAGTCCAAAAGTTGCTTCCAAGGTCTGTACTCCACCATCAAGACCACATCACCATGGAGAGGTTTGAAGATGTCCAATTTGATTAAAATATGAGTCATCGTAGTGTGCCCAAGATCTCAAGACGTAGAGTCCACCTTCAAAAAGCAACCAATGGTGTTGCCAATAGCTTCAAAACAAGAATCCTCCCAAAACTAGAGAGGGAGGTTCGACAGTCAAACCCAAACTGATCTAATATTCAGCGGCTCCATAAGAGGATTGAAAGAGTGAGACCAAGTCTAAATGAATAGTGAATGAATACCCATCATCCACCCCCTATCCAACAATTTATCTCACTCCTCGGAGGAGGAAAAGGTTGCAAAGAAAAAACCTCTAGCATTGGGATAGAGGTGAATTATTTCTTGTTAATATGATTGAATTTTTTAATTATTTAGATTTTGTGATAAATTTGGAATTCATATGTTTCAAGCTAATTCTAACAATTATTATTTTTTATTGATTTGTACTTTTTAATTTTATTAATTTCATATTGTATATATATTAATAGGTCAAGTACATATTGATTAAGATGAATGAGGTATCACATGTTTAGATGATGATATCGAATATTGTTTTCCATCATCCATACACAAAGTAGATTGGGAGCAATATAATCCAACTATATCCATCATGGTGAAGTGTGGTGTCAAGATTTACATGTTCATTTTGGGTCCTCGGGATGATAAATAAGGATAATGACATCTCTCACTACCATTTTTACATAGTCACTCTTGGGGATCATAAGGGGTATTGCTACAGATGTCATTGAGAAATGCTTCTAGTAATGCAAAGAGTAGTAGGAAAGGAAAGAAGACGTTAAGGTAAAAAGTGAAGAAATAAACATTAAAATTATTGGTGCCAAACGACTCGATGCAACATGGGTCTTTAAAGGATTCATTGATTATATTACTAAGGAATTGGTGAACCTTGAAATTATCAAAATTTGGATTCTAAGGATATGAGGAATGGCCAAAGAAATGGATGGGGAATATTGTGTTGCAATTATAGAAGTCATTGTAAAAACCATGCTTGATCTTGGTCAATCCATTAGTCGGCACAATGTGTTTGACATTGCTCAATCCCGAAGAAATGCAATAATGTTGTTGATGGTATCTAGGTCTTTTTATGCTAAATAAGGGCTTGAAAAATGTTAAGGCCCAAGAAAACATACACTTGGACAACCTTATCAAGCATCTACACACAATAATGAAAAAATCAAGGTACTACTTTCAAATTTCTTAACCTTTCATATAATGTTATGTGTATGAAATTTCCTATTGGTGTAGAGATAGCTAAAGTGTCATATTGTGATGAATATCTTATGAAGGCGCATGTGCCTAAACAAGAAATGTGATAAAAATGTATGAGATTTTTCAGTTGAACCAATGTGTGTAATTTGTTGACCTCATCATGGTGTTGTGACACTCTAGTAAAGGCCTTCTAATGTATTGTTAAACAGTTGAAGTATATAGAATATTATATTTAATTTCTAGGGTTGCTTGTTGGTTTGTTAAGCCTTGTTGTGGATGAAAGAAAAGAGACATTTTAAAGTAGTACGTGTTGTTTTTGGAACCTTTCTTTATTTTATAAAGATAATGAAGATAATAGAATATGGTCTTCTATATAGTTTATTATGCAAATGAAATAATTTATCTTGATCGAATATGGTTATTCTTGGGCTTAGTCGTAGTTTTTATTATTTCTATGTTCTATCTACATGAGATGACTATAAAAATATTCATTTAGTAATTGTATAGGAGTGAATTTTCACCCCTTACGAAAATTCCCCTTTCCACTTTAGAAAACCAAATTCAGAGGCTTAATTCCACATAAGCCCATTGCCTTGGTCACACTTGACGCCCATTTTGAGTGTTGGTAGAGGCATTTCTATTGAGGACGCCCGCATTATGCACAAATGTCTGCACGACACAGAGACGTCCACGCAACGCACTTACGTCCCTGACAGATTCTCATGTCTGGAGCTTGCAGAGGCATTACAATTCCCATTGTGAGTCGAATTGTAACGCCCTCTTTGATCAACCGACCCGAATATGGCTGTTTTCTTCACTATTTCCTTCAAATTCACTCACCTTCATTCATTTCATGGTTGGTTGATGTTCTAGAAAATCTCTTCACAAACTTTAAGAAACTCCTTCAATCCATCACTCAACACTTTACACTTCATAGCAGCAACATCAACACTCCATCACTTCAATAGAGCAACTGTAGAACAAACACCATTGCAACACTGGCTTGAGTTCCTCTCATTTTCTCCCCTACTAGCCTTGAGCACTTTGGGCGGAGGTGGTAAGCTTCCACTCCTCTCCTTTATCATTTGGTTGAGTAGCATAACACTGTTTTGTAGTGCTTTTGTGTTTACTTCATTTCCTACTTTTCTCTGTATCTATTTGGCTATCCGTGGAGGTGGGAACACCAAAATGGGGGTTTGACTGAGGCAAACCCCTATATTTCCCCAACAATCTCTCTCTCTCTCTCTCTCTCTCTCTCTCTCTCGTGTGTAGGTATTGAAGATATTCATGTGTTGGAGGCTTCATCACTTGCGCGGTTGTGAGCATTCTCTTTCCTTTCTTCTCCTCGTCTTTATCTCTTATATGTCACTCTACTTCAGTTCTATCACATTTCATTACTTCTTACACTCTAGAAGTTCTTAGTAATCGGATTGTTAGTAGTCACTTAGCTGTTCTTTGTGATAAACTCTCTTTCTGGTTTTTACGAGATGCCAATGCGCCTCTAGGACGCCAGCACGTCGCACTATCGTCTGTGTTCTACACTATCATCCTTTGGTCGAGAGCTTGTCGTTTTGTCTAGAGAATCTTTGTGACCTACTCTTTTTGATTCTAGATCTCTTGTTGTTGTTCTTTGAGGTAGTTTAGGGTAGTTTCCCCTATGAGGATCTCTGAGTGAGGAGAACCTGTGAGTAGCGAATCCCTCTTCTCTACATTTTGGTGAACCTGACATGAAGAACGTCTTTTTCGAAAGCTAGTAATTTATTTACCCCTACTTGGTGGGGTCATAACTTTTGATTCGGTGCTCGAAATTCAGAATTGTTTGCACCGTTGGAAAGGTCTCCTAGAGAACTAGTTTAGTCCCTATTAAATACTTTAGTGTAGTGCCTTTGATAATCAAATTTTAGGGATCGATGCAAGTTCCGAATCCAAATTTTGCTCCAAAGGCCTCCGAAAATACAAATTACTAGAACATAGAAAATATCAAAAAAATTGTAATGAATTTAATATCTTCTTATATTAGTTCTATATCTAATTTTGTTCAAAATATTAATGATGTTTCATTTTATGCATGTGATGGTGACTTAGCTTTACCCATGTCACTTGGTGTCTTCGATCCTTCTCATGAGAGTCCTCTCGCTTTAGAGGATATCTTGTTGCAAGAAGATGAAATCATTGATACCTTTCTTAATATTACTCTACCTTCTCTTCATTCCAATGCACTCTCTTCCAAAGATGTTGTATTTGTGAATGATGAACCTTCTACTCATTCCAATGCACTCTCCGCTAGAGATGATATATTTGTGAATGACAGACCTTCTATTCATTCCAATGCACTCTCCTCTAGAGATGATGCATTAGTGCATGATGAATCTCCTTCCACATTTGATCTTGTGTGGATCGATGTTGAGAATATGTCTTCAAATAATTATTCTACTAGTTGTGATGATTCTATAAATGTAATCTATGTCTTTGTTGCCCCTTAAAGGCCTAAGAGACCTGTTATTTACGTGACTCCAACTAGTCCTCCTCCTAAAAGGGTTTGTTCTATTAATGGTGTTTCATTCAATAGTAACTCTCTTGACCTTCCTATGGATCCCTCTTATAGAGCGATAGCCCATACCTATGATACTAGAATGAGTAAACAACTAAGCCTTCCTCAAGCGCCTAAACCTACGACTAGAGCACCTGGTGATTATGATCTTGTTGAGAAACTTTGTGTTACTCCAACTAAGATCTCATTGTGGTACTTGCATCAGTCTACTCTGGTTTATCAAGGTATGCTTCAAGAAGCCTTGCAAAAGATCCTCTTGCCTTCTTCTGCTAGGCCGACAGATGCTAGTGCGTTTATAGCTCATATTCATCCAGATTCACCGAATATTACATTCTATCCACAGGAACTCCCACCTCCGAAAGTACAGAAGCAAGCAGATCCTCTAATGATTATAGTTAACATTAATAAAATTGGCATTAGACGTACTCTCATTGACGTTGGTTTGACGTTTAATGTATGTAGCATTGATCTATTGCCTAAGATTAATATTGATTCATCCTCTATTAATGTTTCTTCTGTCATCATCCATGGGTTCGATAATGTTAGGAGACGAGATCTAGGTACAATAGGATTACCTTTGTAGCTTGGACCTGTTACTATACCCACTCTTGTATATGTTATGTCAGAGAGGTTACCTTATAACATTCTTCTTGGTAGACCATGGATTCATGCTATGGTCGAAGTCTCGTCTACCTTACATAAATCAATTAAGTTCATTTGCAATAATCAAGTAGTCACAATTAAGGCTGACCCTAAGGCTATACACTTGTGTGAGATGGTAGCTGTTGGTCAAACTTTAGTTGTGCCTACTCTTATTCCTTCAGTGTCTTCCAATGTGTCGATGTTCACTCCAGCAGTACCTACTACAAAGGCTACTCTTGAGATAAATGTCCCTGAAGAAGATCCTTCTGAAGCAATCAATTCTAAGAATACGTGTCTTGGTGATGATCGGGATCCTCTAGACTTTACAAATTCCTTCATTCAGGAATATAAGGTCAACCCGATCCACTTAGACCCTTTGATATCATCATTCACACCCGTTATCAAAGATGAGCAGTCTTTTACATCATGGGGTAATGTGGATGCAAACTGTAATGTTCTTAGTATTGATCCTCCTTCTGAGCAAGATGATTACACCTCTGCTAAAGAGGATAATGTTAGCAATCCTTTTAGTAAGGATGATGGCGATCTCATAGAAGAGTATGTTCCCCCTTGCTAGAATAATACTCTCTATATAGACCCTCCCTCTTCTTGTGATTTGCAAACACATTATGGTCTTGGCTTTAAGCTCGCCTCTAAATTTGGCTATGGGCATAAAGGTTGTGGGTGTAATGAACAAGGCATATAGGTCCCTATAGAATTTACGCCTCACAAGCATAATTTGGGACTTAGTTGCTCGGATAAACAATCTGAACAGAAACCACGATTGAATGTTGACGCAATGTCCGCTAAACCTCGTTCTCATGGATTGGTCTATCCTCCCTTATCTTTTGTCTTTGTATCTGCTTATGGTAAGCAGTCAAACTTTTTGCCACAAGAGAAATGGTTGCTCCCTGCTCCTCATCCTTTATCTGAGCAAGAGTGTATTTTGTTGCGGCTTCTAAAAGCCCGCTTAATTACTCTTCCTCCTCTTACACGCAAGAAGTCTCATAAGAATGATCAAGGAAAACATTCCTTCTGTGCATACCATCAAGTGCCTATCCATTCCACTAGTGGATGTGAGGCCTTGAAGGATAAAATACAACAACTTCATGATTCAGATGCCTGCTGATGCACCCACCTCTTCTTCACATGACTAGTGATATCGAGGTTTCCCTCTATCTCGATCTAAATATCTTGCATGGTTCTCCTCCCATGTATGCTAGGGGTAGTGATAACTTGTTTTGGAGATGCACATCCTTCTTAAAGGATCCCATCTTCTCTCTATATCTTTTGAACGAAGTGTCCTTAAGTGGACCCCCTTTCTCTTTTGAAGGGTTCCCGAAGGACCTCTTTGAAAGATTCTCTCTTGAATGAATTCATTGGTGTCTAGCTTGGGGGAAACCTGACTAGACCGGTTTCACATCTTTACATCTAGCTTGGGGGTAGCCCGACTAGATTTGCTTCACATCCTTGCATCTAGCTTGGGGACAGCCTGACTAGACTTTAATTTTCAAACAGTGTGTCCCTCGAGTGGACCCCTCTTCCTTTTGAAGTGTTCCCAAGGGACCCCTTTGAAAGTCTTCCAACTTGATGATGGTATGCGTGACTATCTGCTTGGTGATATAGGTTCTCCTCCTTGAGCGGGGATTGCTTTTATCACTCTTACTCTATGATATAGGTTTTAGTTTGAAGTGGGTTTTTCTTTTATCACTCTTACTCTGTGATACAGGCTCTACTCCAAAGCGGGTTTTTATTTTATCACTTTTACTCAGTGATACAGGCTCTACTCCAAAGCGGGTTTTTCTTTTCACTTTTACTCTGTGATACGGGCTCCCTCTAAAACGGGTTTTTCTATTATCACTTTTACCTAGTGATACAGGTTTTCCTCCTCGAGCGAGGATTACTTTTATCAATCTTGAATTCACTTCCTTCTTGAACTCTTGTATATACCGGATCGAAGATCTACATCTTCTTTATCCTGAGTATATGCTCTTTCTTCAGCTTCATAGTTATGCGGAACTATGAAGTCCTCTTTTGACCCTGCACTCTCGCATTTTCCAGATCGCAGTCTGCTTCCTTGACGTTTCAGATATATATTTCTAACTCTACTACTTCTTCAGTCTACTTTATCGAAGCGCTCATTAGTATTCATGCTCACTAAAGTGGGGGTAAAATGTATAGGAGCGAATTTGCACCCCTTACGTAAATTTCCCTTTTACCCCTTTCCACTTTAGAAAACCAAATTTGGAGGCTTAATTCCACATAAGTCTGCTGCCTTGGTCACACTTGGCACCTGTTTTGAGCGTCGGTAGAGGAATTTCTGTCGAGGACGCCCACGCGACGTATAAACGTCCGCATGGTGCACTTACATCCCTAACAGATTCTCATGTTTGGAGCCTGCAGAGGTGTTACAATTCCCATTGGGATTCGAATTGTAATGCCCTCTTCAGTTGATCGACCCAAATATGGTCGTTTTCTTCACTCTTTCCCTTAAATTCACTTGTCTTCATTCATTTTATGGTTGGCTGATCTTCTAGACAATCTCTTCACGAGCTCTAAGAAGCTCCTTCAATCCATCACTCAACACTCCATCACTTCGGTAGAGCAAGTGTGGAACAAACACCATTACAACATAGGCTTGAGTTCCTCTCATTTTCTCCCCCACTAGCCTTGAGCGCTTTGGGCGGAGGTGGTAAGCTTTCACTCCTCTCCTCTATTATTTGGTTGAGTAGCATAACACTGTTTTGTAGTGCTTTTGTGTTTACTTCATTTCCTACTTTTTTCTCTATCTATTTGGCTGTCTGTAGAGGTGGGAACACCAAAATGGGGGTTTGACTAAGGAAAACCCTTATACAACCCCAACAATTTATCTCTCTCTTGTGTGTAGGTATTGAAGACATTCACACACTAGAGGCTTCATCACTTGCATGGTTGTGAGAATTCTCTTTCCTTTCTTCTCCTCGTCTTTATCTCTTCTATTTCAGTCTACTTATGTTCTATCGCATTCTATTACTTCTTACACTCTAGAAGTTCTCAGTAATCTGATTGCTAGTAGTCAGTTGTTCTTTGTGATAAACTCACTTTATGGTCCGTACGAGATGCCAGCGTGCCTCTGGGATGCCAACGCGTTGTGTTGTTGTTTGTGTTCTACGTTGTTGTCCTTTGGCCGAGAGCTTGTCATTTTGTCTAGAGAATCTCGGTGACCTGCTCTTTTTGATTCTAGAACTCTCATCGCTATTCTTTGAGGTAGTTTAGGGAATTTCACCTTGTGAGGCTCTTTGACTAAAGAGAAATCGTGAGTAGCAAATTCCCCTTCTCTATAGTAATAGATCAATTATCTACCACCCTTTTTTGAGAATATTGTACTATCCTTTATTTAACAAAGTTAAATAGGAAATATTATTAAAAAAATATCTCAAATGTTGTGGCAACTTGGCCCTTCTAATTGGTGGGCTGCTTAGTTGTTGGTGTCATCAAAGTGTATTATGTTGTGCACAATGGCAGCATATGATTTTCTTGTGCTAGTTGGTAGACAACTTTTTGGTGGACAATTGATTTTCTTGGATGGTTAAACTAGGATGGATAATTATTTAAGATAGATATGGTGAACTTAATGTTACCAAAATTCACAATTTAACTCTTATTTCTTTGCAATCTCCAAGAACAAATGCCAATTTTTCCAAAAATAAAATTAGATTATATTTTACTAATAATTTTTATTTTATAATATTTTTAATTTTCTTATTTTTATATATTTATTATTTTCTTAATTTTTTAATATTTATTTTATAAATTTAAATTAAAAAATTACAAATTAATTTAAATTTACTAATTTTACAAGTTTTAATATATATATAATTTCTATTTTTTATATTATATAAAATCTTTTTTTTTTTAATGATTGGGCCTCTTAAGGCAATCCTAAGATCTTTGCTTTAGGCTACATTATTAGAGATGATACAAAATCTTGACTTGGGCATCTTCAAAACATATTCAATTTGGAGATCGAAAGTTAAAACTACTCAAATTTTGGCTTGGAAAATTTCACATTTCAAATTGCTTGTTGGTGACAGATTGAAATATATAGTGGTGCAACCAATTAAATGTCCTTTCTGCCTACACAATGAAAGTCTAAAACACTTTTTATGGGACTATTCGTGGGCTAAAAGAAAATGGAATGTTAGTTTTAAATTTCTTCTTGATATTTTTGAGCATATATTAAATTGGAAAGAAACTATTTTGGACGTTAGCCTTTAAAACAATATTGTGACTGATTCGATGACACATACCATTTTCAAGTGCTAGCTATTTCTTGATTGAAACTAGATAAAAAAAATTATGTCTAGAAATAGCTAGCACTTGATTATCATGGATTATGATATCGTTATGTTAATTAACATACCATTTTGCTTAATATATGGAAAAGTAGATGTTTATCAGTTTTTTCAAAACATAAAGTTCGTCACGTAAGGGAGATGTTAAAGTTTTACCTTGATACCATTTTCCAAATTGTTTTCTAGTGTTCTCAATTGCAGGGGTCCCAAAAGAGAATGTGGAGATTAACAATCACTTGAACAATCTATAAAGTTTCAATTATTGAGTTACATGAAAAAGATACCTTGTACTCCAAACAGTTACAATGTATGATAAAATTCAGAATCTAAGACACTGTCTTTGTGTTGTATGAAGTCTATTCTTCTTACCCTTAACTTGTTATAAGATTTATGAGACTGCTAAAATTATTGTAACTAATTTAATTTGTATGACAACCTGATTACCTATTTCTATGTAATTGTATTCTCTATAATTTTATTGGATTGTTTCAATAAATAAAAAACTTATTCAATTTGGTACAAACAACAAAGCAAAACTAAATTTGTCTTTCAAATTAATAGTGTAGATATGGAAGGTGATTCCATGATTTGCATCCATGCAATTAAAGCAAGGTCGGTGCAAAACTTCAAAAAAGGGTGGACGCGATCTGCTCTTTGCTTGATCAACTAAATGAACACTCAATTACACATGTGTACAAGTAATTAAATGTGGCATGGACTTTCTACCAGATTACGATTATTTTTAGTGTCTCCATGTTCAAATATCAAATCGACTTGATGCTTGGGACGACCTCCAATAGATCATTACTGCCGAACATATCTTCTCGCTATTCTTTCGTACTGGGAGATCTTCTCGCATGAGATTTCTCTTGGTGTTTATTTATGAGCTACTGGTAAATGACAAATAGGGTTGTCTTGAACGACAGCAATGTGCCTGCACAAATAAGAACATTTCTAGCCAGTTGTAGCAACTATTCAAAATTGTTGGCTAGGCATTTACACAACTTTGATTTGATTGGTGAATTCCTCATGACGTGTGTGGAAATGTTGGGCCAAAAATTGTTTGCCTAGTTTTCTACTCACGGTTGTCTACAAGACGATCTAGTTAAAAAGGCCTATGAGGCCATCTTGAACTATGACAGACCATTCTCTGAGAGATCTTGGAGGTGTGTTCATGCGGCAGGACTTAAAGATTGACACTCTCATGAAGAATTTCTTTGAGTTTTTCAATGCAGGTTGATCTCAAACAACTTCGAGGAAATGTAGAGGATGATTTCTGAAAACCCTGCTCTTCTCTCCCCTCCCCAGCTTGCTTGAATGGAAGAATTGAAAAAATGACTTGGGCATATTCAAAACTTCTGATCTTGTAACCCTTTTTAGGGGAAATTTCGTTTAATATTATGGGAGCTATCCCTTTGGCAGCCTTATCAAAATATATATATACTTTTTTTATTTTTAACTAGTTTTTAATTTTCTTAATTTTATATTTTAATTTTCTTAATTTTAATATTTCAAAAAAATCCTATAATTATTAGTAAAAAAAATAAATAAACTTATTTAAAAAATAAAGAAAAGATTGATATTTCAAAAAGAAAATTAAATTATAATTTTATTTTTTTAATATATACACAAAAAATAAAAAACAAAAGTAAATTTATTAAGGTTTTTCTTTATATTCCGATCTTTTCTATCAAATTGAATCATATTCAATTGAAGTTTGTTTGATCAAACATGTTTCAATTGAAGGGAGTTGAATAAAGCCTGTGTGATTTCAAGCATGTTCATTTTTTTGTATTTTTTATTTTGATCCAAAAGTGGAACATACTTATGTGCTTTCACCCTTAACAAAAACAACTTTGCTTATGACTCCCTAAAACTTGAATTTGGACTAAATGACAAAGAAAATCCTAAAACAAGAGATCCTTAATACAAGTGACTAATGTATGTAGCAAAAGAATAAGACTCGTCTCACTGAGATGATTGAAAGTTGTTCAATCTGTCTTTCAATCATGAAATACAATTAGAAATATAGTTCACTCATGTTTACAAAACTATAACAACAATCCAAAAATAGTTGTACAATAGCTACAATAGAAATGTGCACCCAACAAGTCTTTTTGATTAGTATAGTTGATTGAAAACTAACCAAAAATCCATTGCAACAAAAGAAGACCTCTTCCCCTTTCAAAGATCAAGGTTCCAATGTTTGGTAAATCTTTCCAATAGTATATCAATCTCCTTTATATGTTATTGTAGCCTTTGCTACATTGAGACTTTGGCTACACCAACCTCAACACATTTAATTTATGTTATGTCATCTTTGATGATTTTCATATGATAAGATGTTTTAGTGTTATCCCATTCTTCTTTGTCAAAAATTCTTCCTCATAGACACGTCCAATTTTATCTCAAAAGAAATTTATTTATCTTTTGGATATCCTTCTTGATCTCTACAAGATCAAACTCTTTGTTAGGACCATTAGAAAAACTATGGTCCATACTACTTGCAACTAATTTTGGGTTGCAACATAGCCCAAAATTATCGACTTAAACCATGTAAAAGCATAGACATTATCCTCCTTATAAAACCTAGATGCATGACATCTCAAACATGGTGCGAAGATGCATGTCATGTTATATTGTTTCATTTTGCATATATGTGTTCTATTTTTTCAAGCCAATACTTTTTACAAAATTCAAATTTTGCATATAGAATCAAAGGAATGTTGAAGACATGTGAAACACTCAAATGTGCCTTACTCATTTCTAAGTTGATATGACATCTCAAATAAACTTCTTGTAAAAATAATCAAAATAGGAAATTGCGACTTAATAAGAAATGTGTATTGTTCCAAGGATCCAATTCTTTGTCATATGAAAGATCAACATTTATAATCATGTGGAATGGATAATCATATTTGGGAAAAAAGCTAGGACGGCTACATGGTGGAATGGTGCCTCTCAATAGCATTATACGGTTGAAAAGAAATCTGAACAACACAGAAGTTTTTCAGAGGTGGTTGTGTTAGAATCACAGGCTATTAAGATTATCAGGTTGTAACCCCTAAAGAGCGAGAGATTGGGTCTCAGGCGGCCACTTTTGGTGATAGTGCTTCGGCTATCACTTCTGGTGGCTTTTTCGATAAGTCTTTGCCTGGATGAAAGAATAATGATGAAATCTTCGAGACAGTGGCTGTAGGCATACTTCAGGAAAATTGTGAGTTGACTTGGCATGATATGGCAACGCAAGTGGAGGAAGGCCGGATTACTATTAAGGGAAAAAAAGATAAATTCTCTAGGCCTTTTTTGATATGACTCTTTGTTCCCACAAAAGTAGTTATAAATGTAAATCTTGACAGGTCTTGTTTGGGGGCTGGCTTTTGGCTGGTTGCAAGTTGTTCTTTTTGCAACTTTGCTTTTGATTGTAAAGGGTTTCGGGTCCCTTCAAAACTTATTTTTACCTGAATCAAAAACATTGATAATCATGTCAATCTTTGCTAACCTTTTTTCCCACCTTACAACAAAAATTTCACCACTTTCTTTGATAATTTATTTACCCAAGTGTTTCTAATGCCAAAACTTGATCTAAAGTCGTGTCAACAATAATATAAGATAATTGATAATTGTTCATTATGAATTAGTGGATCTATAAAAAACAAATGGCAACATCTTGAATTCCTCTTTCCATGCATCCAATTCCTTGAAATTTTATGCTCTATTTGTAACATCTAGAATGTTTTATCTATGTAAACCCTAAAACACATTAAGTTTCTCACTCAAATATGTTCCTACATTTAATACATGTTGTCTCGCCAAGGACTTTACATAGTGTTTGTTGTCACAATTATGGAAAAATCATTATACATAGTATACTTAATATTAGTATGTATTTGTTTTACATGGTACTCTATAAATCCATTTTTTTGACTTCAAATCTAGATTCTACTTGATTTATTTTGAAAATTGCCTTGTTGATATTGCCAAGTGATTCGCATAGGTTTTCACATAATCTAGTAATGTTTTGCATTGTGTTTTATGAAATTCCATTAATTAGTTCTTCCAACTTGGCCTTACGATCTATTTCCCTTTTTGGTCTTTTGCATCTATTTCCTATGTTTCCTTCAACAATGTCTCTAGTTTATCGTCTCCTAGCAAAATGGTTAGTGGTAAAGGAGTAAAAATCAACACCTTTTGCTCATGGAGTTGTACTAAAAGTTCGTCATTGATCAATAGCATTTTTCAATGCTTCTTTTAACTCCAAAATCTCCTAATGGCTCTTTCTATAATTCATGAGTAGGTTTTTAGTTCTAATCCCCTACTAAATTAAGCAATATGAATTGCTAATACAATTGCAAGAGCTAACACCTCTCCAACCCTTTTCAATATTAATTTCCTAATGAGATGTTGTGGCTCATAATCAATCGTAGGTTTATCATTATTGGAGACAAAGCCCAAATTGCTAAAGTATACAATTTTAGGTTAAAAGAAGATTCAAAGTAAAATTTGTTTGCTTCATCTTAATTAATGAATATATCAGGTTTTCCACTTCTTTGCTTGATGGTATCAATGTCATTTCTTTTATGATAACCTATCCTAGCTAAAATAGGCACCAACTTTCTCTCACTAGATTTATTTCCTTATTAGAGTTATATTTTCAATGCAGTCAAATACTAAGGGATTGCTTTATGTTGTGTCTTGTTCTTCCTCCATTAGAACTACTCCATTTTTCTTTTTTAGTGCATGCTTTTCCCTTATCTTTAGTATCAAAGAAAATCTTTTGAAATCATCATTTTTTATGAAATTGTTAATAGATATAAATTCCTTGCAAGCCTTCTACCTCACATCCTTGGCATCTTCTATTCCATCAAATTTGTCTAGTATTGTGGAACTAGGAGCAACCAACTCATGCTCTGCTTGATATGGTATAGATGCAACTACAACAAGGGTCATTGGAACAAGTTACCTCAACACCGTCATAATCAACCAAATGAGAGATTTCAACTTGGTTTTTTTCAAGACTATTCTCTAGTATGTGCTAATAAAATATTTTTGAAAAGTTAAGCAGCATTTTCAGGGTGTCGTACCTTTCACAAGGAACCCAAGGGGCCAAAGAAAAAAAGTAGTTCAAAACAGACTTTGAACTATAGATACAACCAGAAATAGCTGACTGACAGCTGTGGAAACCAAAGAAATTAAGCAGCCCCAGACACAAAGGGGTCAAAGCTGGCTCCACGAGCCCAAGTCCGAGAAGCCGACACAAATTTCTTCTTCCGGAGAACGACCGACCAAGGAGGCTAGAAAGCAGGAAGCGAAGAGAACGGAGAGAGGAGTGACTCCATAGCCACCACGAGACCACCAGACAATGAGGGAGTCAACATAAAGGCAGTCGAGAAAGAATCAACCAACTGAACAGAAGTATCTCCCAACAAAGGGCGTACAGGGTCTGACAATGCAACAACAACAGGGGCCGGAGCCGTGTCAGCAAAACTGACCAAAGGTGGATCCACAACAAAGAGGTTCGGGAGAGGAGCAACAACAAGATGGTCGACCTCCACAAAAGAAACCTCTGAAGAAGACCCAGGAGGTTGCAAAGGAGAAAGGACCGAGACAGGAGCAGCAGACAGAGGGTCGACCTCCTCAAAAGAATCCGAAGAAGAACCAACTGTGAGATGATCCAAGAGAGCATCCTTCCACCAAGTCGCAATGCCCTTGCGGCAAGCATGAGGACAGGCAGAGGCTAAATGTCCCATCGAAAAGCACCTCCTACACCTAAAGGGGAGACCCTCATAGTCTAGGAGTTGTTTCCACGATCTGTCCTCCACTAGCAAAACAACATCACCAGGAAGAGGTTTGAAAGTGTCCAGATCAACTAACAACCAAGCGACCGTAGTGTGCCCAAATTCCCTAGTTGTGGAATCCACCATAAGGAAGCCACCTATGGTATTGCCAATGGCCTCGAAACAAGATTCCTCCTAGAACTGAAGAGGAAGATTTGGCAGACGAACCCAAATAGGTCTCGTGTTCAATGGCTCCGTAAGGGGGTTGAAGGATCTAGTCCAGGGCCTGATGGATAGAGAATTGATACCCCACATCCACCCCCTGTCCAAGACGTTGTTCTGCTCACAAGGGGAGGCAAACGTAGCAATGAAGAAACCTCTAGCATAGGGGTAAAGCTCGATCTCCCCGACGACCAAAGGCTTCCAAGAACCCGAGACCCAATCATGGAGATTGGGGAGGGAGGGGCACAGTCCATTGAACTTGCAAACCACACTAGTTTTCAAATAAAAATCCTCATTTTTCACGATCTTCGGACCGCAGACAACCACAGGGGATTCCCTAGCACTGGGAAGAGAGCGACCAGAAGGACGAGGACCCAAACACACCGCATCAGAGAAGGATTTTGCCATACCCGAAACACCCCCTGCAACCGGCTCAAGACACCCAGCCACAGCCGAATCCCCCAAAGCATCAGAGGACCAGCACACAATAACTGGCCCAAACCCAGTCTGCAACACACCAGACCTGCACACACATGGGGCAGGAGGCACACCACTGACAGGAAACCCACGCGAAGCATCACTGCCAGAACCAACAGCCAATGGCAGAGACAGAGCAGGCAGCGGAAGAGAAGGAACCAGTGGAGCAGAAGACACCACAGAGCTCCTTCTATGCTCGCACAGGACAGGGAGAGGGCCCACAGTAGTCGGAGAAGGAGCCTTAAGAGCCGACACAACCAGAGGAGAAATCGGAGGAGCCCCCGGAGCTAGTGGAGGAGTTGTTGAAGCCATCGTGGCTAGAGGTGGGGAAGCCGTTGCAAAGCTCATTCAAAAAACTGCAACCTTATTAACATCAAAATTTAAGGATTGCTAATAAAATGTTGATGAAACTAATGGTTAGAATACTTTAGAATGCCTCTCTTCTAATATTTGCATAAAGGAGCTTCCTTTATTGCTAGTTAAACAACTTGTGGCAATGCAAGCATTTGCTTCTTAGGCATTTGTCTCTCTCTCTCTCAACATTATCCAAGAGTTTCATATTCTCAATGGAACTAGCAATGCTAGGAAAAACTCCAAGATAACTAGGGTTATCCATATTCCTCTTTCTTGCAACCAAACTAATTCTCAACCATATTTCTCTTAGCTTCTTTTCAAGATTGTCTACACAATTTCTAATTTAGTCTTTGGCTTCATTAAACTCAAGCTTAAACCTTGACCTATTTTGTTCCCTTCTTATGTTGGGAACAAACTTTTGAAGGGCACACTCCCTATGTTTATCCACGTGCATTCCCAAACTATTGACAAACTCATACACCTTATTGAAACCTTCTTTCCCCATAACATTAAATTAGCAATCTTAATCGCTATGGGAATAAACTACTCATTTGAGGGTCTTGGAAATGAAGCTTATCTATAGTAATCATATGCTCGATTGCTTATAGAAATGTAACTCTATATGATATAGTTAAAGGTAATCTATATGGTAGATCCTCAAATCCTTAAATTCTTAAAATAGTACAATTTTCATAGAAGAAGTCTCCCTAATCGCTTATGATCCTCTCCTCTTGATGGTACTCCAAAGGTCAAATGAACTCATTAACATTCTTAGACAATTTGGGTCTATAACACCCCAACTTCCTCAATAAAGGACTCACAAAATAAGTTTCCAAAACATTGTATTGAGAAAGAGTGTGATCTTTATCCATGAGGATAGACCATAATTGCAATAGATTAATTCATTTCTTAGGCTTGATTTAGGGTATGTATAGTTTACTCCAAGCCTACCATCCCACTCATCTCCTATATATTCTATAGTTGTATCTATATTTTTTTGTATTCAAAGGTCAAGTTATCAAGTTCAACTATCTATTGGCCTCGAGGGTTAATCCGAACACCATTTGCATGAATTGCTTATTGAAGAAGTCCTTGGTGATTAGTTCTTTTGTCATAGCACTTACAAGCTCATTGAATGACCTTTGTTACAATGAAACAATTGGGAACCACACCCTTAGCCAACTCCAAATTCTATGTGTTGCTTACTAGTCGAGGCCTAAAACTCTTCTCATGTATTTCTTAAACAAACTTCTCCAAGACATTGTGGTTTTTGGATCTCTCTTATACCACCTTTGTTACCCTAGAAATGATCACTTAGAACACTTTTCCTTATAGACTTCTTAACTCTTAATTGCCCATGAAATGATTTCATAGATGTCTTGACTTGAGCTCTCTCTAAGGCCAAAACTATTATTCTAGGGCTTTCTTAAGATTAGGGCACAAAGACAAGAAAGATACAATTTCAAATGAAAATGTCAACTATACAATTATGCCTTGATGAGTCTATTTCTACCCAAGAAAAAGAAAAAAAAATCCTAAAACCCTATATTACCCAAAGTTCACCCAGTCTTTTTATAAATCATTGTACTAGAGGGGAAAAAGATGAGTCTATTTGTACCCAAGAAAAAGAAAAAAAAAATCCTAAAACCCTATATTACCCAAAGTTCACCCAGTCTTTTTATAAATCATTGTACTAGAGGGGAAAAATGTACTTACCTAGGAAAAGCTCTACAAACAATTTTTATGGTTTCCTTGTAGCTTGTGGAGGGCATTTGCTAGCTAAGCCATAGCCTCTCGAGAGCAGCTATGTGATTTTCTTAAGAATTTAGGTGTTTTCACGTGCTTACAACTCAGATTATGTAACTCCATTAATGGTGCCTCTCTATCCTTGTACACTTGGAGAGTAGTGCTGTCATATCAGTTAAACCTTCTGAATGTTGATACAAATCAAAAAGTCTCTTTGAAAACTCCAGTTGTGGCCTAACAGGAAAAGGGGCATCTTGACTTCCTACAGACTTCTTCCTGCAGCCAATCGAAAACGGCCATGTAGCACATTTTCTTATTAAATAATATTTGCTACAGGTCTAGCACATAACTCACCACTGGACACCACAAAGCTCTACGCATCATCTCGTCGACCAATGATAAGTGGCCAAATAATGTGAATTGAACTCTTTAAAATATGTATTTCTTTTGTAGGCATGCTTTGTCAAAAGTTGATCATAATTGACGGATGTCTATTTGTGAGCTGTTGAATCGATGGGTAGTGCGTTGTGGCACAACACAAAAGAGGAAGCAACTTGACTTCTCCCAAAATGGCATTTGTCCACAATCAATCAAAACTTACCAGGTACCCCATTGACTTAGCCTCTTTGGACTATATGACTAACTAGTCATTTCTACGTGCATAAGAAAAAGACATGTCATTAAAGCTTGTTTGATACAAGGCTTTATTAGAGGCTATGAATATTGATGGCATGCACTATTACAGCCCTACAGGACATGAAATACATATCGACCAAGCTGAATACCTACAGAGGCTGCAAAGTCAGTATTTGGTCAAGGCTACACTACAAATATGTAATGGACACCCCCGAATGCCCAAAAGACTAAACCAACTGCTGAAAGGAATTTTGACAAACAGTTTGCATCCAACTTCTTATTTCTCCGTTTAATGTTTAATTCCTTTATGACTTCCGGAAATGAGACATTTGTTTGTTTGTTTTATGTTTTGGCATAAACTTGAAAACACACAACATGAACAAGAAGGAAACTACAATAATATGCAATCTGGAAACTGACTACTGCTGGTAAAATATTATTTCAATAAGAAGCAAATACATGGCAAGTTATCAACTCACGAATTTCTACAGCATTATAATGTTTCATCAAATGTTTACAAAATTTGCTGCTACAGTGGTATGAATAGTACCCGTGAATAGTGTCATGAATAGTGTCGCGCTACAATAGCGTGAATTGTGTCGTGCTACAGTAACATGAATAGTGTTGCGCTACAGTACTGTTACAATCTGCCCTCAAACGGTTCAATATTTTCTTGAAATCATTCCCTCAAAGTGACATAAGCATTGGACAAGTAGAGAGAAGATAAGAATGAAACCCCTAATTTGCCTATAACTGAAAATGCACCCAATCTGCCTGTTAATGGAGTTGATAGCAATAGATTCCAAAGGCCAAACCCCAAGGGAATGACGTCTAGAATGTCACAAGAGAGGATAGACATCCTCTAATGCCAAGAACGGATCTGCAACTCACACACCAATTTCTTCTCATATTCAACATATGTAATGAAGCCACAAACGCTTCATTTTATTCTATTTCCAAGGGTCGACTCAACTCTCATGGGCAATGTGGGATAAAAGATGTGCAATATAAAACATATATTAAAATATCCCCTTATGTCTCCCTTGGGTACACATCCCCATAAAATAAATATTAAAGTAACACTTTAATATTTTACAATTAAATTAAATGTTACTTTAATAAAACTTCAAGCATTAAAATGTATTAGCAATCGGACTCCGAATAATGCAAGTGATAGCTCGTCGGAAAGCTCTCACCGAGGAGTATCAAATCCAATCACCAAAATTGGTCTCCACTGTGTCCTGCTGACTTACTAAAAATAGTAAGTATGCCTGAAACTGAGTAAATCAACTTCGTTTTGGCCCAAACTGGAAATGATTAGGCCAAAACACTCTAGGATCCCCTTAAACCCTTCGTTAGCCCTCGGGACCATGTAGAACAAGGCTAACACACACACACTTGGTTAACTGCTAAAGTGGGGACATTACAAAATAAATCACTTGATTGATTCATGCTACCGATAGCAAGTCAACTCACAATTTCCTCAAATGAATTGGTAATCTCATAATGCATAAACAAACAAACAAACAAAAAATAGAATTAAATTTTTAATACAAGAGAATGCCCACCTAAGCTTCAATAGGTGGGTTGCACTAGTTTTATCTTTTTGACGCTTACATGAAATGTGGTTGTTTTCATAGGAGTAGGAATGCCTTATTGTTTGTGGAAAGAATTCTTGTGATTATCATTAGGATAGAGGCATCATATTCAATTGTCTGTGTTACACAATTGTTCCAAACAGTAGTAGGGATGGTATCGATGATAGAAAATCTGATCCAAATTTCATGAATATGGAACAATGTGATCTAATTATAGTGAGGTAAATGCATGCTATTGAAATATTAACTTCATTATTTTTTAATTTGATGCAGATGAAAGTATATATGAAACAAGAAATTCTGCAAATTTTGTGATCTTTTTGACTGTGAACTTGGCTTAAAACTGAACATGAGGTCCAAATGTTTTACACTCAAATGACGGTGCAGAATCTTACACAACATATAACAGAATCACTGAGCACAAAAAATAATCTAAGGTACTTTCCAAAGGAATTATGAAATTGCTTATAATGATTCTTTTTGTAGCTTTATTTCTGTCAATTGAAATCTAGGATTGTCCTGAAACCGCCCCTCAACCCGATTTATATATGTAACAAATTGCATGAACGGATTGTTGAAGCACAAACTCCACCTCCATTCTAACATTCACATATGTTTTGAGAGACATCATTACAATTTCATTTTCTACTTAACTAAAGCAAAGAACGAAATAAAATGACAAGAAATGAAACAGAGGGAGGAATACAAACCATTCAAGAGATGGAACAGGACACAATGCAAGGCTTAGTGTCCTCACCAATGTCATGTATACATGCATACCTGTTTGTGAAATATTTATGTTCCCAAGAGCAAGGAAAACTTAGATTTATTGTAATCATGTATTTTATCAAGGAAATCATGTATTTTATGTAGGCCATGGTAAAAAAATGTCAAATGAAGGGACTTTTGCTTTGTTTTGCATTTCATGTCCTCTTCACTTTCTTTTGTATTCATATATTTTATCTAAGCCATAGTAATAAATGTTGAACGATGAAAATTTTGCTTTGTTTTGCATTTCATATCCTTTTCACTTTCTTTTGTACTCGTAAATGACTCACAATTTGCAATGGTAGTTGAGCTTGTCAAAGAGATGTTTAATTAGGTTGTAACAAGCACATATAAAGAACAGAAAAGGACAGATAATAGCTACATATCAAATTGCCTATGGACATAACCGTTGCACCTTTTGATGAACAGTGCAGGTGCTAGTTAAGATATTTTCAGTGTTTGCACAAATTGTAACAATGAACTTGATTATTTAAAATTGAACATCGCAGGAAGCTATTTCATAATTATATACATGGTTGAAGTTTCAAGGGAAAATAATAAAGCGCAGCAAGAGCAATCATAAGAGAACCGTTACATTTTACAATTATTTTTTAGAACAAAGCCCAAATCTTATAAAAATATATTAGGATGTGTATCATTGAGCGCGCCCATTGGAGTGTCAAAAAACAACATACTGTGCCTATATTGATCCCGTAACTCTCAGGTTTCCTATCAATCAAACAATCACACAATCTTACACTACCACTCAAGGATTGCTCAAATAGTAAGGTAGTCTCCATATCCTCTTTTGAATTAAGAAATCGATTTGCTATTTCTAAGCTCTGCTGGTTTAATTGTAGTCCTATAATGTTGCTTTAATTTTGCAGACATTTTTGGAAGGTATAATGCAATAATCTGCAGAATTTCCTTGCTAAAGGTATAACAGTTGTTCAAAACATACAACTTTACAGAATGTCAATGGTGCGATGATGGCCAAAACTTTTTTTCTTTTAAGTGAAGGATTAACGGCTCTAGGAAAATTCACCTCCAACAATTCATCGCCATGACAAATTCATCTCGCGGTAAATTCACCACCAACAATTTACCAGCAATTCATGGCGGTGAACTTTCCACGAGATGAATTTGTCATGGCGATGAATTGTTGGTGGTGAATTGTTGGCAGTGAATTTGCCTGAAGCCAGGATTAACATATCAAAGCTAAAATGTACCACCATTCACCAAGTGGAAAACCCATTTGAGTCTCTGGGTGTCTATCAAGTCAACTGGCAAATAATGTTGTTGACAAGATTTCAATAATCATAAATTGAAGCTACTCCCAACAATTATTACAACACTGATAAGATGAAATTATTTATCAGATGAACAAAAATGTTAAATTAGAGTTGCAACTAGAACACCAAATCTGAGGACTAACCCCTAAAACTAACAGACAGAGGACAAAGTATTAAATCACAAGTCTTTTGTGTATGTCTTCTTGTGAAAAATTCAATCCATATCATTAGCATGTCCTAATTTTTACATACAGCTTTTGCTATAAACTGAGAGATTGTTTGAAAAAACTAAATCTCTTTTGGTTCAAATCAAAGATTTCAAGGAAAAAAAAAGTTAACTTGTGATAAATTATGGACCTGAATCTAAACGTCATTTAGCCTTGAGCTTAACACATTGATTATATCGGATAAAATTGAGAACAGGAGTACAGATTATCTATCATCCATACAATCTACGCCAGTCATCTTCTGCATCCATCTCGAGCTCAATAGGAGTATTCTCCAACAAATCCTTTGAGAATGTAAGACCAGTCTGATTTGCCAACAGATCCCCAAGCTTGCAAAGCATCTAAACCAGAAGTTAATTTTCAGGATTAGTTCAGAGTATACAGTTATTGAGGCTTTTGATTATATTTGCTAAACAATTGGATGTGTTTCACTCAAGGATATCTTATGTAAACATTTACCACTACAGTAATAATCTACCTTTTGTCTGGAAATACAATTGCATGACTTTTTTTAATATGCAATATACTAAAATTGGATGCAGAATTATGGTGCAACAGACAATAGGCTCTATAGCAACACACAAATAATCTGCTACATCTAGAAGCAGACTCACAGACTAATGGGTTCAAATTTAATGCATGAAATTTAAATAATACTTTTTTCATATATTAGTAAGCTGCCACCAGCAGCTGAAGCTTATTACCTGTGTTTCATGTGCCTGCTGAATGTGAGCTCCCTTGCTATCTGAACGGCTAATTCTGGTTGTTGGAGCTAGCAGCAAAAGTGCTGGCAGCAATAAAACACGAACAAAATGCAGCATGCAAGCCAAAAACTCATCACATATTTGTGCTGTTGGTGGCAGTTTTTTAAGACCCTTCACTATAGCCTTTGAGAAATCAGATGCTTCATTGATTTCAGCTGTATATAGAGACTGTTCCAAATCTTCAATCAATAAACTTCTTATATTTTGAGAGGAGTTTCGAACAACTGTAAGACAAGGAAATATGATTGTGAGAGATGATGAAAGCTTGGAAGTTTTTGATCTGATGAACTTGAGAACTTCATAGGCTACACAAGCACTGGAAGGAGACTTGTAGTTTTGGAGAATTATCAAGGACACCTGCATATGTATAACATATATTGCTCAGATACATGTCCCGAAATATATTGGAATGGTACCAAAGTCATTCTCAGATATATGGAACCATCCCATTTGCAGATGATTGTAGAAATCTACCTCTTAAGGTGATGTGCTATGAAAAAAAATTCTTTCCTTTTGAAATCAATTTCCAAAGGATGGCTCCAAAATGTAACACAGTGCAAATACAAAAAGGCTGAAACATATTAAGTAATGAAATAATATGAGAGGTAAATTTCAACTTCCCCTGACATAACAAATTAAATCTCTATTGTACTCTATCTTTAACTCAACAAATATTTCTTTTAAATTTTGATGAATTATAGTTCCATAGGCCCTTACAATTAACAACTGTCACCTATGAACTTCTATAATTATGGAAAAGTTCGCAACTCTCAACTACCGACTTATCAAATTATGAATAATTTCAACCTGCAAGAAACCTTCTGCATTTGGATGCATAACATAAAATGCTTAACCATGATAAATAAGGTAATCCTTCAACATAAAAAGGAAAAAAAGTAAGCCAAATTGGTGCGGTAAAGCATATGGACAATTTTATAGCAAAAATAGTTAAGAAACCTCCAATTGAGAAGAGGCGCACTACCCCAATTCAGTAAAACTGAACAATCTATAGATCAAATAGGTAGTTAGGCAATCAACACATTAAGATCCCTTATTGAATGGAGGCAGTTAGTAGTTCAATAAAATGCTTCACAAAAGAATTTACACTCTTGTTGCATTGGCAGATGAGAATACTTGGCATTGAAAAAGACTAATGACATCAGAGATAATTGGATGTATTCTAGGATGCCCATTGTCAAATGGTTGAATTGTGCATATAGATTGATAATTATGTTTTTATAATATCATGTGACTAATAGGAGCAAATTGGATTCTGGCACCAGGACCATGCTATTCTCTAAATGCTGACACTTACAGAAGCCATCTTACCAGACTCAGATTTGGCATAGATTTGGTAGGATGATTTTTGGCTTGGACCAAAACTAAACATAAAAACTTGACAACTCGGGACAAACTAAACAATTTGAAAAAAGAAACATAATATATAGAGATTTTATAAAAAAACACTGTATTCTGAAAATCAACTTTAATGACATAAAGCTTGCATACACAAGTATACATCAAAAAAATGAGTATAAATGAGGATTTGAGCTAAAGGAAACAAGAGTTGTAAATATAATAATATTCATGTGTTTTTGGTGTACAAAATCATGGATTAAGGTATCCATGGCATCAAAAACAGAAATTATAACACGGACTAAGGTGGAGAGGAGCCTGCTTTTATTGGTTCAATATCACTAAATCTACAGCAGCTCCAGCACTCACATCTCAAATAGGTCCTCAATAGCTGTAGCCATAATACCACAAATGTCAACAACATCCATGAGATCTACTCATGCTCTCCTCCTCTACCCTTGCTACTGCCTCTGCAACAAGCTTGGCCTGTTCAACCCATGCATGTTCCTCCTATCTAAACCAAGATCCTCGACCTCAGTGATGCAATCTGATAGGATCAGCCTCCTCCAATACAATGGAATAAAATTCAGAACCCACAATTTGCTTGTAATAGAGACCAAGTTTGTAGTGAACATATACAAGATTGTTTAAACTTTGCTCCATCAATATATTGCACTTCTTGGAGTGTGCTCAACAATACTCTAAGTGCACTCACATCCTCAAGTCCTTGTGGAAATATTGTCGTTGATGTCAAAGGTTGCTTTATCGAAGTTGTTTTGCTCAAAAAGGGAGATTGTTGGAAAAATTGTCATTGTTGTCAAAGTTGTTTGGCTGACATGGTAACAGCTATATTTTCAAAAGAGGTTATTTATATGGCCAACTCAAGGAATAATAAAAGTTCAATTTAATTTGTTTATGGCCGACCCTTATGATGATAATAATTAAGGGAAGGAAAAGAATCATTTTAAAATAAAAAGATGGCCAACCTCCTTTTGGAAAATCGCCTCTCTTCATGAAGAGGCATGAAGAGGTATAAAAGGAAGATGAAATGGGAGTAAAAGGATGTAAACAAAAATGTAATGTCATTTGAATACAGAGCAGAGCAAATTTATTGCAGAGCAGATTTTGTGAACTGTGAAAGTGCAGAAAGGTATGTTCATCATGAAGCAGCAACATCCAGAAGGTGAATTTTTGCAAAAGAGGTTGGTGCCTCCTAAAAGAAGAGATTGGTGTCTCTTGCTGAGTCGGTCCTTAGTAGTGGGGATTGGTGTCATTTTTAAATTACTAGATAGTTTGAAAAACAAAACATGTTGACTTGCATCAGTCAGATTAAGCAGCACCTAAGAAGCAGCTCAAAAATTGTGCTGTGGTTCCATCTGTTGATATAAGCAAGTAGGGGACTATTTCTATTTATATCAAAAAAAAAACAATGAGCCATTTCACTCAACAAGGGTGAATAGGGAGCATCCACAAAGTGTCTAAGAATCACAAGTATGAGCTGCCATTAATTCACAAGGTTTTATCACTTTCAAGTTTTTAACAATTTTCAGATTTTCGTGGCGATATGAAAATTTTGTATGGTACTTGTCACTTCTTGTCAACGTAAATTTGTTATGACATACTTGCTGCAGTGTGCATATAAGCATTTCAATGATTGAAGTATGAAAGTAACATTCCTATGTAAAATCATACTGTGATATGCATATTAAAAGCTGTAGTAAATACGGCAATATTGTAGCATGCATTTTTAGTTGAGTTTTTCAAACTGATTTTTGCAGGACTGCGGATGTATCAAGCATATTAAGCAGCACCTACAAGCATGCTCATGACTCCAAGAGTTTGTACTATGTTGTAAGAAAGGTGGCATTGCAATCAATAATTAATGGCAAAGCAAGAAAAGTACTCATAGTGAGTACCAGACTACAAAGAAGATTACTAAATTTATGGGTGTATGGTTAGCACACTCATCATCTATATTGAAAGCATTTCATTGAATGAAGAACTGCATTTGTTGTTAATGCAAATTTTGAGATAGAAGACCAAAGATAGGGGCAGCTATATAGAAGAGGTTGTGATTTCAAATATTCATGATCAAAATTGTTTTTATCACTTGTAGGCATGTAAACAGCAAGAAAGATGATGTAGCAAGGATCTCCATAAAGAGAATATAACACAAGCATTTGTATCGCAGCAAAAGGGCTAAGAGGACTAACCAAGAAGACTAGTTAAAAACATATGAGCTGAAACAAGAGCATCAAGCATGCAAGAGAAAAATCAAGAGACCAAAGAGTGCAAAAGGGACAGTTAGCAAACACTTGAAGGGGCTGTAGACTCCAAAATCTATATGTTTTTATCAGAGATACAGGTTGGAACATCAAATTCAAAGCAAACAAACTTTTCACACCATAAGAAATGATGTGGAAAGGTATCTAATTTGAGAACGTAGAGGGAAAATCCTATCTTTTCATTATAGAGATTTTATGGGCCCATATATCTCTGGATTGGGAGGCATGATCCAAATTTGGATCATAGAAATTATCATTTTCAATTGATTGAGTTGATCAGCTGCACATATTAATGACTTAAAAATGCTTAAGAAATGCTTTCAAGTTTTCAGCCTCAAAAGGGGCAAAATTGAGCAAGGTAGCAATACAGCACAAGAAGCAAGAATAGAGCATAACCAAGTTGATGAGTAAGTTGTTGATCATCAACTGCATTGCTACCAGAGATAAAAAAAATACTCTACAAATTACTTGCAAGTACTTAATAATGGAACATGGTCAATAGGTTACTCACACAATAACTCACTGGAAAGTTCAGGGCTAGTACTCACCCTAATACTCATGAACCGACAGAGAAACTCATGTACCCATGCCCAAACAAAGTCCACTGTCAAAAATAACAAAAACAAATTTTTTCTCACCTTTACGATATTTGTCTTTGTGCTCTTGACTACTTAACTTTACTGTATTGATTTTTAGTTGATTTGGACTTGTTTCAAATATCTTTGACTGATTCAGCAGATTTAATTGCCAGATTTGAAAGATATGTAGCTCTTTTTGTTTAGATTTAGGTTTTTGTTGCTCGTTCTTTCATTTTTTTTGTGTCTAGCACTTCTTGGATTTCAATCTTTCATTTTTGCTTCTTTTTTCCCTTTTCTTTTTCCTTTCAAAGCCACATTTTAAAATTTTTAAGTTGAAGCTTTGATTTCTTTTCTTTTTGCTAGGGTTTTCAACTTTGCAACCAAAGATGGTATTCACAAGTAACCGTAGTGGTGGCATGGCCAGTGACCCCACTTGAAAGCATGGCATGCCAAAGATGCACCCTAGTATTTTTTTGGATCCCCTTTGCTGTATTGCATTAACCTTTTACTTGAGGATATACACAAACTTGGATATGTGAAAGCCATGGTTGAAGAGACAAGATCACCAAATACATCTGCAACTACCATTAAGTGCTTAACCCAATGAGAGAGCAAACCAAGAGAAATGAGCTTTTACAATCAGGAGTCACGTGATTCACCATCAACTTCATCACATTGTAGAGAATTGTAGCCGCACTAATGTCACTTGAGCAGATGTATATGTGCACTAGATGGTGGAATCTGCATATCCAAAGAACACAAAAGAGAAAAGGATCATGAAAACTGCTTTTGATGATGTGGTTTGCCAAGAGCACAGATGAGATCATCTAGGTAACTTTAAACTTAAGGTTTATGAACTTACAAAGTAATCAATCCTATTGACTTGTAAATTTGTAAAACTTTTAAATTTTTCATTTACTTGTTGTCATTCAATTTTTTTTAATTTTAATTTTTTAAATTTATACTATTTCGTTTTAGGTACAGAACCTTTAGTCAGAGTTAAGTGCTTGTAGGATGGGGGGGAAATGGATTATCTATATGAAGTCTTGGACATGGTCAAGAAAGCCATCCAATATTACTATGGAAGAAACAAAAGAATATGCCAATCTATTTGGTGCATACTTAATTGGAAATGGAATAAGCAACCCAACTAACACCTACATGCAGCAGCCTACTACTTGAATCTCAAGTTTTTCTTCTTTGATTCCTTTAAGGATGATGAGGAGGTTATAGATGGCCTCTATGCATGCATAAAGAGGATAACATCCAAAAAAAATCCATAGAAAAAATTCTTGACAAGTTGCAGTTTTACACAGGTGCATTGGGGAACATGTTTTCTTCACCTCTATGCATTCAAAGGAGAATGACTGAGCAACCAAATAAAAAGAACTAAGTCCTTCAAAAGTTAAATCACAGTCTTGTAGATTGTAGAACATTTTCATAAGTGCAATTCTAGTTTACTTGAGTTATAATTGTTCTCTTTGTCAATTCATGGTAGGAAAAGTATGGTTCAAAAACACCAGATCTTCAAATTCAAGCCATCCGAATTTTGTGCCAACCCTGTAGCACTGCTAGGTATGAGTATAATTAAAGCATGTTTGAGGCCACTTGTATTAAGAAGCACAAGTTGACCCACAGCACCTCAATGATCTTGTTTTTGTATAGTAGAACCTTCATCTTTAAGGTGAAAAAGTGGAGAGGTGACCCATGTAGAAATTGAATTGTATGATACTGATCTATATTCAGATTAAATTGCCAAGGATGTGGAACCCATGTTTACCATGAAGGAGATCATTGATTTGTGAAGGAAGCAATGAAAGCAAAAGCACAATTGCACACGCGAGCATCAAGAGGGATTTTAAATGTTGATTGTATATGCTTGAGGATGCTATTACTCTTTAGGAGAAATATTTACCATCTAGCTTGAGGACACGACCACTAGAGAACTTTTTCAAAGAAGAAATTTGTAAAATATTTAATGGATTTGTAATTTGCTATGGTGATGAAGGATGATCAATCGTCATATCATATATGACACTCTAATGTGCAGTTTACCCCCTTTTTGGTATAAAAATAATATAAAAACTACCCATGATTCTCCAAATAGTAAAATCGATACTTTTCATTTTATTAAAATTTATTTTATGAATTTATGTATTGTTTATAATGTTGATTTTGTTAGAATATTAAATTCTCTATTGTATAATGGTCAATTAGTGCTACAGTAGTCAATAGCTGAGATAGTTAGACATCTTAAATGTCTACAGTGCTCTACCTCCTCTATAAATTGTAATCTACTTTCTTTTGTTAATTCAAGCAATTTCTAGCCCAAAATTGTTTCATGGTATCAGAGCATTCTAAAGAAGGGGGCAGCCTTCTCTGTTTTTTTTGGTTCTCTTGGTCATTCACATTCTACAGATCCAGGGAGGGTCTCCATAGCAGCAGAGTGTTCTGAAGAATTTGTGACCATATTTATGGCAATAATTACACTGAACGTTCTTTTTCTTCTTGCTGTCCTGAGAAGAACCAGAGCCTTTTAGCTGAGAAGATTGAGCGTTCCCTTTGTTCTTAGTAGAAGATTTGGCAAAGAACGCTTGCTCTATGGAGGTGGAACTGGTACTGCTTCCAAACTGTTGTCGCCAGCGATCCTGTTGCAAGAGCTTGTTGCAAAGATCTTCAAATTTGAGATCAACATTGGTGGAGGTGATATTCAACGTCTTGATGAAGTGCTCATATGAATGCAGAAGACTCTTTAGAGTAATGACAACCATGTCTTCTTCCTCCATTGTTCGACCAATCGCCTCCAACTGATCACGAATGTCCTTAATCTTCGTGAGATGTTCCTGTAAGGACATTTTCTCATCCATCATGATGGAAAAGAGCATGTTCTTGAAAAAGAATGCTCTGCTCTTGTCGGAGGTTTCATGAAGGGCCTTCAAATGATCCCAAATTTCTGAAGCAGTTTTGCCAGACGGTACTTGAGGTAGCTACTCATCTGTGACTGAGAGTTTGATGAGCATAACGGCTTCCCGGTTGCATTCATCCCATTTGTCCTGGTCCTTTCCGACTACAGTGGGACGAGGCGAGTTCCCCAAAGCGATTTGATCGAGGCAACGATATTCGAAGATCGTAATCATGCGCTACTTCCAGGTGTTGTAATTCTTCCCATTAAACTTATGGCTACTTTCGAGTATGATATTCGTCAAAGATGCCATCACGTACCCTAAGGTCGAGTTGGTGAAGGCAAAACGAAAACAAAAAATGCACAAATTCAAAGATGAAACCCTAGCACGGATTTTGAGGCACGTTGATGACAAAATCCAGAAGATCTGAAGAGTACCCAGAAAAGAATGCTAAAAACCCAAAAAAAAATCTAACTACCCAAAAAATTTCGTCAACACCCAATGACACAAATTTTGAGGCACGAACTTTGAGACACCCAGAAAAATTTAACGACAACCCAATTGAGATCTCAGAAAACCCACCAGGAATATGTAAACAAAAGAAATTTTCAAGTTGAAATGACTGATAAAAAAACAGGTCGAGTTGCAGAAACCCTAAGCGAATCTGAAAATCACGATTTGCTTCAGAAAATTGCAAAGACCAGCTGCAAAACCCTAGGCGGCTGCAAAACAGGAGTTTCAGACTTTACAAACAATGGCGTCAAAAGCTAGGTGATTAAATCGCGAGCCTCAAAGCTAAGAGAAATGCAGAAACGCGGGTTGAAGTCTGAAAGTTGCGACCTTCAAAAAACGCAGGCTGAACAGGAGAAAGGTCGCGTAGGAGGAAAAGGAAGTCGCGCCAAAGAAAACACGACCAAAAAACGCGTCTTTCAGCAGCTAAACAACGTGATTTAAGGGCTTTTAAAAAACGCGCCAGGGAGAGCCACAAACCAAGAAAAAAACGCGGGCAGGAATGAAGCACTCGCCCAGATCCGCAGAGAGAAACGCGACTATAAAGGGCACAAAATCACACCCAAATACAAACGTGAAAACCCTAGGATGATCACAGAATTCTTCAAGGAACAAAAACGACTTTTTTTTTTAAACAAAAACATCTGAACCCTAGCCACGAATTTTCCAACTAAAAAAAAACAATTTTGGGCTAGAAATTGCTTGAATTGAGAAGAATTTCGTGAGCTTTTTGAAGTAGTAATTTGAAATTTTTTTCATACCTCTTTTACAGACGGGTTTTTGTGTTCAAACCTGTGAAGGGTTTTGACCTGTCTTCTTGGCATTTTTTGTTTGTAATTCGTGAAAAAAAAATTCATGTGTGACTTCTGCAATTTTCATGGGTTTTGTTTTAACCTGTAATTCGAAAATTTTATTCTCATGGTTCTTGCCCGCCCGTGCGACTTTCTGGCTCAGGTCGTGTTTCTCCTACACGACTCCTGTTTGTGGGCTTTTGCTGTAATTTGGAAGGGTTTTCTGTGCAAAATCGCGACCCCTCTTTCTCGTTTTGCAGTAGGGCGTGATTCTGAACCAAGTCAAACTCTTTCAATTCGCGTTTGTCTTAGATTTGCACGATTTCGTGCCTCTATCTGCTCACGATTTGACCTGGTATTTTCGCAGTTTCTTGTTCGCTTGAGGGCTTGTGAGGGTCATGTTTCTACCCGCGTCGACCTCAACTATTCACGCAATGATCTATATCCTTCCACGTCGAGTTTCATCTCTTTCCACGACGGCTCTTCTTCCTGACGACTTTTTAGTGCGTGATTTCATTCTAGTAGAATGTGAAGGCATCATTTCCTTCTTTCTAGCGCGCGGAAAAAATGGTGGAGATGCGCAAAAACCCTCTCTGGCGGATTTTGTGATCTATTTTGATCGCGTTTTTCTTGTGTACCAGCGACGTTTTTTTATTCCACGTTTTTCCTTTCCTTTTGGATGCGATTCAGATGCAATTTTTCTGCTGTTTCAGGTCACGATTTGTCTTCATTCTGAAAGACGTCTTTTCTGCAAGCTTTGTGCTTCACTTTCAGAAGGGTTTCCGTATTTTCTGCAATTTTTTCAAGCTCTCATGGCCGCCTAGGGCTTCTGGAACTTTCATCTAGGGTTTTGACCCTCTGTTTCAAGGCGAAATTATTTTTTGATTGTAGATTCCTTCTAGGTTTTTCGAGAGCTCAACTGGGTTGGTCTTTGATTTTTCTGGGTGTCTCAAAGTTTGTGCCTCGAATTTTGTGCCAACAAATTTGCATTGTTTTTTGTGCTTGAATCTACCTTAGCGTTTTGAAGCTCGTGCCTCGAGCTTTTGATTTAGCCTCTTCTCAGTACCTCATTTTTCATGCCTCGAAAAGCATGAAGATGGCTAGTTTGAACAACATTATGTTAGACAGCAGTCAACGATTCAACGGCAAAAGTCTGTATGGGTTTTAAAGTTTTTTCCCTTAAAAAATATGTAATCTGGGTGGGTTTTAAAGTTTTTTCCCTTAAAAAATCTGTAATCTAGGTGGGTTTTAAAAATTTTCCCTTAAAAAATTTGTAATCTGGGAGGGTTTATAATTTTTTCCTCAAAAATTAAGAGTTTTTCCTGTATACCCTAGTCGGGGTTTCTGTTGTTCGGGAGGGCTCTCTGATATTTGGTTTTTACTGTTTTTTTTTTGAAAAAAACGAAGATTTGTAATCTAGGTTTGGCGATTTTTTCCTCAAAAATCATGGTTGGTTGCAATCTGTATTTGTCGCACTTGGAGTTGCTAAGGCGAACATCTGCACAACTAGCTTCTTGCAGTCAGTTCTCGGGCGTCATACTCATCTGCAAAGGTTTCGACGATTTGCCAATTTATCCTCAAAATCGTGGTTGTTGTTCTCGGTGTGTCTCTGGTTTCAGGGAGGGACAACTTTGTTATCCAACGTCAGGTTGGACGTTTTGTAATGACTTCTGGTCAGCAGTTCTGCAGTTTCTGGGAGGGTTGGTGGCAAACTCATCTTGGTGGCAGAGTCAGTGGTAGGCTCTTGTCTCTTGTTGCAGAGCATTCTAAAGAAGGGGGCAGCCTTCTCTGTTTTTTCTGGTTCTCTTGGTCATTCACATTCTACAGATTCAGGGAGGGTCTTCGTAGCAACAGAGTGTTCTGAAGAATTTGTGACCAAACGACCTGCAGATTGTTTTTTGTAGGCTAGTTAGTCGATTGACCATTAAGGGAGGGTGTTAGAATATTAAATTCTCTATTGTATAATGGTCAATTAGTGCTACAGTAGTCAGTAGCTGAGGTAGTTAGACATTAAATGTCTACAATGCTCTACCTCCTCTATAAATTGTAATCTACTTTCTTTTGTTAAAATCGATACTTTTCATTTTATTAAAATTTATTTTATGAATTTATGTATTGTTTATAATGTTGATTTTTCCTTGATTTTGGAGTCCAAGTCAAAATCTTGGCCTGTCGAGTTTTTCTTGAGTTCGAGTTTAAGCTAGGGTTGTTACTACCAAGAAACAAATGGCATTTCATACAATGACAAACACAAGACCACCAAATACTATTATGGTGGTTGTACATGTGTTGTGAAAGTTGAGCATGTGTCACGGTTAATGCATATATTTGTGGCAATTTTGCCATGATTTATGTGGCAATTTTGCCATGCTTTATGTGGCAGTTTTTGTAATGTCCCCATTTTAGCCCTACGCTCTTCTTGAGGATTTAGCCTATTTCCGAAAACTCATAGGCTAAGCAGAATTGAAAAATTAGGGTTTCCTATTTTTTAGGAGGTTTCAAATGTAGTTTTGAGGGCTTGCATGCAAGAGTTTTTGATGCATGTCTGGTGGAGTTTTATGGGTTTTCAAAGAGCTTCAAAATGGTGTAACATGCATCTCTATCTGACAACCTTTTCAGGTACTTACTATTTATAGTAAGTCATGTTGGCTTCCCGATTTGTGCTCAGAAGGCGTTTGGAAACACTTACTATTTATAGTAAGTCTTGTTTGTTGCTCAGATGATGTTTTGATGAAGCTTTGCAAACTTACTATTTATAGCAGTTTGCTATTTTTGGTAAGTCTAGTTATAGCAGTATCATTTTAGCAGTAGTTCAATCATCTACAATCCATATTTCTATTTTGGGCAGTGAGGGTGTTCAGTTTGGCTTTCTGAAGGTTTTGAAGTTAACTTACTATTTTTTGGCAGTGGCACCATTAGCAGTCTTGCTCAGGTCATCATTTTATTTCTGGCAGAATCAGTTTGAGCATTGGCTTTGGTTTTGGCTTCTATCCCTCCTTGGACTGAGTCCCAGACTTAATCAATTTTCATGTCTTGAAGTTGTACCCCACGCCTAGGCTTGATGACTTCAAGTTGTTTTAATGAAGGGCGCATAATGGGGGTCGAATTTCATATGCATTTAATGTTTATTTTTAAATGTTTATTGTGCAACTTAAATTTGGACGCCAAAAAGGGAGATGAATAATATTTCATTAAATTCAAAATAAAGTGACTATTAAGTGATGGCGTCCCTTAGAGGAATTGGAACAGTTTCTTGTTGGGAGTTACAAATTGCTTCATTTGCCAATTGAAGCTTATATATTGATGCCTTGTTCATTTTTTCGTATGCTTGAATTTTGAAAAGTAAAGTTATGTTGTTGGTTTGAAATCCAGAATATGGCTGAAGGGAAGCTTAGTGAATTCAATCCATCCTTCGGGCTTGAAACTATAGCTTCCTAGGTGGGTCTACGAGACTATACTTCACTTTGGAGTGCAGATGGAGCTTCAAATTTGATGTTATCAAACAGGTTGCTAATGTATAGCTTGTTTTTTGAGTTGCTGGTTCACCATGGTTGAAGCAAGTTTCTTTTCATAGCTTCGTCAGCGAATTTATTTTCATTTTGGATATTGGCCCATGCTGTTCTACTATGGAGGGCGCCCCTTTCTACAAGTTTGCAGATTTTTTAGTGAAGTTTCTGATTTTTGAGAAGAGGTCGACCTTCTTGCTTGGCCGTACCTTTTCCTGGCATGTACATTAGAATTTGTGCCACTTTGTGACTGTTGTTTTCAGCTCAAATTCTTCTTGTAGGTTGGACACATAGCTCTTAGCTATGGTTTGGCTATGATTTGAGAGCTTTCCAAGCTATTTCAGAAGAGATACGTCCATTTATGTGAGTATTCATGTTGCTGGTCTGATTTTCTGTTAATGTTATTTCTGATCAGATTTGCATATTTTTATCATACTTTTGGTTCGTGCTTCAATTCAATATCATTGTAACATTGTAAGAGTTAGAGGAAGTGTTACTCTAACCATCGAATGTTTTGGAAGCTTATCTTTGATGTTTTGCAGCTGTATTTCCAATTATTTGTAAAGTTGATTAGTAGTACTAACAAGTAGTTGTTTATTGCTGCAAATTAGTTTGTTTTATAATCCCACGATTGAGTGGTTGAGTTTAATAAATAATCTTTCTTTAATGTTGTATTCCCCCCACGAAATAAGTGGTTGTGAAGATTGTATACCCCCCACTATTCAAGTGGAAGTGTGGTTACATGGCTGGCTTGCCGCCTTAATAAGTTGTAATAATCTCACCCATTGAATAAGTGGAGTATTCCCACCGCTTGTGGATGCCTGCTTAGCAAATGAATTGTACTTCAGTTCTGATTTTCCTAACGATCCCCAAACCATATGCTATCACCTTGCCCATACTGGGATCTTGGTGAGGGTTACTTCATGAGCAGATTTGGATTTGTATCTAATGCTAATCAGTGTTTGAATGCTGGTTTATTGTGTTGAAAATCCGAAAAAAACTAAGGGGGTACATTTCAGTTTCACCCATAGTTACCAGGTTCAAAATTTTCAATTCATTCAAGAGGTTAAAAAAGTTCAAATTCTGAAGTTTTCAAACAAAACAAAACAAAAAATCAGTAAGATTTCTATAGCAATTGAAAAATCCAGACCAAATTGGACAGATCTGGCTGATCCAAAAAATCAGCAGCAAAATGGACTCAGTAACTATGGTTTCACCCAAGTCAAACAAAAAAAGAAAAGTTAACAGTAAAAGGAATGTCTCTTCAAGTTCCTTCACATTACAACTCCTCAGTATGACTCATTTGCTCATCCTTTGGAATGAATATTCCCCTCATGAATGTGTATGGGGCCACTGGCTAATTCAAGGGTTGGTTGCTGAAGTTAAGAGGGTTCCAAAGGGACTTCAAAATCTTGGTGACAAGTTCTTGATGTAGAAGATAACTGCAACAGCAGAGAGCAGAAGTGAAGCACATTGGATAAGCAAGTTATCCATGGCAAAGCAAAGCTACAGAGATTTTTAGTAGTGCTAATAAAAGCTTCGATGCATTTGTTGAATGCTCAGATTTGAGCAATTGACTTCTAAAATTTGCAAGATTGTATAAGAGATGAAAAGGCATTAGCTTCAATCTGCTAAAGTCTTCTCAGATTAAGTTTCTTCAGAGAATTTCATGTGATACCTCTCTTCCTGTGTTTTTTAATTTATTTACTTAGTTTCATCCCACACAACTACTTTACTATCTCAAGCATTTCAGCAAGCAAAAGAATGATATATTGGTTTTTTCAAAGCATATGATTTTTGAAAAATAGAGTGGGTGGAAGTTTCTGGAGACATTGAAATGCAGGAAGTGTGTTTAGGGTTTGTACAGTCGCAGGAGTGTTGAACATGGAGGCACCCCTGGCATCAATCCTAGCACACATGATGATTTGATTTTGGTATTTTCAATTTTGCTATACTTGCTATTTCAAAAATATTTTCTCCTCAGCAGAAAGGGAAGAGGAAGACAAAAGGATTAGGACAGAACCATCCCTTTGTGCAGACCGGCAGTTTCAATCATTGCTTCAAGAGAATCAAGAATTTTGAAATCACCTTCTACAATAGCTGATAATCTTTAAAAACACATTGAGGTGAATGAACAGAAACTGAGGCTGCAAAAATCTTGTCTCAAAAACCCCAATATTTTCAGATCTTCTTTTTGCTTACTGTGAATGATTTAGAGCAGCAGTTGTAGGGAGGGTGGTTTTCATTCGTCTCATTTAAAAAATAAATTCTGCTTTGGTAGGGTGTTGCAATATTTTTCTTGCAAACTCTGCCCCTTTTTCTCATCAGCATTGTGGGTGGCACAACACAATTTGTGCAGAATCTTAAGTTTCTCTGAATAGTTTTTTTTGTTGCCGCTTCTGCCAATATACTGTCAAATACTTGCCAGAAATTCAATTTGCAGAGAAATCCCTGAGAAAGGGAGAAAACAGGAGATCTAGATAACATGATGAGGACAGGTCTACGCAGAGAGACATACCACTTTTTGAGATTCTAAAAGAGGACAAAGACAAGAAGCAAGCAGAATTCAATGAGCGATTGAAGTACAAAATCAAGGACATGACAGGAGGAGCGGGAAGGAGGAGACTGCAAGTTGGGAACAATGGCCTACAATGGCCATAGGCCATTAACGGTTTGAATTTTTGACCCCGGGCGCTCTTTGTTTTGCCTTGGTTCCTTCTTTCTGTAATTTCATTGCTTTTGTTATGCGATTTCATTTTAAATAATTCTCCCACATTAAAGTTTTAAATTCTTTAACTTTTGCTTGTGCCCTCATTCCCTACATTTAATGGTTCGGAGAAGGTGGTACTTTGGGGTTTGCAGTCATTAATGGAGGGGGGTGACCTAGCCTCCGGTGATCCCCCTGACGGCACGGAAGGGGCAAGAGGGGTTAACTGCATTAATGGGGAGAGAATAAGGTTGTTTAGAGATATTGTAGCGGGTGTAAGCAAGGATAGGGTTCTGAAAGCTGCAAAATTTGAGGTGGTGGAAGATGGAGGGCATCGAGGGAACAATTGTATAGCGGGGGAGACAGTAAATGCTCTCTGGAAGAGCCTTGGAAATTGGTTGTAACTCCGAACCCTGAAATGATAACTACTTTAGATAGGGAGGAAAAGAGATTAAAAGAAGTAGCTATTTTTTTTTGTCACCCTTGACTGCAACAAATTGTCTGCTAGGAGATATCTAGATGAATGGATTAACAATGTGTGGTATAAAAATCTAGGAATCCATGTTTCATTCTGTAGGATGGTCCAAAAGCGATTGTTCTTGATTTTCTTTAAAAACCACGAAATGCAGGAGAAGGTTTCTTCGAAAGAGTTCTGGAATATTGGAAACTCCATATTTCGTGCACTAAAATGGTCTCCGGAGGTGTTAAATGAGGAAATAATGGCACGCTCATACCCTAGATGGATCACTGTTAAAAATATTCCCCCCCAACTCTGGGCTTTTATGCCTCAAATGCTTTCTCCTCTAGGAAATGTCTTGAGAGTGGAAGAATCCAAAGTAACCCTCTTGCACATGGATGCAAGACTCCTAGTCTCTTTTAACTCCAGTTGTGGATATCCTTGAAGTAACAGAAGTTGAAAACTCCAAAAATAAATTATCCTATAGGATTGAGATCTTGGGAGGCATTAACGCTTGTTTCCTAAGCAAAATGGAAGCACATGTAAGGAGAAACTCCCCAAAAATTAAAGGAAAAACATATGACCCTTAAAATAAACAAAGTGGGACAAACCCTAATCCTAGGGGCAGAACAAAAGGGAAGGATAATGTAGAAGAGATTAATAAAGATAGGTCAATACTAAGCAAGGCAGCAGAATTCAAAAACAATTCAGAGACGGAAGTAGTGAACCCCAAAGGAAACAACATAGAGCCAATTACCAGAGGTGACACTTTCAAAAATGCAATAGAAGAAGTAACAGTGGCCAGTCATAACAAATCCAGAAGTGAAGCCAAAATTGATAATTCTAGGACTGTAGACAAGGTAGCAGATAAAGATTATTTTGAAACAAGGAATGAATATCCACTCCCCGTGGAGGATACCCCTCAAATATTACATAATTCCATTCAAATTGATGGGCATATTAATTAACTAGGGCACAAGAATAATGCCCAAGAACTAGTATTGGACAAAATAAAGCATAGGATTGCTCAAAATAATAGTATCAACAAATCCAATTTGAATAATATAGAGAATCACTCAAGAGTCGCAGAAGTTAGTTCCAATTGGAAGTATCAATATTATGATAAAAAGGAAGAAGTAGAACTGAAACGCCAAAAGAAGAGGAAAATATTTTAAATATGATAAACAAGGACCCAAACCTAAAAAGTCAAATCCTTAACAAGGTTTCAGTGGAGAGAATAAAAAGCCCCAAGCTACTCTTGTTGCCTAAGACTAACATTGAGCAAAATAAACTTGCTCAAGACCTAGCCTTAGACAAGAATGAACTAGGGAGAATAAAAGATAATGACAAAGAAAAATGGAACGATATGGAAAAAAATCCAAAATTTAAAGAGGAGAAGAATCCCAATATGTTATGATTGTCCAACTCTAATCCTGGACAAGAAGAAATTGCCAATAGATTAGAGTTAAACAAAAGAATTGAAAGCGAATCTAAACAAGCAAAAAAGTGGGTATGGTTTAAAAAGGAGGATCCAAAAGTGGCCACAGGGAACTTAACAAACAAGGGGATCACAGAGTGGAACATGCTACCTAAGGAAAGTAGCTCTCCACTAACGAGGGGAAATAATGAACCTAAAGATGAGAGGGAACTCTCTCAAAGAAATAAACGGGTTAAAACAAAAATGAGGAAAAAAAGAAAGCAAAGTAGAAAAGAAATAGGGGAACCTTACCCAAAGAGGAGAGAGAAAGAAGATAAGCTTCCTAAATAATTTGGCAGATTTAGGAAAAGTGAGGAGGAACCACAAAAAATGGATTATGATTATCTTTAACTATTCAAGTTGGAATGTGAGAGGACTAGAATCCCCAAATAGGAAATATATGGTCAGGAGATATCTAAATCTAGACATAGCCAAGGATGTTGTGTTGTTACAAGAGGTAAAGGTAGTAAAATTTACTCTCGAAACTAAATTTAAGTTTATTTGGAAAGACTCGTCTCAGTACTATACCAAGCATGAAAGGGGTAAGGGTGTTGGAACACATTTGCCATTGCGCCAAAAGATTGACCTATTAACGCTCAATACAAATGCCAGAGATAAGTGGATCCATGGGAGGCGATTAGTCCATGTCCCGAATCCAAAGGGAGACACTGCCAATTAGTCCAACAATCCCCCCCTCAACATCACCCGAGGGGATTCAAACCCGCGAGCCGAATCTGATACCATTCGTCGGAACACGTTTGTTGTTGCACCAAAAGATCGACCTGTTAACGCTTGATACAAACACCAGAGATAAGTAGATCCATGGGAGGCAGTTAGTCCATGTCCCAAATCTGAAGGGAGATGCTAGCAATTAGTCCAACAAAGGGTGGCTCTACCATTTTATTATCTAATAGATGGACTCAATATGTGACTGAATATGGGGTCTCACCATACAATAGAGCAATTTGGATAACTATAGAAAAAGAGAACAGGAAACTTGGCCTTAGCTCAATATATGCTTCAAATGAATAAAGGGAGAGGATAGAGTTGTGGAAGTGGATGTACGATCTACAGGATATTCCATGGATAGTAGGAGGATATTTCAATATGATTGAAAACATTGAGGACAAATATGGTGGTATAGACATGGGTTGGAAAGGGGGAGAGAAATACTTTTGGTATAGAATGAAAAACAAACTCAATCTCTTTGATCCTATGGAAGGAATGAAAAAGGAAAGCAAAAATATATGGTTCACATGGTGTAACTTTCAGAAAGGTAATAAAAGAATTTACTCTAGGTTGGTCAGGTTCTATGCTAATAGGGATTTCTTTAGCTTTGATACAACTGAAGGGGGGCACAGAGTAAGGGTGCACCCTTGCACATTCTCAAACCATTACCCTACCAATGTGAAGATTACAATAGCAAAAGAAAAGGAAAAAGAAGGTAGAAAGGATGGAAAATTTATACTAAATACCTATTTGCTAAATGATGAGGACTATAATGAGGCTATCTTTACCTTTAGAGAAATAAACAAATGGATGCTAAAACACAAATCACCAATTGAGAGATGGAATAAAATTGTTAAAGGCTGGAAAACTATATTTGAGACTATAGGAAAGAAAAAAGCTATAAATAATAGGAGATATGAAAATACTCTGCAAGAAAATCTTTTCAAACTGGAAGCTACGTTGCAAAGTGACCCTAAAAATGAAAAATTGAAAAAGGAATCAATATTCAATAAAAACTCGTTGAGAAAATTTCAAACTAATAAGATTCAAGGACAAAAGATAAGAGAAAAAATGAACTAGTTAAATAATGGACACAAAGGTTCTAAATTCTTCTTTAGAGTTCTCAAAGATCAAAAAATGTAACAGAAAAAGTAGGATCAATATGGGTAGAAAACAAGTTAGTAAATGATCCCGAAGAAGAAAAAAATCAGTTTTATTACTTTTACAAAAATCAATTTACTTTTGAGGGAGACAATAAGCTTAATCTTATAGCTAGAAGTCAATGCAAAAAGGCAATCCCTAAAAAGATCCCCAAAGAGAATACAAAAAGATTAAGAAGAGAGATAACTAAGGAAGAGATAATAAAAGCAATTCAAGTTCTCAACAATGACAAACCTCAAGAGGCAGATGGTCTACTTGTAGAGTTCTTCAAGAAAAACATAAAATGGGTGAGTGAAGACCTACTATAGGTCTACACTGAAGCCATTAAGAGAGGATCTCTTGGAGAAAATATTAATAAAGGCATAATCGAACTGCTGCCTAAAGAAGGAGACAAATCTTTAGTTAAAAATTGGAGACCAATCACCTTACTAAATGTTTCATACAAGATACTAGCAAAGGTCTTAGCATTGAGACTAGAAGATATCCTCCCTTCATCAACAACACTCAAACGAGGTTCATCAAAGGTAGGTACATTCTTGAGAGCCTATTAACAAGTTGGGAGGCTATGGAATGGGTAAAGGGTTCCAGCCAAAATATAAGTATCCTCCTTCTTGATTTTGAAAAGGCATATGATAGGGTAGAATGGCCTTTTCTGTTGATGACTCTGGAAGCATTTGGATTCCCAATTGAATTTTTTCAGATGGTAAGCACCTTTATGCAAGATGCAGTTGCACAGGTGGATATAAATGGATCACTTTCAAACTAGTTCTCACTACAGAGGTCAATAAGGCAGGGGTGCCCTCTTGCCCCAGCAATATTTGTGATTGTCTCGTATGCTATTTATTATCTGTTGAGCGATTCAACTGAGAGGCCCAAGGTTAGAGGACTAACCCTGCCTAATGAGGAGGGCCTCTTAAACATCCAATTCGCCAATGATACTACCTTATTCATCAATCTTGAAGAAGAAAATTTTGAGAATCTAATGCACAAATTGAGTATATTTTGTGTAGCTTCTTGGGTCAAAATATCCAAGGAAAAATCCATCATGTTAAGCTAGGTAAACACCCCCCCTAAATGGTTCACCAAATATAGATTCCAATGGGGAAGCCCAGGTAAACAGGTTAGATACCTAGGTATCCCGTTTGTTGTTAATCCATGCTTGAAAGATATGTGGAATTGGATAAAGGAAAAATTTGATAAAAAGATAGACAAATGCAACAAACAATGCCTATCCATGGCTGGGAGATTACAAGTGTGTCAAAAAAATTCTCTCCTCTTACAATCTTTATTAATCTTTTGTGTGGCTGTTTAACAGTTATCAAATAAATGGCATCCAAAAGAAAATCAAACAATTCTTATGGTCTGATGGGAAAGGAAAAAAGAAAAAGAAAACAGTAAGATGGGAATGGTGTTGTCTTGATAAGAGTGAAGGAGTAGTATGACTGAAAGATTTTAAAAAACAACGCATTTCCCTCACTGTTAAGAGGATTTTTGAAGCCCTAAAAGGTTAATGAACCTTGGAAAATTCTAATAAGGAATAACATTCAACTAGCTACACCAAAAAAAGCAAAATCATGGAAACATATCCCCCTTTGTGACCTATGATTTGGAACATCCTTGTTACCCCTATTGGATCCAATGTATTCAAAAGCCTATGGAAGGCTTGGGAACAAATTAGGCAATTGATAAAAAATAGAGAAATGATAGATAGTAAAAAAAATAAAATATGTCCTTCCAGATCAATTTGGTGGAATCTATATCATAAAGAGAAACCCCTTGACTTAATAAAAGGGTGCTCAGCAAAAGCATGGTACAAGAAGTTATCAAAAGCTTTAAGGATATATTATGCAATTTCCATTTAAAAAATTGGGCTTCCCTCAGTACAGAATTTGACTTGCCTCCATCCCATTGGAGAACTTATTCTGTTCTTAGAGAAGCATTTAAGATAGTTCATTGCCTAGTAGTGTATGAGCTCAACAGTGATAACTTCGACAGATTTAAATGGAGTGATGGCTCTGATTAGGATAAAATAAAACCCAAGCTTGTATATAACTCACTTATAAGTCTAAGCACCCATGACATTTTCAAACATCTAAACAAATGCTAGAACATTGAAATAAAGGATACAAAGTGGCGTAGTACATTTAAATGGTTGTGGAATGAAATTATTGAACCTAAGAAAGCATGTTTCAAATGGTTGATTATATTGCATAAACTTACAGGTACTTCTTCTTCCCATAGCATTAAAATCTATGGGATTTGTAGAAAGTCTTAAACTGTCATGCATATCTTCTTTGAGTGTCTCTTTGCTAAAGAGGTCTGGTACATGTTCTGTGCAGAGCTGGGAGGTTGGGGGGTTTAGCTAAGATAAAATGGCAAGAAATTCTGATGGAATTTATAAAACGATTAGATAAAACATTGAATATTTTTTGGTTATTGTTATCCACTGAAATATTGTGGTTTACATGGAAAGCTAGAAATGAGGAATGGTTCAAGGGCAAAAAGAGGGCACTTACCGAGTCTGCTAGAAGACTAATATACTTCAATATCAATGCAGGTTACAGTGACGATGGAGATATTCAAGAGCAAATTCATCAAGCTGCTGAAAACTGGAAAAGTGGAGCTCAGCAAAGAAGATATCAAATATGCAAGGCACTGGCCATTTAACAAGGAAGACAACATTCCGTTCCTGGAAAACTATCTGGAACTTCAGAGGAAGCACAACAAGAAATACAAAGAGGAAACATTGAAAAAAGATCTGGGATTTCAAGGAAGACCAAGTTTCTTTGTAAATCAGAGAGAAGACCTCATAGTGGAGGTGGTGAGATCCAATGAAGACATGTCAAAACTTGAACCACCAATTGGGTGGAATGACATTGATGAATACAGTGAAAGCATTAACTTTTGAGAAGTTGATGTGATTTTATACTCTTTACTATATGTGATCTGCTAGGTTGAGATCGGACAGAAGATGTATTCTATGATGTAATATTTTTTGTTAATGGTAAACTACCATCAATACAAAAGAATGATATATCCAGCTGATTGCAGGCATGGTCCATGTTCATGACATGTAAAATATAAGTTAAATTCAAGAACTAGCATACTATTTTATGGGCTATTGATCTTATAAAATGGAGAAAAGACACATGTTAGTGGTAACATAAAAAAGGTATTGAGAACTGATATATAGCCAATGTAGCACATAAGTGAATATGTACAGAATGACATAATGGACATTTGATATAGATGAACGCAATGGAGCTGTATTAGACAACGTTTTGCAGGCTTGAATTTTTGTTTCAATAGCATAATGCCTTTGCTAAGTGCTGCTGGATCTGATTATGTATTATGTTTAGTTTCCAACATTTTGGGACTCTCTGCTGGACTCATCTTCAAAGCAATTTGTGGCGAACAAACCACTCTCAAAACATAAAACCTTGTAAAAGGGCATAAAGAAAAAACTAATATCTATCCATGGATAATGCATTGAAATATACAGTCTGAATAAGAATCAATTTGTCATGATCAGAAAGAATTCACCACATGAAGGCTTCTGTAACCTTCGCATATTTGATCAGTTTAAGGTTATTTCCTTAAATTAAAGGAAGAGTTTCAAGATAGGCGCATCTCTAACACAACATCTAGAATGTAAATGTAGATTTATTTTCCAAAATCGGGAATTAATTAGGGTTTAGTGTTTATGACGTTTATTTGCATCCCGCGACGGACTAGTTCGTAAGCATAATTTTTTTGAGAGAGTACTCAGAAATACCTGTGGATAATCCTGTGAGTCAACAAAATTTATTATTTGACCAGATACAACAATATCTGTGATACCATAGATTTCCAACGGTATTTCCAGGGGCATTTCTCTGCACAATAGTTTATAAGAGTCAAAAACCAGGGGAATTGTTTTATAAATCGATTGTTCTAAAATGTCAGTAACTTGTGTGATATAATGACTTTAAATCATCGAAGAAATCTTAACTCACATTCTTTTCAATGATGAAGAGCTGTGACGAAGAGCATTTGCAAGCCTTGTGCCTGCTGCATGACCATCTTGGTGGAAAACTATCACCTTATCTGCTAATTCCATTTCAATCCCCCCTCAAAGAAACCCGGAAGTATGCAGAAGTTACTGATGTAAAGGATTCGCAGGTTAAAATAGTTGGACGAAACAAAAGCGTGGAGGAGAGTATTTACGAAACGTCGAAGTCCAGCTTTTGTTTTTCTAAATGATGAATATAACTTCAAAGGAAATAGGGGAGAGGACCCACTACCAGCATGTTTCAATAGTTGTGATACTAGTTGTTTATATAATGTTCAATATTTTTATCAATATTGGATCAATAGCTGTGACTTCAAAGTTGTTAGTGTTGATGATGATTACTCATAATTAAACAAAATGTATTCCTTTGATCTAAAAACAACCAATCATGTGATTCCACATCAGCGTTCAATAAAACATGTTGTGAATGCACAAGTATTGGTCTCACATTTTTTTTGGGCCTTTTTGAACACCTTAACAAAAAGCATGCTAATGTGTCCCTGAAACCTTAGTTATAAGTAGGGGACTTGCCAAGTAAGCTGCTGTAAAAAATTGAGATTGATTTGAAATTTCCACTTAGGATAATTAGAAGCGCGAAGTTAAGGTGCTCAACTACTGGGTCCTCTCCCCTAGATAAAACAAAAAAGTATGGAATGGGATTGGGGAAACTATATTTAAAACCAAAAAAACTATGGAATAGGGGAAGGATCAAGTAGTTGTTATAGTATTTGTTGATTTAATGTTTAATATTTTTTAAGAATATCTATTAATAGTTGTGACTTTTAAGTTGTTATTGTTGATGATGAGTACCCATAATTGAATGAAATGTATTTCTTAGATCTAAAAAGCAACAATTCATTTGATGCCACATCAACGCATTAATAAAGCATGACTTAGTTCGCAACTATCGATCTAACTTTTTTTACCTTTTTGGACACCTTAACAAAATGCATGCTAATGTGGCATTATATTTGATGGTGTGGCCTTGAAACCTTAGTTATAAGGAGGGGACTTGCTAAGTATATTGTTGTAAAAAATTGGGAGTGATTTGAGATTTCCAAGTAGGATTGTGGCATGAAGTAAGGATGCTCAACTATTCAATCCTCTCCCCTAGGTGTGTTCTCCAATTACAAAAATTAGGAAGCATTTCATAAATAAAGTGCAATTTTTATAAAAAACATATTGTTTGAGTGAACCATGGCTTCAAAGAAATCATATAATCATAATGAAAGTTGGGTAAGTAGCCAAAATTACCAAACTTGTATTGGAAGCAAGTTTCTCATCATTTGGGTTTCCTCGCCTTCTATTATGAGTTTTCAATCAATGTGAACATTGTCTTCATTATTTGAGGTTGTGAGTCTAGAATTTTAATTTGCGAATAAGTATCATAATCATCATCTACAATAAAATGGCAAGAGTTAAGGAAGGGAATTTATCTTTCCCTCCAAGAGGGGTCCACTTGTTCTTTGAGAGGATGTGGACGAGCAAGGTGCAAGTGGTGACCAATCTATATGTCACCTAGACAATGACAACCAACTAGAATGTTGCTCAACCAATGGAGGGGAAGACCCCCTATAGTGACTCTGCAAGTAGTGGTGAGCACAATTAGAACGCCAATGCTTTCATCCTCAATAAGGGGGCCTAGCGTGAGGAGGTGGTCAGGGTGGCATACTCACCACCACATAAGGGATTTTCCCCAATTATCCAAATAAATTTGAAGATATGTCACCTTATAGGCCACATTGTTGACCTAAACTTAATTCTGGATGGGAACATTAGACCCGCCAATGATATGGTGTGAGAAGAAAAAATGGAATCAACAAAAATATGAGCAAATAGAACAATATTTATAACTTTCCAAATGGTAAAAATAATCTTCAATCTAAAAGCATGAGAATTCAACCATAAATATAGCCTTATCTCCCAAAACAATATTGTGCTAGTGGAAGGGCTCTAGCTTAAACATTTTGAAGAAATCATGGATCCACAACCAAGTCAACTAGGTATGGGCACAAAAATGAAATAAATGCAAATTATCCACATAATAGATATTTGGGGTTTGACACACCTAGATGCATTGATTGCTTGCAATCTTGGGCTCCATAATAGCATTCCATGTTTTCTAGAAAAAAATGTTTCAAGTAAAACATGGTGTTTGAAGTTGTCTTGAATTTAGCTTTTGAACTATGGGAAAATGTAGGAAAGCCAATTGTATCCTTTTTTGGGAGTGTAAATACATAAAGGGGTATCAAAATATCATTTCTTGTCTTTTTGTTTTGAGAATTGGTAGATCTCATAGGAATTGTATAAATGTTAAAAAGGAACTAATTTAATTATGGTTTAGAAAATTTCTTTATCCATATTGTTCATGGTATAATTGGCTTGGAGTACAACCATGAAATCCAAGTAGAAGTGGCTTAAAAATGAAGTATAATTTTTGAATATATCTAATGCCTCTTCTAAAGAACTTGAGAGAGTGCACCCTAAGAATCTTGGCCATCAACCTTTTCAAGAATATAGTTATGGGAAACTATCAAAAGGATTGTTGATTGATAGTAGGACCATTTGTGAAACCCATTTTCATTCTAGATAAGTCAAGGCTTGACAACATCCTAAGCTTTCCAGATAATTTTTGCCATAAAGCTTCATGTCATCTTGATAGGAATGGGAGAAATAACAATGGAGAGTTGGGTTCACCTTTTGTAAATTCAATGAGGCTAATTATTTATACTAGAGGAAAGGAGGGTATCCACTATATAGTGATTCCTTGGATAAGTAGAGGGCATATAGTTTTCAGTAAGGAGCTTTCTAAATATTCAAAGTAGCATGTAATTAAATAAATAAATAAATTTACATGTTAAAGGGTTAAGAGATATATAATTAGTAAGAAACTTTGTGGTTTTATTGAGACCTTTGAGAGGGTCCATGAAGCTTAATTTTGATGGAGCCTCAAGGGATAATCCAACAATAGTAAGTGTAGAATTAATTATTATAGATGAAAATGGTTCCTTTATCATGGTGGTTCAATCTTCTAAGGAGGTTGCACTAATACTAAAGTGGAATGTGAAGTAGTATCTATAAGATTGTGTTTAACTAACTCTCTTTGTATTAAAAATCTCATCATAGAAGGGGCCACTTTATTGGTTACAAATGGCCTTTAATAAGGCTTCCGCCCTAATTATAAACTTTGAAGCTCTTTTGATGGAGCCATAGAAATTAACAAGTCTTTCTATAGAAATTACATGTACACATTGTTACAAAGGCATCAATTTGGTTGCTCTTATTGGAGAATGCCGAGATCAGAGAGCTCAAAACAAACTTCTATGAGTGAACAAAATAAGCACAATAGTATGTCTATAAATATAATATGAAGAGTGTGTAAATACAATGATCAACTTGCTTGCATGTATAGGCAAGGATGAGGAGGTGAGAAGGTAGGAGTGAAACTCTTACTACCCCTCCAAGGATGGGACACTTGTGAGCTCACTTGGTAAGTGTGTGATCAAGTGTTAATAGGTGTCTAAAAATCCATGAGGACATATGTCAAACCACATGAAGTGATAAAAAATCAAAAGAAACCTAAGTAAAATTAAGCTATGTGTGAATAGATCAATCCTAGAAAGGTGATTGGCTAACTAGGTATGTTAATTACTCTATTTTCCCTAACACCTCCCCTTAAGTGAATCTTAGGAAATAATGTATGCACTAATGATGAGTCTTGGCTACTAGGCCATGTTAGGTACTCATGTACAAATTTCTCATAAAGTGGAGTAAAGGAGAAAACCCCAATAGGAAATAAAAACCCCTCTCCAAAAGAGAAATGATGCAATGAAATAAAGTGTATGAGTGAAGAAGATAGAAGAACTCACAATGAACCCTAAGAAATAATTCTATTAGATAAGTACAAGAAATTTTCCCCTCATATGAGAGAAAGAGAGAGGTCATGTGATCCCCCCAAAAAATGTAAAGTAAGAACTCCATATGAGGAAAAAAATTCTCCCAAAACTAATAAGAGAAGAGAAACCATGTACCCTCCCCTCAAAATGATGTATGGCGTGTTGGTAGATGCGCGGCACTAGATTTTGAAGATGACCCACAAACATTGAACAACATTTCTCCCCTTGAGAAGAAACAACACCATAAATGTGTGCAACATGGCTTCCCATTCTGAATAGGAATATACATAAAGTAAGATAAATGTTCTTGAATGATGCACATGATCCAAAGATTGAAATGATGCCTTCAAATGATTATCAAAGATCTCCAAGCCAATGATAATGTGTGACATATGCTAAAAATATGGATCAGGTATCATATATGATTTTGGAATAGTGACCATGGATGTATGGTGATATCTGGACCAATGTGAAACTGGTACTACTACAAATGATGATAACTAAGTTGGATAGGTCAAATCATGAATGTTTGCATAATATATCATGAAAGAAGCTTAATGTAGACAAGGCAAGAGGAATATCCAAAGATGGTAATCGTGATGTAGCTTCATCAAAGCTAACATCAAAGAGGATATAAATTTCATCAATGGTATCATCCAAATCTAATCTTGGTATTCTTCAACAAAGCCCATGTGAGGGAGCTAGAAAGGTGTTGCCTCTAGTGGTGAATAGAAGCACCAAGGAAGACTGGTGCAATCATTTATAATGGTGGGCAACTTAGTGATGCAAACAAAATCTCTCCAAGTTCATGATTATTAGGATATAACATAGGGATTTCAGCTCAGTCATAATGAATAAAACCCTACAAATAGGCTGAATAGATCGAAAAACTCTACATAATAGGTTAAAATGGCTAAAATGTCTGCAAAATGCAAAAATATACCCAAACGAGTAGATGGGAAGAGGGAAAATTAGACTTCTACTAAAAAACATTTTTTTAATTTTCTTAAAGTAAGTATAAAGGCCTATAAAGTTGCAAAGGTTGAAAATTACCAAAATTGATAAAACGAAATGTATTTTTTATTTCTTGAGCCTTCTAGATGAAATGGTGGTGTCCATTTGGATCTATGATGCTCCTTTGGTAGGGCTATGTGTGGGAGTCACCTTGATGTGGGAAGGAACATGCTCTCATGGCTCGAATACCATGTTGGAGAATGCCATGATCAGAGAGCTCAAAATAGAATTTCATAAGTGAACAAAATAAGCACAATAATATGTCTATCAATGTAATATAAAGAGTGTGAAAGTATAATGATCAATCGTTGCATATATAGGCAAGGATGAGGAGGTGAGAAGGTGAGAGTGAAACTCTGACTACCCCTCCAAAGACAGGACATTTGTGAGATCACTCGACAAGTGTGTGAGCAAGTGTCAATAGGTGTCTCAAGTCATGAGGACACATGTCTCAACCATATGAAGTGAGACAAAAGCAAAAAAAATCTAAGCAAACTTAAGCTAGGTTTTAATAGTTCAATCCTAGAAAGGTGATTAACTAACTAGGTATTATAATGACTCTATTTACGCTAATAGCCTTTACCTACAATATTAGTTGATATGATCTTATCAAAATGTGTGTGTCTAATCTAACGAAGATAAATTATTCTATATATCCATAGACCACATTGTGTTTATGCTTGTATATGAAGCATTTAGTACAACCATGAGAACTCATAGTAATCAAAACCTAAGTTAAAAATAAAGTATATACTAATTCAAACATTAATTCTATTGGAAGGGAGTAGAGTTGATGTAATCATACTTAACCAATATTTATTCCACTACAAGCACAAAAATTAATGCTTCATATTTAAGTGGTTGTTTCTTAAGGGGTGCTACATTTGGTATCAAGGCATAATTACAACATCAAGAGCTTTGGGAGATTCTTTTTAGGATCTTACCTATTGTGTACTTGTGTGTAGTGTAAATGTTGTCATTGTTTGTAATTATATTATTGTGTATATTTATTTCTACTACTAGTTATTATTAAATTAGATTTTGATTGTGTTATATTTCCTCCTCTTGTTTTGATGTTTAAATTACTTAAAGTTGATAGTGAAGTGTTAAAGTTAGATATCACATAGAAATGCTTACTTGTTGACATGCTTGCTTTACTCCTTCCTTGATGAATTTGGATGACGATTAACATAAGAAAACTTGGATAAAAAAGAGTTTGAATGGTCAATAAAATGGCTATCAAAGTATAGATAATGTTGTGCTTGTGAAATGATTAATTGATATATAAATTTTTTGTAGGAATGATCATATAGCTTGATACTTAATGAGTATGGTATTTTGTATTTGTGTCAATGCGATTATCTATATTGTCACTATCATGTTAGATGCAAGAAAGACAAGTCCAATGAATAAATAGAGTAATCTTCTATTGTGTTGAATTGCTAGTCAATATTGTCCTCCTTACTAATGAATTGCTAGATAAATATCAATAATAAAATTTCTCATAGAATATCTAGTGAGATAAATTGGTGGATACAAAATACATAAATTGGTGTTACACAGTATGGCTAAATGATTATTAAAGAAGAAAAGGTTCAATTTCACCTCACATATAAAAAACATTCACCACACTTTTGAATGTGTAAATCTTTGAAGAGAGTGGATGAAATGAAAGACATTACCAAAGTAACTATAATTTTTTTATGTTTCATGAGAAAAATATTTCCAACTAATTAAGATAATATTAGAAAGAATTTTATATTTATATAATATTGTGATTGTAAAGGGGTATGTGTGTGTATCTCGCTCGTGTGCTCCAATGAGGAGGAAATTTGGGTTATGGTGTAGGAATACTCACTATCACTAAGAGGGGGGTTGAATCAATAATGTACAAAAACCAAGAAATTAAGCAACTTTAAACATTTGACAAGCACAAACTTCAATGCAAACACATAAAGATCACCACATGACACCAAATTTATAAGTGGAAAACCCTAGAAAGGGAAAAACCACTATGTGAGTTGGATCAATTTAAACCTCACAATTTATTCACCATTAGGTCTCACTAACCAAAATCTCAATGATTACAATATATCTAGGAGTGCAACTCCAATTACAAACAAGAGCACCAACTCCCTATGAAATAGGTCTCACTGACCAAACTTTCACTGAGTACAATATGCTTAGGAGAACCAACTCCAATGAACTATAGGAGCACCAACTCTACCAAGAGATGAAATACAAAAATACAGAGTACTACTCTATTTACAATACATTCTAGATCTTTAACTACCTTTGTTGATAGACAAAAAATCAACACTCAACTCCGCATACATGGATTCTCAACTCTGCACTCATGGATACACACTTCCTTTACAAAAGTTCTCTTATTCCAACAAGTACAAACATATATGAGGATAAAGAAGTCACTAAACCTCTTGTTTGTACCCTTCTGTGAATGATAAATTTGATGAAACAAAGATTGGCATTTATACAATTCTATCCCCTACTACTAGTCACAAGAACACCTATATTACAAGTTCAAACTTTGAACTTACATAATGTCTTTACTTCCAATGATATTCTAAATACAAATTACCTTGACCTATGCAATGAAAAACAAACTTAATAGATATCGTCATACAGAGGTATCATATAATTCTTTGATACTCTATTATTCAAGTTTCCTTCACTATGTTTAACCTTCACAAATATATCATTGTGTTCACAATCCACTCATAGACCCTACTCAACGTTTTAGCAAATATTAGTTATCATGTTCAGATCACACTGAACTGTGCAAAGAAAAATAGACTTCATGGTTTCAACCATACAGAGGCAACATATAAACCTTTTATCTTTTGTTATCCATGTCTCCCTGTCTATGTCTTCTCTTGTCAAAGAAACATGGTAACAATATCCTTAGAATACACTTCACACTAAGCCTTTTTCACACTTAAATTCTCCTCAATATCTCACAATTGTCATCATTCCATCACTAATTGAAGACAAGTATAAAACTATGAGCAATCGAAAAATGAGGAATGACATCCAACAACCTGTCAATGTAATCTTTAGAAAGTAAATGTTGTAAAGTTTAAATGTCAACCTTTGATTCTCAACTACCACCAAGTTATCAATTAAATAATATCCATTGGTTTCATTTTGGATAGTGAAACTTAAACCCTTTTTCTACCTAGCCAATTAACATTGGAGAGAGGGTCAGTAACCAAATGAAGATGACTCCCTTAAGTCGTCACTTAAGTTAACCTTGACTGGTGATACTAAGTCACCGTGCAAACATAACATTTAAGGTAAACTTGTCAATAGCTTTGCACATGAACTTCATTTAGGGTTTTAGAACAAAACTTCAAATAATGAAAAAACCTTAATCAACTCCAAAACCTCAATGGATTGCACAAACATGTAATTACTCTCTAACCTCTGATATTCACAATATACCTTTGATGCAGAATATCATATCTTTGATATGGACAAAGAAGATAAGCTTTGAAGATGTATAAGCATTAGGGTTATCTATGCCTTCTTCAATCATGCCTTTAAGCAAACCTCTTCCATTGAATACCTTTGACAAGTACCTATCAACACCACTCAATATCTTAGATTGAATGATGATATACCTTTGACATCAAACCATCAACATCACAAGATGAATCATAAAATGAAGCAATGATCAATTACCATGAAATTATGAGATGAACCATAACACCTTTGCATTTTGCACCAATAGTACCTTTGACACTTTTGCATACACCAACAAAAAACCATGACAAATTCTTCCTTTGCCTATGACACCATGAAATGACATACACCATGGAAAGTTCTTGAAGTTCCTTTGCACCAACACTTTACTATGTTTGCATCATCAAATAAAAAAAGGAATGGATAACCTCTAACATCAATGACAAAATTCTTTCAACAAATTTCCCCTTTGTCATTGATGGCAAACCAACACTCCACTCTTTGCAAATCTCTCCCCCTTTGACATCAAATGAAAAAGGAACACTAACTTCCCCTACAAAAAAGATATACTTGCATTAACCTGTCATCATGTTTACACAGTTGAACTAAAAGATTGCCATATTGTTAGGAAAGTATCATACCATCACTATCACTATACAAGAACAAGCCAAATGTTGACAAAAGCACTATGACAAAACTGTCACCATACCCACAATTTGGTCAAAAACAATCAGCATACCCACTATCATATCTGTCTAGAAACTTGCACTGTCACCCCATGCAAGAAGAGTTCCTCGAGGAAAAAAAAAACTAAGAGCACTGTATACTATCAAAATAATACTCGGGATTATACAGGTAACTATAATATAGATAACACAAATATAGAAAACTATCAAAGCATCATCAATTGAGAGAACAATCCATTGCACTATCCAACATTGAACCATTGCACACATCTGGTGTGATTCACTATTCTTTGAGAAAGAGTGATTTATGGTATTGAAAAATGATCAACATGAATAACTCTCTTATGAGAGGAATGCCAATCTACTACATGAATTGCTATTGTCTGAGCATCATAGGACTGCTCAAGAGCCATACCACTGCACACATCAAGCATGAACTATGAAACACCATATCGTTGCTAATGACAAGATGGCTAAAAGGACTAAGATAAAACATCACTGACACCATACCTTCTGCAACAAGATCCATCAAGTAAACGTATCAATGTGTATACATGTGCATACCAATACTATAGTCAAACTGGGACAGAGAAAGAAAACATGGAAATCACTATCCAAGATCCATAACATTTTCATGCACAAGTCTAATGATGCTTCATTAGATCTATTTCCTTATATTTAAAAGTTATCAAACTTTGAAATTGTTCTCATGGAACATGTACACCCTTGAAATTCTATTGATTCTCATGGGGACGTTTATTGATATGAGAGTATTTTGTCCATAGTTAGGAGAATAAGATACTTTTTCCTTGCTCTATCAAGATCACTCACAACACTATCTCTTTTAGACCTGTGAAAAACCTATTTATTTATCAAACATCTGAAGACTCCTATAGGTGTCCATCTCTAAACTACCTTGAGGAATATCACATAAGGCTTGCAAGGAATACGCACTATGATCTCTCTTTTGGTGTTGATGTTAACAAATCTTTATACCCATACTTATTGACTGTCATTGTTAACCACTTCACTGTGCACTCATTATGCCACTGCACCACACAAACCATTATCCAATGTCATTGTCCAAAGCTCATTGACCAAGTCACTGTCCACTGTAACATAATAGAGCATATTGTGCATTAAAAGAGCACTTCCAAGAAAACAAGAGCACTGTCAAAGATGCACCAAAAGAGAAAGTATTGTCACTGATTATACAGAGCATCATAAGGATATAATGTCACTTCAAAATAACACTTTATAAACTAATCAAATCATTATGCTATAGCTGACCACTGATATTGTCTTGTCTACACAAAAGATATAGTAGATTGAACAAAACATAAGTGAAAGTATAACCAACTCTCAACCATGTACCAAGTCTATTCAGCTTTGGTCATATTGATTATTGATTGTTATACAACCTCCTTGTTGCTATCTATGGGGCTAAAATGATAAAGCAATAATCATCTCCCCATAATCTCATACTTCTCTTTAATAAATTAGTGATGCCTCTTGTGCAAAATGCACAAGTTTAGGGTCTTCCTTCTCTTTGTCTTGTTTTCTTCTCCAATCTTTCATAATACCTTGCTCAATTAGAGTACTTTCCTGTTTTTAAGATCTAGATGATTCCATCAACTTACTTTTACAGAACCTTGTTGTATGACCAAGATTATTACAGTTATAACAAATGAACTTATAACCACCTAGAGGTATAAAAGAATTATATCTTCTTGAAAATCTAAAAAAAAATTTCTTACTTGTGTACTACAAAACCTAGTAGTGTGACCTAGATGGTTGCATTTATAACACAGGACAATGCTTCTTCTATTTGACCAATGATAAGGACTCTTATTCCATCCAAATTTCCTTTGATGCATCTAACACTCTATTGCTCTATGACCAAATTCATAACACAAATAACAATAACCATGAAAAGAGTTTTCAAACTTGGTCATTTGATGTTGTCCTGAATGAAAGGATTTTTTGAACTTGTTCTTGTTGGCTTGTACAGGAGTATATTTTGTTGCCTTCTTCTTGTCTTCAATCTTAAGAACGGTAGAATGATAGTTTAGATCTATTTTCTTCCTAAGAGTTTATCTAAGCTTAGAACTATACCCTTTTTAAAGCCTAAACTATTAGTATCCTTGTGATATTTTTGCTTGCTCAACATCTCACTTAAGCATTTAGTATTGTTTTCAAATTGAAGATTTGTGTGTAACTTAGAAGATGATTTTTCTAGTCCCTTTCTCAAAGAAACTATCTCTAATTCATATCTTTCACAATCAACCTCTTTTTCCTTAAACTAATTTATGACTTCTTCTTCTATTTTCTTAACTTCTGCAGCTTGTACCTTCAAATCTATAATCATTTTTTTTGTTTCTTCAAGGGCTGAAAGTGTTTTGGTATTGGAATCCTTTTCTTCTTGAAGCTGAAACTTTAATCTCAGTTTTCCTTTATGAGCTTAGTGATGTCATCTAAATCACAAATAAGTTCACCTCCAATATCAATTTCACACACAAAGGGGTCTCCTTCTTTGTCAACATTCTCAATTACAAAGTCATCTTCTATATCATATCTTGTGTTAGTTGGTAGGAGTGTTTCTTGAAACAACACATCACTTGATTTGATTGGGACTTGTTGAACAACCTTTTGCTTAGCACTAACCTTTTTTTTGTTCTTTTCCTTTTGCCATAGTATTCCACCACTAGGATCAACCCAAGTTGATTAAATGTCTACAAGGAACCTGCTGCTCTAATACCAATCGTAGGAATACTCACTATCACTGAGAGGGGGGTGAATCAATTATGTACAAAAACCAAGAAATTAAGCAACTTTAAACATTTGACAAGCACAAAATTTAATGCAAACACATAAAGATTACCATGACACCAAATTCATAAGTGGAAAAACTTAGAAAGGGAAAAACCACTATGTAAGTTGGATCACTCCAAACCTCACAATTTGTTCACCATTAGGTCTTGCTGACCAAAATCTCATTGATTACAATATATCTAGTAGCACCAACTCCAATGAACTATAGGAGCACCAACTCCACCAAGATATGTAATACAAAAATTCAAATTACTACTTTGTTTACAATACATTCCAAATCTTTAACTACCTTTGTTTGATAGAAAAACAATCAACACTCAACTCTACATACACGGATTATCAACTATGCACTCATGGATACACACTTCCTTTACAAAAATTCTCTTATTCCAATAAGTACAAGAATATATGAGGATAAAGAAGGCACTGAACCTCTTGACTATACTCTTTTGTGAATGATCAATTTGATGACACAAATATTGACATTTATAAAATTATATCCATTGTTACTAGTCACAAGAATACCTGTATTACAATTTTAAACTTTGAAATTACATACTATCTTTACTTCCAATGATACTCTAAACACAAATTACCCCGACCTATACAATGGAAAACAAACTTCATACATACTATTATATAGAGGTATCATATAATTTTTTGATACTTTATTATTCAGGCTTCCTTCACTATGTTTAATCTTCACAAAGATATCATTGCATTTACAATCCACTCATAGAACCTACTCGATGCTTTAACAAAGATCAGTGATCATGTTTAGATTGCAATGAGTTGTGCAAAGAAAAATAGACTTCATGGTTTCAGCCATACAAAGGTAACATATAAACCTTTAATCTTTTGTTATTCATGTCTCCCTATTTGTGTATTCTCTTGTCAAAGAAACATGGTAACAATATCCTTAGAATACACTTCACGCAAAGCCTTTTCCATACTCAACTTCTTCTCAATACACTCACAATCATCATCATTTCATTGCTAACTAAAGACAGTTACAAAACTGTGAGCAACCAAAAACAAGGAATGACACCCAACAACCTGTCAATGTAGTCTTTAGGAAGTAAATGGAAATTTTAAATGTGAACCTTTGATTCTCAACTTCCACCAAGTTATCAATTAAATAATGTCCATTGATTTGATTTTGGACGGTGAAACTTAAACCCTTTACCTGTCTAGCTAGTTAACCTGGGAGAGAGGGTCAGTAACCAAATGAAGATGACTCCCTTAAGTCATCACTGAAGTTAACCTTGACCGGTGATAAGTTAAGTCACCATGCAAACATAAGGTAAAATTGTCAATAGCTTTGCACATTAACTTCATTTAGGGTTTTAGAACAAAACTTCAAACAATGAAAAAACCTTAATCAACTCCAAAACCTCAATAGATTTGCAAACATGTAATTACTCTCTGACCTCTGATATTCACAATATACCTCTGATGCAGAATATCATGCCTTTGATATGGACAAAGAAGATAACATTTGAAGAGGTATAAGCATTAGGGTTATATATGTCTTCTTATATTATCCTTTAAGCAAACCTCTCCCACTGAATACCACTCAATATCTCAGATTAAAATGATGACATACCTTTGACATCAAACCCTCAACATCACAAGATGAACTCTAAAATGAAGCAATGATCAATTACCATGAAATGATGAGATGAACCATATAACCTTTGTATTTTTCACCAATAGTACCTTTGACACTTTTGCATACACCAAAAAAACATCATGACAAATTCTTTCGTTGCTTATGACACCTTACTTTTCTTATGACACCATGAAATGACATACACCATGCCAAGTTCCTCAAGTTTCTTTGCACCAATACTTTTCTATTTTTGCATCATCAAATCAACAATGAATGAATAACCTCTAACATCAATAACCTTTGACATCAATGAGAAACTTCATCCAACATATGGATATAAAGTTTGATATTTTAATACAATGTAAAATGTTGTGATTGTATCCTTAGCATGTGATACTCAATATCCATCTTAGAAAAATATCAATGTGAAAATAATGTGGATTATAGACTTATGCACCGTGTCATGATTTTTGGTTACGTGTCTTGAAAAAGGGAATTAAATTAATATTTAAAGTTTGGTATGAGCATGGAGTTTTAAATGGAGATTGTGTAAATGTTAATTTCATTATGAGTAGGAATTTATTATGAACTCCTCCATGCTTCTACTATGTTGATATTATTTTTATGTTCTCCCTACCTTCAATGCTCCCTTCAAGTTGAGGGTGATATAGTGTAATTAGGGGCTAGGAGGTATGGGCTATCCATTATAAATATTTACTTCTCCAAGGATATTATGTTACCTTATTGATGTATCCTCCACCACAAATCAAACCCACAAAGTTGTTAGTAGTGCAAAATATCCCACCTCATTATGCGTGTTGCATTATTTGGGTGTTGATTTTTTTCATTTGCTCTTTATTATGGCACTTGGTGTTGGCTCTTGTTATAAACACTTGGTATAACATTAACTGGGAATAATTATTTTTTTAATATTAGACATTAACACATGATATTTGAATAGGATTATTCGAATTATGACAAAATTCAAATGATCCCAACATTATGACATGATGATTGTCAAAGAGGAAACATTGACATTATTATAAGATAGACATGGTGATGTAACATTAGTTTTAGAATTATGACATAATGACGACCTTAAATATTATAACATGGTGGTAGTTTGGGAATTATAATATGATGATGATTTTACCAATCTGACATGATGATGGTATACATGGTTGTGGTATTTCTCTTATCTTGAGGAGGTAAAGTTGTTATTAGTATTAATTTATGCATGTGCTATTAAGACCACCAATTTTATTAATTCCATTTGGTATTGAGACCACCATTTACCGATTCTCTATAGTTTTGGGCCACCATTCCCCTCCTCCCCTTGGGTAAAATTGGCATGTTGGGTAGTAGAAATCTAAGGATATGGATAATTGAGAATTCTTTCATAGACCTCACAAATAAAAGGAAGAGATGTATTCTAGTTTTGAGGACATGAAATATGTCCTCATGATACTCTAGATTTGATCATAGTTCAATGTGACATTTCATGCAAGAACATAGTTGGTTATTACATACTATATTTTAGTTTATGGCTAGAGATCATGATGCCATGGGAGAATATTTTGTACATAATTAGATTTTTAGCATGACATGGTTATGTTTATGAGCCAATAATAAGGACATCACAATTCCATGGGTAGCTATGGAATACTCTCAATGAGATCTTTTTTAGTGATGGATTTATCAATTTAACATATAGTCTTTTCAAGTTGAGGATAGGTATTATTGCACACAATTATGGATTTAGATTATTGCTTGGAGTTTTTGTATGATAAAGATATTTTCATATAGATTTATCAATTGGAGACATGTGATCTTTTGATATAAATATGAAAATTATGGAGCCATAGGGAATTCCTATTGTTGACATTTTTATTAAAAAAGTCATTTTGTAAAACTAAAAAAAGGGGTTCATAATGCTAAATGCTTGTAAAGGAGTAAGAAAAAAATGCTAGTCCTTAGGCGCGATGCATAGAAAAAAGGGACAAAAGTTAAGTTTAATGCTATTTTTCACTATGTTTCATTTTGAGTGCCAAACAGGGAACGAGAGAGAAAAGAATAATGATATTTTCCTTTTGTTTCCTTCACCCACATAGCAAAAACTTAAGGTTTTTATTTTAGTTGTTTGAAGAAGTCCAAAGAAATTCATGGCATGGCCTAGAACCAGTAGTTGGTTGCAAAAGGAAGGGATGCATGCTTACCCACATTGTAGGACCTTCATATTTTTCTTCACGGTTTGACAGGTATGCCAAATGATCTATGTGTGAAGATATCCATAAATACTAGTTTGATTAAGTATTTTAAGGAAGTGACCCATGTGTGGTGGAAAATATGGGATATTAGCAGCTATTTGGAGGTTGAATGTGAGTTAACATTTCCTTCTTAGGTGTATATAATGTGAAAAATAGTAAAAGTTTGAGAAATCCATTATTCATTACATATCAAGTGTGTATACCTTCATAAGCCTTGAGAAGAACTTGACTTTTATGAGTATTTGAGAATTTTTTCTTGATTTTTTCTAAAATATTGTTGAGACCCTAGCCAATGAAGCCAAGAGGAAGGAATCACAAAGCTAAATAGATGACAATGTGAAAATTTGCAAAGTTCACTATAAAGAGTGATTTGTAGAGACAAGATAGAGGTAAAAATTTCATCACCTAAAATTTGTGCACTAGGTAGTACAACTTATAAGGACCAACTAATGCTTGGAAAACTTGGTGTTAAACACACAATTCAGAGGTGGTTCCTAACTGAATAGTCCACTAAACCCTTGTAGAGACTCCATTTAATTATCGACCAGGGCTACACAAGCTTGTGATGATGTTGGCACTATATGTGCATCCAGAAACTCCACACTACCTATATCATCTAGTATAGGTGGTTACACATGTGGAAAAGCATAAATTATAAAGTGGAGAAAAAGGATTAAATCTAGAATTATTTCTATGGGTACTCTCAACTTAACACTATGACTAGTTAACAATTAAAACCTGAACCCTATAATTAACAAACATTGTTATCTTCCACTTCTAATTACTTGACTCACTCTAGAGGATAATGTATTGAGACAAATAAAAACACAAATCATAAAACAATATCTCATTCACATGCATAAATGAAGATTCTAGTTAAGATGAATGCAATAATGAAAGCATCTAATGTAACAACAAAAATTAATGGAGAACAGTTACCTTGAGTGACCCTTGCTCAAGTTACTATGTCCACATAGTAAACTCAAATCTAAAATCCTTGAATCAATTGAACATAATGAATAACTGAAATATCTTCATTACATATAACTAGATTTCACAATCTAGTCCAAGAATCTTCACAGATTTCTTATTCATGAATGCATAAAAGGAAATTAACGGAGTATTTTTTGGATAATGGAAAACTATATCTATCAAAACATATTCTTGTGTTATATCTACTCCCCAACCAATGATCCAACAATATAGGTTTAGGGGAGGTTTATTGAAATAAGGACCCAAAAGAAAAATTAAATGCAAATTTCTACTCTCCTATAAAATAGAGAAGGATGAATTTAGTGTAACTAAAATTGTAACTAAAAAGATGTAAATAAAGCAACTAGGATTGAAACTCTATCTTTAATGGTATAGCAGAGACATATATTGTGAAAATAGTCACATTGGCTTCCTAACCATTACAAACACCTTCTTTCTTCAATTGTCTTATTGATGTGGTTTGGTGATTCACAATCATCCTCATCAATGAACACTTCCATTTCTACAATTGTCACATTCCCAACATTTTGGAATCTCCCCTACACTTCTTCCTAAAATCCTTTAGCTACGAGTTGAGCCTCCCAATTGCTACAAGTTACAATCTGCTTACTCTAGCTTCTCAACTACAAAGAGTTAGTTCACTCAACATATACACAATACTAATAACCATAAATTAAATATAGATTCATATTGCATTTCATACACACTCACACATTTAACCATATGATTATCAACATATCATAATCATATTTCCATACATCAAAACCTGGTTCAAGTTGTATAAAATAAAAAAAGGATAGATAAGTTCAAGAATGTATATGAAATAAGTAGTTTGAAATGTCTAAAATCATGAACTAAACAAGAGAAAACTAGCTATTACTTAGTCTCATCATTCCCCCCAACTAAGATATTTTCTTATCCTCATGTAATAGTTTAAGACCGAAGGTTGTATTATAAAATCATCTTCCTGAAGTCTACAACCACATCCACTCCTTTCCTTGTTTCAATTCGTAGCCCCCATAACATGAGAGTCTTTCCCATTTGACATTTTCTACCTCTTTTTGTTCTACATGTTGTTCCCTTGTCCAATGTAGCACTGGATAAAGAAGCATCCAGGTGGATGAAAGGTAAGACCAAAGGTTGTATTATAAAGCCATCTTCCTGAATTCTACAACCACATCCACTCCTTTTCCTTGTTTCAAGTAGTAGCCCCAATAACATGAAATTGTTGCCCATTTGACATTTTCAGCCTCTTCTCGTTCTACATGTTGTTCCCCTGTCCAATGTGGCACTGGATAAAGAAGCATGGTTGGATGAAAGGTTAGGGGTACCCATTTGATTCCACCGTATTTGGAAATTTATATGCACTTGAGGGACCTCTCAAGCATGGCTTAAATCTTCCTTGTAAAACTTTAAAATCATGATGGATGAGACCTACAACTAATTGTTGCATCCTGGCATAATCATTCTCTTTGATATTCATTATTCTTCTACCGACACCCTTATGCTTCAGGGGATTTTCCCATTCTTCTATAATTGTGTTGGGGTCCTTTGACTCTCTTTGGATATGGAGAGCAATAAATTTTTATTTCTCAATATAATATTGCATTATTTCCCCCCTCTGCTACTCATTCCTGAAGTAAGAAGTTAATGCTTTAATCTGTAAGTCTCCCATAAATATTAAGGGGTTCCATTCTATCTCATCTGGCAGAGAAAGATTATGCAAGTAAAATTCACACAGTTGATCTTACATATCCGGTGTGGAATTACCAAAAGTATTTAAAAACTCATTTTTATTTATTTAGAGAAATTGGTAAGTTACTAATTAGCTAGCTGAATTGAAAACACAAAAAAAATTCTTGTAAAAATAAAGCATATACCCTAGTGGCCTACATTTGAGGATTGTGTAGCCTTATCTATAATTTCCTCAGTTCTTACTGACATCTTCTTTAATTTAGTGTCTTGTTTTTCCAATATCCTATTGTAGTTAGAAATCATTTATGCTTTTTCCTTTTCTCATGCTTCATTTTGCTAAGAGAATTCATTAGTTATTTTCCACAACTCATACCCTAGGGACACTACAGTGGGACCAATTGGAGTTCTAATTAGAGGAGGTCCTCCTTTAGGTATAATTTCCTTATTACCTACCTTAATAATGGTAAGGTATGCAAGGATGTCTAATTTAGACCAATGCCCAAATTTATGCAATTTCTCCTCCAAGGAAATTGATTATCATCTCCCATAGTATATTTAAAACCCTCACTATCAGGATTTTGTGTGGTTCTCTTTCTAATATTTTTAGTAACAAAGGCATCATCAGAATCAGATTCAAAGGTGCTTGCGATATGCCATTGTTGTTTGATTGGTGTATGTACATTCCCATGGGAATCTTCTTTTAATTCTAAATATGTCTCCACTGCCACAACATCTTCCTTTCCCCACTTCTTAATTGATCATCTCATAAGACCTTTCTTCTTTAGGCGATGTGAACACCTAGGCTATGTAGATTTCTTCTGCCCTCTTATGGGTGTAGAAAAAGATTCACCTTTCCTTTTCCCAAATTTTTGGTGTTTTGATAGAAATAAGGCTTTCTTGGGTATCTCCTATTGTGGGTTGCTTAGAGGTTGTTGGTTGTGAGTCTTGCAGACTTTGCTCCTCTACTGTGGGTAGGTGAAGCAATAGGGGAGCCAAAGGGTGTTTCCCTTCCTAATACAACAGGTGATTCCACATTTTTTGGAACATCAGGTTCCTCAAGAATGTTATTGATATGATTGCAATTTAGGAAACTCTCCCATGAAACATATGAAAACTGAACCCTCAAATGTGATAATGTTGTGTTATTCCTTTTCTTTTTATATTTATAATTCATTATTTTCAATAGATTGTAAATAGAATTAGGAACATTTACATGCCTATCATGGTGAAGATGGCTTAAAAGTTTAAAATAGAATGTGTATAACATGGACTTCCTACCATCACATGTGATATACTTAATTATATATGAAGCAACAAAATCCCAAACCCATGACAAGGATAATATTTAGTACCTTGGGAGGATGAGTCCACGTTTTCTCCATATTCTTTGAATTCACTCCTCGCAACAATGGTGGCCTCTGATGCATCCACCTTCAAACTTCTTACAGTTGCCTCATCATTTTGTAAAGTAGCAGAAAATTGTTGTGTCATAACTTTGTTAAACTTTGTGAGTTTCAAGAAGTAGTCCATCCAACCAGCATGTTCAAAAATAGGTAACACTAGAGTTTGTCTTCCAACAACTGATTGTGTGCATATGGTTCTTTTTGATCTATATCACCACCCATGATGATAATATTCTCTGTTTGTGCTCAAATTCTCTACTTACCACTTTAACCACACCAATCCCTTTCTACCTGTGTGCTTATTTTCTCCAAATGTAGCTATTCTAACCCTTCTTTCCTTTCGATCTTGAATTGTAGCATGGATTGTATAAGGAATGGGGAAAAACAAAATGATAAAAGTTGCATAAAGTTTTTAGGTTTTGAAAATCAAGTAAATAAAAATGAAGAGTACTTCCTCCCCCCAATTAAAGGTATTAAGTGTCTGCACTTAATTGCATTGTTCTTGGTGGAGGGTGAAATGATGTAGTGGAAATATTAAAATGATACGAAGAATGTAAGATTTAATATGTAAAAAAGTGTAAAAACAAAATTGTCATCTATGATAATTATGGAAAATTAATGTGTACTTGTAGAAGTGTAGTGAACTAAAACTTTTCTCATGTGGAATTTAGTTGAACTTCTCGTAGCAAGATATGATATGACTGTTCTTAATTGCAATTGGCAATGAATGATATAACTGCATGGAATGTGGTAAATGATGGTTTTGAAAGGCTACGAGATGTATAGGTGATGGGATGTGAAATGATGTGAAAGTAAAAAAGGTGATATGAATGCTATGTCGAATGAGGTGGATTAAATTGCATGACATCACCATAGTGAAGTGATAGTTATGAGGTTTCATTTATAGAGGAATAAAGTGAATATGAATGGATATGCAATTAATCCAGCTGAAATTTTTGAAGTTTCTGGTAGACAAGTGCTATGGGATCCTTCAATAATAGTTCTTGTTCTGAATTTTTTCACCTTCAGGCATGAACCTACAGGTCCCTAGTACATCATAGACCATGCTTGAAAATGATTATTGATTGTTGTCACTTGTGCAGAAGAATTTGTGTTTACTAGTATGTGAATTGTGTTTTGTAGAGGTGTTTGGGAGAAATATTTCTACTCCACATTTTTTTGCAGTTATTTTTTAGGTCTTGTAGATCTAAAGGAGTGTTTATGGTGTTGGTATTTTACTTCAGTCAAGATGGTTCAAGGTTTGGTACTTCAAAAGATGGTTTTCTGAGTTACAATGTATAGCAAAGTAGTTTGAGTGTATTGGGTGTGTACATTCTTTAGGTGAAAGTTGTTGTGAAGGAGTTTATTGGATTTCAGGGTGTTTATGGAATATTCTAGAGTGTGTTTATGTGAAATTTGTTGTTTGTGAGTTATGGATAAATCAAAGGAATCTTGTACTTAAAATTTTAATGGTGTTTACACGGGTAGCAACTGACCTTGGTGTTTACACTACTTGCAAAGGTCCTTAGTTGTTTGTGAAAGAATGACATGGCATGTAAGAATAGATTTAGGTCCTAGCGAAGGAATGTTTTGCTCCACCTTCATTCATTTACATTGCGAGAATGTTTAATAGTTGACCTAATTTGAATTTGCACATTTAAGGTGCATAGACAACCTTGGAGAAAGTTTCAAGGTTGAAGATGGTAATAAGTATGAGTTGAGTTGTTGAAGGTTTGTGTGATAGAAGAGATAGACAAGTATGATGAAAATTGTAGAGTTGTAGAGTATGAAATTGAGAAGTGCAGTGTGAGCTTTCATGTGTTAGATTACTGGAAGTAGTGAGCAGAAGGTGTCTACAATTCTTTGATCAGGCTACAAAGGTTTGGTGACATTGTGGTGGATTCTCTATTACATTGAGATGATTTTCTCTATGTAATATTTCTTCTCTATCTTCTTTTCTATTATGGTAATGAGCCTTTTTTTTTCTACGAAGTATGCCCTTCGACAGTGAGCCTTTGTAATCGGTATTGATATTACTTATATTGTGAGCTAATCATCACCATGGTTTTTCCCATTTTGGGTTTTCCACATAAATCTAGTGTTCTCTTGTGTATGGTGTTATTGTGTTTCAGTTTTTGTTATTTGCATTTGATGATTAATCATCATAACAGATTAAGGGTTTATTGAATGAATGTGGATCTGAATATTAATGAGGGTTTTGAAGTTTTAAGGTACAACTTATTCAATCCCCCTCTCAGTTGTCTTGTGCATTCAACACCTTTAACCCTTCAAGCCTTGAAATAATACAATAATTTTAAAATCACACTAAACACACACATTGCCTCTGATTTTTGAAATGAAAATCGAAGTATTGATAAATGAAGATTTTATCCTTAAAAAAATACGATATGCTCTTGAAGCTCCAACCCACACCAAAATGCAAAGTTAAACATGAAAATAAAATACTTATTTTTTTGGTTGATACTGATTGCTAATTCACTTGGTGCTCCTACATCAGACACGTTAGGTAGGACGATTGTGAGCATAGGCTCACAATGGTGGATTTGAGTAGTCTAACTACTATTCTAAGTTGAGTGTAACCTCCAAGAAACTCCATCACTGTCCAAAGTGCCCAAGTTATGTCTTCTTCCTCTTTTTCCAACACTTTTGCGAAACACACACCATCTCCCTCCAACCACATTGCATTATCTTCCTTCTCCCCCTTGTGGACTCATGTCCACCATAGCCTGAACTCCTCCACCAAATGCTTTCTTTTCTCCTCTTCTCCTTCATGGAATCTATTCCACCACTAGCCATCTTCCTCAACCAAAACCCACCTGCAACATCCTCCCCAAAATCTGCATATACTATTTCATGGAAATTAAATATTTCCATGCACTCTTCTCCATATTCTTCAATAGAATTTTTTTTTTGTAAATCAACATCATCAAAAATTATAATACTATTTACCTTGTCCTTCTCCTTGGTTGCAAAATCACCCTTCGCTGCGACATTTCTCATATCATAATCAACTGCAAGATATTCATCCATTGTTGCTACACTTGCATCATCTTTCTCATTCTTTTCTTCTTTCTCCATGCCTTCCTCATGGCATTTTTTCACTACAACTTCTTCAGTAGGTGTTGCTCTCACATATTAATCTCTACTTTCCTCTTTTCTATTATTATTTTTCTTCTCACTTTTCTTCACCAATATCTTCTCATTTTTGCTAATTCTCTTCTCCAACTTCTAAATTCTCACCTCAATATTTTCCACTTTCTCCCAATATTGTTCCCAGAACAATATTATCGTAGGTCTTCTCATGACCCATCCCATCTTCGTCTACTATAATTTTCCACAACTCACATTATTCATGGCTTCAAGCTCTCTCTTGTTGCTCAGAACTCCTCACACACCTACAACAACTCTCATGAGCTTCTTCTCTACCACCTCTTTTCTTCCACTTTACCCACTGGTCCGAGTGTGGACTACCTCGTGTTTGACGGTTTGTCCACACACTCAGAACCCCTTGCTCTGATACCATTTTCTGAAGAGACTCTCTACTACACAACACAAACTTACAAACATACACATTCATACATAAAAAAATACAAGATTAATTACATATATGGAGGATTCTACATCGAATAAAATTAAGAATTTTTTACAAGCTTTTTTATACACATCTTGTCTATGAGTCTTGAAATCCTCATGTCTCCAAATCTTCTAGCCTTCACTCATCTTCTAAAATCTTATTTTTTTCATTATGTATCTCTCATGGCTACCTTGAACACCTACAACACACCTACAAAATCTTTGTTCTCTTCTTCTATTCCTCTTCTCTTCACAAGCTGATTTTCTACACTCTTTCTTATGCAACTCTCATGAGCAACCTAAAAGTTCTTTCTCCAACCTTGTTGTTGTTAATTTATTCTATTTTACACCATTGAAGACTATATTTTATATGTTCATACACCTTTACAAAGCACCAAAAATTGGCACCCAAATATGATCTTTCATTTCCCTCAACTTGACCTTTGAAATTCATTCACACAGGATGAAAAAGACATAGTTTTTCTTCAAAAATGTGTTGTTATTATTAGTTTACCATATCAAACATCTTGTGGATGTAGATTATTTTAGAGAATAAATAAAATAAAAAATATTGGGAAAATGTGTCTCAACCTTGCAATTACATAAGTTACTGTTGATACATAAGATATTGTTCATACGATGATGACATGGGGCGCAGGGGTCCCCCCCTATGAGGGGTCTAGGGGGATCATCCCCTTGGCTAGGGGTCTAGGGGTTAACGTGCCTCGATAGGGGCTTGAGGACAACACCCCCAAAATCCAAATTTTATGTACACTTTATTATTGTAAATTTGGATCGTTCATCATTATGTATCATATCCAATAGTCGATATTTTTGTTAGATTGACTTACCCTAGAAGGCAACCCTATTTTATGAGGGAATTGTATTACAACTATGTATTGTGATGTATTCTAAGAGTCTGATAGTGGTCGTGTTACCTCTGCATCTCTGGTTGGTGATACTCCTGTGAGAAGCTTGCTCAACAAATATATTATAATCTTTGTGATTTTTGAATAATATATTCGATGGATTTTAGAGTGTGGGGTTTTTCTCCTGAAAGGGTTTTCCACACATAAATCACTATGTTATGGTATGCATCATATTTTTGTTTATTTCTATTTAAGTTTTTGTAACTGTATGCAATGAAAGTTATTACCTCCTAATGTGCAAAACTACTTAAGAAATGCAAGATAAAACTACACTAGACCACCTCAAGATTAGGCTATGTTGAACACAAATACAAGAAAGATAAAAACAAGAATGATTATACCTTTTACTTGTGTTGGTCCTTGGTTGGCCCTTGATAGTGTTTTTGATGTGTGCTCCTTGGATGGTAAGCTTGCAATGATGGTGGTGGTTGAAAGAGTAATGGTGGTGGGTGAGTGCAATAGTGGCTACTGGAATGCAAAATGCAAGAGAGTAAGAGTGTTGTAATAAATGGCTAGAATGCTTGAGTGGATTAAGAGCATAAGTGTGATAATTCATACATAAGGTCCCTTAATGAAAGAGAAGGGGGATTATTTATAGAAGAAAATAAATTCTCTAGAGGATTCAATGGTTAGGGTTGACCCACCATGGCCAAGATGGAGGGCTATGGTGAGTTGAGGACTCACAAGCCCCCACATTTTGCCATGTGGAGGATGAAGTGTCCAAACGACATGGTGAGATGCACAGGGTACAAATGATGCGGAAAAGGCCATGTGGTCCCAAAGTACTTGCAAATACCTTGGGATTGAAGAGGATTTCCTTAAAAAATGATTCCTTGTCCACAAGTGGGGCTAAAAGTGACAAGTGAGGACTTTTAGAAAGTCCACTCTTGTCACCATGGGGATTGGAGAAGGCATTGAAGGAATAAAAGTGAATTTAAAATTCACAATATTGGAAGAAACCCATGGATAAGACAAGGTCTTCCAAAAGGAGATCTTTGTCCATGTATTTGATGTGACTTTTGAGAGATCACGAGGAAGACAAATGCATGGGGGGAATAAGTGTGAATTTTTAATTCACATGGGGAAGAGGTCAACCTAAAAAAGTTAAGTACCATGAAGGGTTGAATTAAGGACATGCTAGAAAAGGGAAGTGATTAAGATTAAAGTTGTGCAAATAGGTGATTAAGAAAATTAATGAGGATTAGAGGCAAGTGGCTAAATATGGAGGATGTGACATTAATGCTAGTTAAGGATATGCACATCTTAAGGAAGGATTAATTAGATTAACCTATATTAATGAAAAGGTTATGGAGGATGGGACAAGGAGAGAGAGAGAACTAATTTAAAATTGAAGAGGATAATTGACTAAATTAAATAAACTGATTGATTTATTTAATTTAGAGAGGAAATGGTAAAGGATAAAGTATTTAATTAAATACTTTTGGGAACCTTGGAGAAAGGGGAATAATATTAATTAAATATGTCATTTAATTAATATAGATGGACTAGATAAATAAATGATAGGATTATGACCATATGGAAGTTGTCAAATTTAGGTGTCTACATTTTTCCCCTCTTCGAAATATTGTTAGAATAAGAGTGTTTTGAAAAAAAATAAATGCAGATGACTCTATAGAGGAAGTGACTAGAAAAGATGCCCCAGCACGAGGGAGGTTGTGTGAGCTACTCAAATGGAGGGGGAGTGAAGAGACATGCCCCAATCATGCAAGAAAATGGCCATGACGGAGGTTTGGATGGATTTGGTAGGGTATGCCCCCTCAAGAAGGTGGTAGGGGAATAAAAAAGGGACCCCGAGAGACTTCTTAATATGAAGAAATGAAAGGCATAGTTGGATAGAGCTCGAAAAACCATGAAGAATGGATTTTGAACGGAGTCAAACGAACACACGGGGCGCAAATGGTGGCCCCTGGAAGTTGGAGGATTAATTGACGAAGAAAAAGTTAAATAGAGGGAAAAAATACCCTTTATTTTAAAAAGGGAAAAGGAGGGAAGGTTTAAATAGTAATTTTAGAATTACTATTCCTCATTTGGACAACTGGCAATTGAGAGAGAGAGGAGAGAAGAGGAAAGAAAAGGAGAGAGAAGATGCTAGAGGATTACAACAACGACATCATCCACCATGGGGACTAGGTGTAGAGCTTCTACCTTGAGTGTGTGGTCCCATGCCAGGTTAGGTCCAAACCCCCTTTGCGATTTTTAGCATTTTAAAATAGATTTTTGAATTTAAATGCAATATGAAAATTTGGGTTTGGGAATAGGGGTAGGGTAGAAAAATGGGTAGAAGACAAAAATTAATTTCGCCTAGTGGGTTGGGAGAAACATCAAATAATGATGGGAGGGGAAACCTAGAGATATACAAGAAAAATGGGGTAAAATAGATGAAAATAAGTGAGGTTTATCCTCACATAGGGGCGGTCATGCCCCAAGGAGGGGTACCCGCGCCTCATAGAAGGGTGGCCACGCCCTAGATAGGTAGTTACACCCCAGAGAGGGGAGGCCACGCCCCATGGGCGAGTGACCATGCCCCATGGAGGGGCGGTTGCGCCTCGGCCAAGGGCGGTTGCGCGTTGGCCGGGGGTGGCTCTGCCTCGGAGGGGCAGGGGTGCCCCAGCCAAGGCGGCCCTGATCCGATGGATGGGCACACCCCGAGAGGGGTGGCTGCACCCGAGAAAGGTTGTGCCGCTCCAAGAGGGGCGGTTGCACCTGAAAGGGCGGTTTTGCCAAGGGTAAAGAAGGGGGGGAAGAAGAAGAATAAAAAGGTGAAGCGTGAGAAAGAGAAAGAAGTGGGAGATCTTAGGAAGATTATCTAGGGAAGAGTGTTAGGGGAAGTTAGTGCAAAAAGAAACTTGGGGCAAGGATTTGGTGACCAACAGTTTGTGTGGTATGGTTGCAGCAATTCGATAGCCTACGGACTCGCGAGAGGAGATCTGAGGTCAAGGAGGTGACATGGCAGGCAATGAATGAAGCAGATCATCAGGCATTGGCCTAGGCAGGGATTCTGCACCTGCTGGGGTATCCATCCATTAGGGCGCATCGAACGATGTTGACAACTTAGATCGAGCGTTGGGATTCAGCAACCTCAACGTTCCATCTCCCGACAGGGGAGATGACAATGACACTGGAGGATGTCTGGCGGATACTGAGGCTTCCCATAGTAGGGCATATGGTGAGTGCCATGAGGTCAAAGGGAGAGGCATTGGATCATACCATGTGGGTCCTGTTCAGGCGAGAGGACCTACCGGTGGAGAAGAATGCATTGGATGTGGATAGATGTTTGGGGTTGAGAGTACCACTACTATCATTGTATTTGTGCAGATTGATCAGTGGGTTACTCATACCGAATAGGAGTGGGAGATTCTACAACCTCAGATACATGGAGGTTATCTGACATTGTTGAGGGGAGGGATGGGGAGTTCGCATGGGGCTCATGTGTCTTGACACAGTTGTACAAAGATATGCATGTGATCTGTTATTGAGGGGGACTCAATATGTGTCATGTGGCATTAATTTAGGTATGGGCCTGGGAGCACATCAGTATATCCAGGCCAGATGTGGTGAGAGTGGGATAGGAGGACACGACATTGCTAGTTGCTTCTTGGTTTGGGGCATAGTATGATTGGGTATGGCGGTATCAGGGGTCAGGAGCTTTATATGGGTGGAGATTGTTTAATGAGTTGGAGGAGAGGATATAGTGTGGAGACCGTATATGACATGACACTTCACGAAGTGGAGATGGGATGAGGATAGGCATAGAGGATACTTCATGACCCGATGTTACATATTCGGGAAGGATCCTCAGATGGTGGAGTCACACAAGCCAGACCGAGTGAAGAAGCAATATGGGCTGATACAAGATATTTCAGGTGCACCTAATAGGTTTAGACGGATTTCATGGGAGCAACCATGGGGGGATTTGATCTCTACAAAGTTTTCATGGGAGCACTAGGCAACACTGGTGTAGGAGCTGGTTGAGTACCTAGGGAGGTCTTTAGGGATGGTAGATGCAGGGATCACTATGAAATATGCAACATGGCTTGTGTGACACCGACTTATACAGATCACACTAGAGGTGCCGATTATAGGGGCATTAGGATTTGGACTAAAGGATGGGGTTAGATTGGCAGGAGAGGGGGAGGGAGGAGGCTGAGGCTGAGGAGAGAGCCAGAGGTGGGCAGGGCCAAAGGGTAGCGAGGGAGAGGGGTCAGGGCAACCCGAGCAGGAGGAGAGTGACCAGGGGCAGCTAGAGCAGGAGGAGATCAAGAGAGAGAGCCAAAGGTAGCCAGAGCATGAGGACAATGGAGGAGAGTGCCAGAGGCAGCCCAAGCAACAAAGCTAGATGTAGCCAGAGTAGAAGAGTTGCAGGAGAGAGGGCAAGGGGGAGATGAGGTCAGAGGTCAATGGAGGGCAGGTAGGAGGAGGAGGAGACGAAGGGCACCAGTAGAGCCCGAGGAGGAGAGAAATGATGTAGAGGAAATGGGGGAGAGGGATGAGGTCGAGGTGATGGATATAGGGGATGAGGGAGGAGTGAAGGAGATGGACATAGAGGTACATGATATTCGTCCATTGGCTATGATGCCACCAGCAGTAGAGGATCTGGCTACACGATTGAGAGGAGTTGAGGTGAGATTACATATTGCCAAGCAGAGGTTGAGAAACTCAAAGGCGGTGAGGAGTAGATTGGAGGAAGAGGTGCTTATGTTGCGAGCCTAGCTAGCAGAGAGTGTGAGGGAGTTTCGGGTGGTGGTCGATGTGGTTCTGCGACATGAGACAGAGATACAGAGGGAGGGGGAGAGGTTGCGAGTAGAGATAAAGGAGTTGTGAGTAGGGGTGAGCAAGTTACAAGTAGAGGTGACTCATTTGGAGGGAAAGGTGGTGAGGGAGCATGAGGCAAGAGAGTTAGCGAGATGGGAGAGGGAAAAATTAGAGGCTACTATGACGGTACTATAGGCAAGGGGTCAACGAGAGTCTGGGGGAGGGACATAACAAAGATCGATAAAGGCATTGGCAGAGGCAAATAGGGATATGGAGGGCCTAAGGAGGCAGGTAGAGGATGAAATTGAGGTAGGAGCGAGATGAGCTTTATGACAGGGTGGAGGTAGTAGAGGAGACAGTGGGAAATATGGGATTGAGGTAGGAGAGGGAGGATACCATGAGGGCTCAGGTACAGGCGATGGAGATCGAGAGGGATGCCTTACAGTCATAGGTGTAGGTCTTGCAAGGGGAGAGGGATGTAGCAGTGGCATAGGTACAAGCTATGGAGAGGGATGCAACGCAAAGGCAGGCACAAGAAGCACAGGGTGGTGAGCCAGGGGAAGGGAGTCAAATACTACAAGCATAGGTATAGGCGATGTAGGAGGAGAGAGATAGAGCCTTGAAACAAGTGTCATAGATGGGATTGGAGATTGAGCAACTATGGTTAACGCAGGGTGCATGGGCATAGGAGAGGAGGTTCATATGTGGATACCGGGACAAGTACAAGGCAGAGAAAGACTCATCCAGACAATAGATTAGGGAGCGGGAGGAGTATATGAGAGATTCAAGTTACTATATGTGTGCCTATTATTCAGTAGTGTCGGATCTAGCACAACGGGTACTTGCCTATGTTCAAGCACCATCATAGATGCCAACACCATCCCAGTTAGCAGAGACATATACCTGGGGGTATTGTAGCATGAGAGAGACACCTCCACACAGAGTGCCAGTGCCAAAGTCTCCACAGAGATCAAATGCAGGTAGTTCATGGTTTTCGAGGATCAGAGGGACAGGATCTTGGCTATTGATAGGTACAAGATGGGATACAATACCGAGCAACATAGATCAGAGAAGAGCCCTGTACTCGTACTTTGTTTTTGATGGTAGATGATGGATACGTATTGTGATGTATATGATGGATATTATTTTGGATTTCATGATGGATATTGTATTTTTGTGATTTTTTGATATGATATGTGAGAGCCCTTATTGGCACTATGTGATGGATGATTTATTTATGCATATGTGTATGTTTATGATGGATGATTATGATGACGTGATGTATGAATATGCCTATATGGATTTATGTGTATTCTTATATGGATGTATAATGATTATGATGCATGATGATTATGTTGATGCCTAACGTTTATGATGCAGGATGTGATGGATGAATTATGACTATTTCTATGTGGATGATTTATTATGATATGCATGATGTCTAACACTTATGATGCAGGGCGGGATATGACATGATATGTATGATGTTTAATGTTTATGCTATGGAAATGAACCTAATGATATGAACTAAAGTGAATATGCTAATAACCGAGTTATTAATGAACTGAATTTTAAGATGCATAAAATTAACCTATGCAATTTAAACTAATTATGCACATGTAATGCAATTTAATGAACCTAAAATGAGAATGCTAATGCAATGTTATCCTAAATGAAAATAAGGGCCTACATTATGATGGACACGAAGAAGGTGTTGGGTGTGTAATCACACCTGTCAAGAACCATAAGACTCCTAAGAAGAAAGGGGAAGATGGAAGGAATCACCGTTTGCACAACCAAAATCCTAAGTCATGGGAAAGGAAGGATAAAGGATACATGAATGCAATGGAGGAGAAAATAAGATGCAATCCTAATGCAATTTGCCATCTTCAGAGCACTAAGTTTTTCTATAGCATAAGAGATCAGGTACCATGGTATATGGACCAAGGCGGATTAATGTCTAATGCATAAACAAACACAGCAAACAAGAAGGATATCCTAATACCCCAAAGTCGCGATGACTTCGGTCAGGCCAAGTATTGGGATAACCACAAGCACAAAAGGATGTCCTAGCGTAACACAAGACCACAGGGGTCTTGGTGGGGTACTACATGGGACAACTAGGAAAACAACAAACAAAGGAAAAAGCGAGATATGCCCCTATGTAAACCAGTCAAAACACACCAAAATATGAGAGATCATGGCAACCCTGACAAGTGATGATAGGAAGCTCAAATGATAAACAAAAAACCAAAAGCATCAAAATATTGCAATAAATTTCAAAACATCCTTTGCTACAGGATCAAGATGATGGATGGGGTTGATGCAGATTGTTAGGAAGGATACATCCTGTTGAGACCAAAGATGGATGCTAAACTAAAAGATTGATAATGACACAGGATATTCGAAAAATTGATTAAATCTCGTGACACAAATGTATTCCATTGGTGAAGTGCCATTGAGATAAGGACATACCTTGGCAACAAGACACAAGACTGACTCGCCCTAAAGACCTAGGGGCTCGGGGGTTGATCAAAGATTAGCCTTGCCTACGTGAAAGTGTAGAGTCATCGTAGTTTAGAAAAATACCATGGATAAAAGAGGAAAGAGGATGATGAAGATAGATGATGGAGGATAAAGTCCAAATAGACTGACAATAAAAGAAAAGAAAAAGCAAGCCTCGAGGGCAGATCAAATGATCAAGCTTGCCTACATGCAAGCACAAGGGCAACGTAGTTCGAAAAGGACTAATGACCAATGATGATTAAGGCGAAAAGGGGACAATGACGATGGATGATGGAGGACAAAATTCCCTAGGGGTGGATCAAAAGATCGGCCTTGCCTACGTGAAAGCATAGGGGCAGCGTAGTTCGACTAGGACGAGACAAACAACAAAAGACAACAAAGTAGCCCTGAGGGCAGATCAACTGATCGGCCTTGCCTACGTGAAAGTGCAGGGGGAACGTAGTTCGCTAGAGACGGGATGGGATCTAGATGGAGACAGGCACGATGAATTATCCTAGATGGAGATGACACAAGCTCATATTAGGATAAAATCTTAGGATTTTAGATAATGGATGATGTTTGTCCAATCCTCAACCAAAATTATACCAAGCGACCAGATGATGCAAGTGGATGGAAGGATAGGATCGATAGGATGGTAAGGATGTTGAGATCTGGATGGATAAACCATAAAGTAGCTAGGATGCGAGGTAAATAATAATTAATCCCTATATGAAAGGTGCCTATTGCCAATTTTTCACTAATCGTACATATCTAAGGCACCACGCAGGGGTGGTTTTCACCATAGGATGAGTTATTTCTCTTCACTATTTTTTTGATTTTTTTGATTTTTTGATTTTGATAATGTTTACCTTTTTTTGTATTTTTGAGATTTTACTAGGAAGGATACCCCAACTGACCTAGGTATAAAACTTCTTTAGATGCATGATATTGATGGGTTCTTCCAGGGGCTCTCCTTCAGGTGTAGACAACTTGTATGCTCCATAACCATATTTGGTGGTGACGATGTAAGGGCCTAACCAATTAGCTTCAAATTTTCCCTTCTTATCCTAATCTTGTTGATTCTACTAATTTTCTTTAAAGACCAAATCGCTAACATTGAATTGACAAGGGAAGACCTTCTTATTGTAGCTTCTCTTGAGATGATGTTGATAGGCTTGTAGATGGTTGTAGGCTTTGACCTATTTTTCATCCAAGAGTTCCAATTGAGCAAGTCGTGCAACCCTGGTGTCTTCGTCAATGATCAAGTTCTTCAAAGATATGCGAAGTGATGGGATTTCGACTTCGATCAACAAGATGGCTTTAGCATCGTAGACAAGTGAGTATGGAGTGGCGCCAGTAGGGTTATAAATAGTAGTGCGGTTGGCCCAAAGGGCAGGATGGATATGGAGATGCCAATCTCGACCAGTGTTGTTAACCATCTTCTTAATTATTTTAATCAAGGTTTTGTTGGTTGCTTCTGCTTGGCCATTACCTTGGGGGTAATAGGGGGTAGACCAATGATGTTGGATATGATAAGTCTCACAGAGGAATTTCATGCACTTGTTTTTGAATGGATTTCCATTGTTAGTAATGATGGTGGAGGGGATTCCATACCTGTAGAGGATATGGTAAAGGATGAATTTGGATATTTGAACACTGATAATTTGGGTGAGTGGTATGGCTTCTACCCACTTGGTAAAGTATTCAGTGGCTATGATGATGAAAGTGTGACCGTCGAAGGATGGAGGGTAGATCTTGTTGACCAAATCGAAGCCCCATTGTGAAAACGGCCATAGTGTTGTGATAGGTTGTAACTCTTGTGTGAGAACATGAATTAGATCTGCATGTTGCTAACAAGGAAGGCACCTCTTGACAAACTCACACAAATCATGTTCCATAGTAGGCCAGTAATATCCTGCTCTTAGAATATTTTTGGCTAAGGCCACACCATTAGAATGGGCCCCATAGATACCACTATGTACTTCTACTAATGCGGTGTGGGCTTTGGTCTCATTTAAACACCGAAGGAGGGTTCCATCATATCCACGTCGATAAAGTGTATCACCTATGATGGTGTAATGGGTTGTGCGTTGGATAAATGATTTTTGTTGGTTTCGTGTGAGGTCAGATGGTAAGGTGTTGTCATGAAGATAAGTGTAGATGTCTTGGTACCAGGGGGATTTAGGACCTACAATGTCACATACCATTTCACTCTCAGGGATGTCATATGCAGGGATTAATAGTTGTTCTATGAGAAACTCACATTTAATACAAATTTTGGGCATGTCTAAGAGGGAACCAATGGTGGCCATGACGTCAGCTGCTTTATTTTGTATTATGGGTATTTGATCAAATTGGATGGAGGAGAAATACTTCTTGAAGTCATATACCATTCATTTTTAGGGTAACAACTTGTCATATTTTGTTAGGAACTCATCATTAACCTACTTGATAACCAGTTGGGAGTCACCAAATACATGCAAGTGAGAGATACGCCATTGGATTGCAATCTTAAGGCCCGTGAGAAGAGCTTCGTACTCAAAAATGTTGTTGGTGCAAGGAAAGGCCAATATAAACGACTTTGGTATGTAATCACCTTGGGGGGTGACCAGCAAGACTCCTGCTCCTGATCCATTGTTAGTGTGTGACCCATCAAAGTATAGTGTCCACGTGGTGGCTTCTGAAAATGTAAAGACCCCTTCATCAAGAAACTTTGTTTCTAAAGGATAAGCATCTTCTAGTGGATGCTAGTTGATCTGCAATTCCCTGCCCTTTGTTTTCTTTATGATCCACATACTCTATGTCGAATTCACTTAGTAGCATGACCCATTTAGCCATGTGTCCAGTCAGTGTTGTTCTTGATAATAGATATTTAAGTGGGTCAACCTTAGAGATTAGCTTGACCGGATGACTAAGCATGTAGTGTCTGAGTTTTTGTGAGTTGAAGACTACAGCGAGGCAAGCCTTCTCCATTGGGGAATAGTTGAGCTCATAATCGACCAAAGTCCGGCTGATGTAGTAAATTGCTCATTCTTTGGAGGACTCATCGTGTTGTGCCAATAATGCCCCCAATGCCACAGAAGTAGCTGAAATATAAAGGAGGAGTGGTTTTCCTAGGACAGTTTGCATGAGAATAGGAGGGTGAGCCAAGTATTCCTTGATTTGGTCAAAGCCAAGCTGACATTGTTGGTTCCACTTAAATGCAGTATCTTTCTTTAGGAGGTGTGTGAATTACTGACATTTGTCGGCAAGTTGAGCAATGAATCTTCGGATGGACTGGAATTTACCTTGTAGACTTCTTAGTTATTTCAGATTATGGGGTGGAGGCATTTACATGATTGCCTTGACCTTAGCAAGATCAACCTCAATTCCTTTACGGGAGACAATGAATCCTAAGAGTTTTTCGGAGGTGACACCAAAGACACATTTCTTTGGATTGAGGCTTAGCTTGTACTGTTCTAGATGTTTGAAGATCTTTTTGAGGATTACAGGGTGCTCTTCCCTTGTTCTTGATTTTCTTAATAGGTTGTCAACATAGTCTTCCATTATTATGTGGATGAGGTCATGGAAGATAACTGTTATGGCACACTGATAGGCTGCCCCTGCATTATTGAGGCCAAAAGCCATGACATTATAACAAAATTTACTCCGAGGTGTTGTGAAGGCAATCTTGTGTTGGTCCTAAGGAGAAATCTTAATCTGGTTGTAGCTGGAGAAACCATCCATGAGGGACAACATCTCATGTCCTGTGGTGAGATCAACCAACATATCAATATTTGGTAAAGGGAAGTCATCCTTAGGACAAGCTTTGTTAAGGTCTCAAAAATCTATACAGCTTCTGATATCTCTACTGGGTTTGGCAACTAGGACTATATTGGAGATCCAGTTAGAGTAGTCAATTGGTCGGATGAATCCTATCTCTAACAAATTTTCCAATTCTTTCTTAACCAATAGGGCCACTTGAGGGTGCATTTTGTGGAGTTTTTTCTTAACAAGTTTTGCATCGGGATGGACATCTAGGTGATGTACCACCGAAGATGGATCAAGGTCAGGCATGTCTAAGTATGTCCAGGTGAAGTTGATGATTCCTTCTTTAAGGAGCTTGGTGATGGTAGAGTTTTCTTCTTCTGATAGTGCCTTAGCCACATAGGTGATCTTGGGGTTTTCCTCAGTTCCCAAATTTACTGCTTGTGTTTCTTTGATCAAGATGGATGATCGACCGAATAATTGAGTTCCTACAAGGGGAAGATGAATGTCCCCATCTTCTAGCACCTTGTTAAGGTTTTCACTAGTAGATATGCCCTTTGTTTTTACTTTTTCAAAGTCACAAAGTGCCTCAAGGAGGTTTTCACTAGGTGACCCATTTTGATTTTGTTTATTATTATTTTTGCGGCTGGGGCGTTCATCTTCCCCCAATCCCATGAGATACACATATTGGTCCACTAAAGGAAAGGTGTTGATGGGTGCACTACCTTTTAGGTCATAGTCTATGAGCTCAGGGTGTTTGAGGAATAAGGTGATGCTGTAAACAAATAGGCATTCAAACATGGCAGGGAGGTCAATGTGATCAAGATCATCGTATGTGTGTATGATGGACTCCTCCTCTAGTATGTCCTCAAGGGAACCGTCATCCACACTAACATTGTTAGAGGCACTGGAGGACGCCATAGGACCATTTTGTTCAGTATCATAGCCCAAGCCCAAATTTCTTGGTTGGATAGTAGTTGCTTTGATGGACTAACGTTGTCCTTGCTCTTCTGCAACAAGGCCTCCCCCTCGATAGTTATGTTTTTTTGCAATCTTAGAAGGCCAAGGATAGATCTCCTAGAAGTATTATTTCAATGGGGGAGAAGGCTCAAGTTTCTCACGGTACACCCACTGGCTGATGTCATCATCAAGTGTGTCTTGTCATAACCCAAGAGAGCGGAAGCTGCTAGACCCCACAGTTGGAGCATGGAGGGTGATTGTCTTCTCTTCGTCTTTTGGGACAAATGGAGAAGGTTGACCATATATACATGGTGAGGGTGGCATGGTTGCTAGATTTAATGTTGTACACATTTTGCACTCACCACATCCCTTGTCAATGATCTAGACCTTAGTGGTGGTAGGATCAAATGTGGGTGATGGAGTGGATTAAGTAGTGGTGAATGTGTTGGTGGATGGATGAGATTTTGATATCTGAGATGCCCCCATTTCTACCCCAGGGCAGTAATGAGAATGTGGGAAGGAAGCCTCTAGGGCATGACAATATTTGAATGACTGAGGGTCAGCTTGTATAGTTACTTCCATTCCTTGAAATAGGAATTTCAGACATTTGTGATAGGTTGATGAGACAAATTGCATAGAGTGAATCCATGGGCGGCCAAGAAGAATGTTATATGGAAGTTCAAGGTCCAAAACATGACACATAGTGTACTACACAATGGGGCCCAACTGAATAGGAAGACAAATAGTGCCCTTAGAATCTCATTCTACGTTATCATATGCTTTAATGGTGATAACTTGATTATTTAGGTCAGCTTGGGTGTATCTCACCTATTGTATAAACTTTAATGTACAGAGATTTAGGGTGGAACCATTATCTACTAGTACCCTTTTCACTTTATGAAAATTCACCCCAACCTCAAGGTGAAGGGGACGATTATGACTTGAGTCAAAGCGTGGCATATCTTTCTGACTGAAGGCCAATTGGTAGGTCACCGAAATATTTCCTACCAATGCTTGGAATTGTGTGGGATCTATGTCGTTGGGGACTTGAGTGCTCTATAAGGCTTTATTTAGGATGTTTTGATGCACAGGGGAAGACTTAAGAAGATCCAATATAGAAATATGAGCCGAGGTCTTGCCTAAGTGATCAAGGATGTTGTAATACAAACTGACAGATGGCATCTGGGTAGATGTGAGGGCTGCGGAGACCGTTATGCGGGTGTGACGGGTGGTAACAACACATTGTGGGTCTTTTCCTTTAATGCTTATCATAAATATACTTGGCTCCACTTGTTTTATGTATGTGACAATACCTTGATAATTGTATGGCACATTTTTATAACTGATATTATTAGTGTTGTCATTATGATTGTTGTTGTTGCTAGGTCCAGGATTGGAGTTGGATGTACTAGGACCCTGACTATGTTTGGGAATTTTTTTTTGATATATTTGAAGTTGAGCATTAGATGAAGCTGTTGTGTTAGATCCACATGGATTTCACCCCGATCTATGAGACCCTGAACATAGGTTTTTAGACCTTGACACTTATCCAATGTGTGTCCCTTAATCTTGTGAAATTCACAATACTCATTCTCCTTGAACCAAGTCGGCTTAGGCTTGGACTCGTCAAGGGGCTTGGTTACAAGATAAGTGATGGGGTAGTTAGCTTGGAGGAGCTTGTTAAACACGACACTAAGGGGTTCTCCCAATTGAGTAAAATAATGTTTATTTCCCCCTTGGTTATTTTGATTTGATTATTGTTGGGGTGCTCCTTGGGGCACGGATATGGCGTTCGGGATTGACTGCTGCTGTTGAGGAGGATATTTTGTGAGGTGGTAGCCACTTGGACATGTTTGGTATCAGTGATACCATCATTAACAACATTCTTATTCTTATTCCAATAATGAGGTTTATCCCCAGAGGATCTCTCTTTATCAGAATTGAAAATTTTGACTTGCCCTTTAGCAACAAGGGCTCGTTCCAGGATAGGAACCTTCTCCACTAGTGCCGCAAAGGTCGTGATGCAATGGATTCGAAAGTTGTGAGCCATGTCCGGATGCGAATTTTTGATAAACAATGTAACCATGTCTTTTTCCTACAGTGGGGATTTCATTCGGGTGATGAAGGCTCGCCATCTTTACAAATAGCTAGCAAAGGTCTCTCCATCATGCTATTTTTCTTTCAGGAGATCAAGCGTGTCAATATCCTTCTCCAAATTAAAGGAGAAGTGGGAGATGAATTGTTCTGATAGTTGTGCAAAGGATTTCATGGATCCTTTTTCAAGGCCCATGAACCAGTTAAGGGTGACTCCCTGTAGGCTCTTAGGGAACAGTTGGATGAGATAGTTGTCGTTGTGCATGACTTCTTGGCAATGGGCATAAAACTATTGTAGATGAGCTTTGGGATCTTTGGTTCCCTTGTACTTATCAAATTTTGGTATTTCAAAGTGTTTAGGGAAGGGAACCAAGCAAATGGAGGGATCAAATGGATAATGACAAATGTCCTCAAACTTGAATGACTGCTTGCCCATCCCAGCTTGTAAGTCCTTCAATGCAGCCTTGAATTCTTCCAAGTCTTTGTTGATGGGTGTTGCAGGAGTTGGAGTAGGCTAATTTTATGGATAGTATTGTTGGTATGACGAGGATGGCACTGCCATGGTTGGATCATAGGCAAGTTGAGATGCATACGAAGGCATTTGCTGATTTTGATTGGTATAAGCGGATTGCAGATTGATGTATGGTGGGTAGGAAGATGATGGATTGTGATGAGTGGAAGCCACTTGTTGGTAGGGTGGCTGCTATTGGTAGTAAGAAGCGGGCAAAACGCCCTACTATTGTGTAGGATTTTGATAATACAAAGAGGTAGGATCCCCTTGTTGATATGACAATGGTTGTTGGTAGTAGGAGATGGAAGGCGCAACCTGCTGGTAGGATAGCTATTGTTGAAGATAGGGTGGATAAGATTGGTACTGCTCTGTAAAGGTGGGTTGCTGGGTGACGTATGTGGGTTGTTGCAGATTTTATGGTTGTTGATAGGGATTGGTATGTGACTGCAAAGGATTGGTGTAAAGTGGTGGTTGGAAATGTGTTTGATTTTGACTGATCTAATGAGGATTGGAATTGAGATGGGATGGATCAGTGTATGTGTTGGATGGATGATAAAGATATTTTGTGAGAGGATTATTTTGTGTTTGTCAAGTGATATGTATATGATGTGGTGGAGGTTGTTGATGTGGCAGTTGTTGGTTCTAGAATGGGTGAGATGGAATATGTTGTTGTTGGGGGATTGCTACTGAAGTGCCATGTGATGATTGTGGCTACTAGGATGTTACTTGTGTTACCTGATGTGGTGGTTGCGTGGGAGCCGAGATGTTTTGTTGTGGGATGGGAATGTTGTGTTGCGGCGGTTGTTGATGAGGTGGTAGGGATGAAACAACAACAGTAGTAGTGTGTTGAGGTGGTGTTTGCAATGAAGTGGATTGATGGGGATTGGTAGGAGGCTACTGGAATGCAGGTGGTAGTAAGTTGTTAGTAGGTATAGACCCTTGAGGCAACATTAATGCAAGGATAGGTGTGCCCCCAGTATTGATAGGTGGTTGACTAGGATGTTGAGATGAAAGCGGCGGAGCAGACGGGATGTATGAAGGCATGTCGTAGGTATACAGATCATGATGATCGGGTTGTGCTGCAGAAACTACGGTTGGGAGGTGAGGATAACTAGTGACTTGGTGTATTACAGTGTTGCCAAACTCAAAGTGATACCAGTTTTTTATGGGTGCACCTTCGAGGACGTATGAATTCCTAGGGACATTTTGAGAAGTTTGTGGATCAGTATGTGCGGGAAGAATGTGGGCACCAACATATTGTGATGCATCGAAATCTAATGGTGGTTTGACTCCTCTCATGAGAAAGGTGGCAAGGATCTTATCCCCACGTTCGTTGAGGAGATGATCCATCATCTAGACAATAATAGGGTCATTAAGGTATTCATCAACGATGACCTCGGGTTGATTAACTATGTTCTCATCACCGGGTGGTGTGGTCTTTTGGATGTCAGTGTTGGATTGGGATGATGCACCATTATGGGGATCTTGTGGGATACTTGGAACGTTGTTAGGATCTTGTGGGATGTTTGGTTGGGAACCTTGGGCTTGTTGGTCTGCCATTTTCTTTTTTGCTTGTGAACGGGTCTAAACGGGCATGAACGTGAAAAACAACTAGGTGATCTAAGATGTAACTAAGCTTCTAATATGCAATCTAAGTGATAATCTAAATGATGATTAGTTTGATCAATTGGATTGGATGATAGATGGATTAATAGGATATATCATGGATCAATTGATGATGTATCAATTGATTAGATAATTTGATAAAGATACGATTAGATTGGATTGATTGATAAAATGATTAATATGATTGGATGGAATCAGATCCAAGATCGATTGATTGGATGATTGTAAGGGTTTCTAAACTGGGTTCAAAGGTCACCCTAGGTGACTTAAAGTGTTGATTGATCGGATTAAAGGATGAACTAATGATCACGACACCAAATCCACCTTGAGATGGAAGGGGATTGATAGGGCCAAGGATGATGATCGACTTAGGATAGATAGCAATCCTAAGCAAATGTTGAGGGATGACAATCAGGTCCAGGTACCTAGGTCAATTCAGATAACAACTTCAAATGAAGTTTAGAGGATTCAGATTGATAAAGCGATAATGGATATTGAACCTAAGGATGATTAAGGATGCACCTATATGATTTGGATGCAAATGGATCATGATGCACACAAATGAGATGTGAAAACAGCTGGGCAGACAACAAGCCTAACTTTTTGGATCAAATTTAGGAAACAGATGCAATTTTGGGGCAGGGCCACCCAAACTTGGGCAAGGTCGCCCAAACTAGGGTACGGTTGCCTAAATAGATCTTGTTTTCAACTTAGAGCAAAAAATGATTAAATGATATCAATAAATGGACTTCTAAAATGGGAAAACAGAGTTACGAAATGGGAAAATGATCACTTGAAACGACTGAATGAATGTATGAGGTTGAGGAACGAAACTCAAAATGGGAAAAAGAGTTCTCGAAATGGGTGAACGGCTTCCCAGAATGGGTGAACGACTTCCTAAAATGGATGACCGACTAGTCGAAAAGGAGAAACGATGTTTAGAACGAGAAAACGGATATTCAAAATGGATGGATGGATGGTCAGAATGGTAAACGAAAACTCCAGACGAGGGAACGACACTCAGAACTAAAAAACAAGTTCTCGGAATAGGGTAACGACTAGTGAACAAAGGCTAAAAAAGGTTGTTCAGAGGGCAGGGTTGCCTAAACTAGGGAAAGGTCACCCAAACTAGGGCAAGATCACCCAAACAGTGGGCGGGGTCACCCAAATAGGGGGCAAGGTCGCCCAAACAAGAGAAAATGCCAAAAGTTTGACTTGGTCAGGGTAAACAACATAACTAAAAGAGGGGGGCAGGGTCGCACTTTTGAGGGCAAGGTCACCCCTTTGAGGGCAAGGTCGCTCGTTTAAGGGTGAGGTCGCCTCTATGTATTGGTTTGACCTTAACTTAGTCAAAAACAATGATGGCAAAGGATAAAAATGAGCGGAAATATTAAAATAAAGGGGTTTGAGTGAACAAGGGTTCGGTCGAACCCCCTTAATAGGGATTTTTTTTAAAAACCCTGTCATTTTCTCGGACCCCGTGAATTTTTCTCATTATTTTAAAGGGGCTAGGTTTGACCGAACTCCTTTAAGAGGTTCGGCCTTACATAGGTTCGGTCGAACCACTTAAAGGGATTCGACCGAACCGAACACCCTTTTTCCCCTATCTCCTCAAAAAATTGTTGTTCGAAGCTCAATTTGAAAATGAAAATGCAGAAAACTTCAGAAACCCAACTAGATAATGATAGTCCTCAGAATGAGCTATCCGTCAAATATAATTTTAATATGATTTGTTTTTATTATGTATTTTATTTTTTAGTTTTATTAAACATAGGTTTTTGACTAAAAATCAAAATCTCTGGTCTGCACATGTGGAAAAATAACAGATTATCAAAATAAAAATTTTTAAAAATATGTTGAGGCTGGATATTGATGTCCTTGATCCATTAAAAAAAGAAAAATTGAATTTTGATTCATACAGAAAAAGTTATGTTGTATACAGTCCGCCTATGTCTGAATTGCAATTGGTTTGACTTTGAAACTTGATTAAGGAAAAAATATTCAATTAAAAACTATGAGACCAAATGAAAGTGCTAGATACCGTAGTTACAAATCTAAATTCGAAAAAATTAGAAAATTATCCTTCATACAAAAAAAGTTATGTTGTATACGGTGAGCGTCACTTTTTAAAAATGTTGTTTTCTGAAAAAAAACCAGTTTTCGTGGGAGATGGAAAAAAAAGTGCAATCTAATTCCAAAAAAATTGAAAAAAATATTTTTAGAATCTATAGAAAAAATTTGATGAGACTCTGGTTTGCATCATTTTCAAATTCCTCATGGTTTAGCCGCTACAAGAGCCCGAAAGTGAAGATTTAGTTAAAAATAATAAATGCAGTGTCCACTTTGCCCAAAAATTGTAAACCACTATTGTGGGATCACCCAGAGAAAATATTCAATAAAAAACTATCTAACCAAGTGTCCAAACACTAGATATTAGAGTTAAAAATCTAAATTTGAAAGAATTAGAATTTTATCTTTCATGGAAAAAAAGTTATACGTTATACGGTGTGCGTTACTTTTTAAAAATGTTGTTTTCTAGAAAAAACCAGTTTTCATGGGAGATGGAAAAAGAAGTGCAATTTGATTCCAAAAATTTTGAAATTTTTTTTTGTAGAATCTACAAACAAAATGTGACTAGACTCTAGTTTGCATCATCTTCAAATTCCTCACGGTTTAGCCATTATATGTGCCCGAATGTGAAGATTTAGTTAAAAAAAGTTATTTCAGTGTCCAGTTTGGCCAAAAATTGTAAACCACTATTGTAGGATCACCCTAGTCCATCACAAGCATGAGTCGGGAGCAACCAATGAGAGACTGGGAGTTCAAACCAACTCTTCATGTCTTGTCTAGGTATCACCCTAGCTTTGACACTCCGCCAGACATGACGTAACTAGATTGAGGTACAACTTTCGCCTCCCCTCTTTATATACCTTGCTAGTACGCGTGGTTGGAATCGTCCCTTGGGGTGATGAAATCCCCAAACAAGTCCCGCTAATAAAATGAAAATGGGTAAAAGGACTAAGTGGACTACGATTTCTCTTCACCCAGGATCGCCAAATGGCGCAAGGGGAGTGGATACGTCAATAGCCCACTTTCAAACATGACACACAGTTTTATTGACCCTTTAATTAATCTTATGTTCCTAATTAAGAAATAAAAGCAAAATATTAACTAAACACTATTGCTCCTCCTGCAACACATGTGTTAGTAGTTTCATTTTCTGTCTTTGATCAGCGAGCTTTGTTTTGGCCATGGCCACCTCTCTGTTTTGGGCAAGGTCACCTGTTTGTTCAGAACTTGTAGAAAAGTAAAAAAGAACGAAAAAAAAACAAGGTTTGGGGTAGGGTCGCCCCTTTTAGGGCGAGGTCGCCTGTTCGTGAAGTTGATCCTACAGAAAGTTAGAAAATAGGAAAAAGATAGAGAAAATAGAATGTAAAAAATTGGCTTTTCTAGGCGGGGTTGCCCCTTGAGGGCAAGGTCGCTTATTCGTGAAGCTGATCCTACAGAAAGTTAGAAAATAGAAAAAAAAAAACAAAAATGTAAAAAATTAGTTTTTTGGGCGGGGTCGCCTGTTCATGGGCGATGTTTCCCCTTAAGGGCAAGGTCGCCTGTTCGTGAAGCTAATCCTACAAAAATCCAGAAAATAGGAAAAAAAAAAACAAGAGAAAACAAAATATAAAAAACTGGCTTTTTGGGCAGGGTCACCCCTTGAGGGCAGGGTCGCCTCTAATTTCCTAAATCTGCAAGATTTGAAAAAATAGCAAACGTGAAAGTAATGGACCCATGACGTGGGTCCCATCGGGTGTGCTAGAAATGTGTGCAATGAAAGTTATTACCTCCTAATATGCAAAACTACTTAAGAAATGCAAGATAAAACTACACTAGACCACCTCAAGATTAGGCTACGTTGAACACAAATACAAAAAATAAAAACAAGAATGATTATACCTTTTACTTGTGTTGATCCTTGGTTGGCCCTTGATAATGTTTTTGATGTGTGCTCCTTGGATGGTAAGCTTGCAATGATGGTGGTGGTTGAAAGAGTAATGGTAGTGGGTGAGTTCAATAATGGTTACTGGAATGCAAAAGGCAAGAGAGTAAGAGTGCTATAATAAATGGCTAGAATGCTTGAATTCCTTATTAATGCATGCATAAGGTTCCTTAATGAAAGAGAAGGGGGGTTATTTATAGAAGAAATTTAATTCTCTAGAGGATTTAACGGTTAGGATTGAGCCACCATGGCCAAGATGGAGGGCTATGGTGAGTTGAGGACTCACAAGCCCCTACATCTTGTCATGTGGATGATGAAGTATACAAAGGACATGGTGAGATGGACAAGGTACAAATGATGTGGAAAAGGCCATGTGGTCCCAAGGTACTTGCAAGTACTGTGGTCCCAAGGTACTTGCAAGTACTTTGGGATTGAAGAGGGTTCCCTTAAAAAGGGATTCCTTGTCCCCGAGTAGGGCTGAAAGTGACAAGTGAGGACTTTTAGAAAGTCCACTCTTGTCACCATGGGGATTGGAGAAGGCATTGGAGTAAAAGTGAATTTAAAATTCACAATCTTGGAAGAAACCCATGGATAATATAAGGTCTTCTAAAAGAAGGTCTTTGTCCATGTACTTGATGTGACTTTTGAGAGATCATGGGAAAGACAAATACATGGGGGGAATAAGTGTGAATTTTAATTTGCATGGGAAAGAGGTCAACCTAAAAAAGTTAAGTACCATGAAGGGTTGACTTAAGGACATGCTAGAAAAGGGAAGTGATTAAGATTAAAGTTGTGCAAACAGGTGATTAAGAAAATTAATGAGGATTAGAGGCAAGTGGCTAAATATGGAGGATGTGACATTAATCCTAGTTAAGGATATGCACATCTTAAGGAAGGATTAATTAGATTAACCCAGATTAATGAAAAGGTTATGGAGGATGGGACAAGGAGAGAGAAAGAATGAATTTAAAATTGAAGAGGATAATTGACTAAATTAAATAAATTGATTGATTAATTTATTTAATTTAGAGAGGAAATGGTAAAGGATAAAGTATTTAATTAAATACTTTTGGGAACCTTGGAGAAAGGGGAATAATATTAATAAATATGTCATTTAATTAATATAGATGGATTAGACGAATAAATGATAGGATTATGACCATATGAAAGTGGTCAAATTTAGGTGTCTACAATAACTATTAAAGATCTGTAAATTTTTGCATTATTCTCCTCTCAAGATTAGTGTAGGAAGTTGTTCTACTACTTTAGCTTCCTTACAAGTCGTGCTCCTTTGTTAATTGAAGAGTTGTTCATTATTTTTCAAAAAAATCACTATCTTTCCCTCCATTTGAAGCACCCAATAAGACAAGAATGGAGTGACAAAGGTCACTTGCCTTATGAAACTTCTATAAGAATCCAACTTGATAGAATAAATATTAATTCTCTTTTTCAAGCTCCATTTAATATCCCAATGGACCCCCTTTAACCCTTCGAGCCTTGAAATAATATAATAATTTTAAAATCACATTAAACACATAGTTTGCCTTTGATTTTTGAAATAAAAATCCAAGTATTTCTAAATGGAGATTTTCTCCTTCAAACACAACACAAGATTCTCTTAAAGCTCCAACCCACACCAAAATGCAAAATTAAACATGAAAATAAAATACTTATTTTTTTGGTTGATACTAATTGCTAATTCACTCAGATGCTCCTACATCAGAGTTTTACCTCTGTTTACCTCTTCAACAAGCCTTTTATCTAGATCTAATTCAAGATTGAGGAACCTTATCAAGCTATCCAATCTCACAGAAAAACCACATTGGATTCAAACTCACACATAATATTATTACCAAGCAATGCAAATTTGCATAAATTAATTCAATTACAATTTTATTAACCTACGACTTCCAATTGTAGGAAAAATGAATTATAAATTGAAATCATTTACTTACATATTTCTAGCTACACTAGAATCTCAATGCCCCTACATCCTCTCAATTATTCCAATTTCAAGATTCAAGTTACAATTTTTTTGCACTTTGCAATGAATCACTATAGACACATTCAAAAGTTTGTATTTTTTAAAATTCTCCTTCTATCCATCTTTTCATTCATACTCAACAAGCAAAGAATACCGAAAAAACCAAATCTAAATTCTATTCACTTCTATCTAAAAGTTGTAATTACAGTTACAAAAATAAAATTATTTTTTGTTTATTTTTGTCCAACACCCCCTTTTCCAGCTAGCAAGTCTGAATTTTTTAATATCCCATGCCCCTATCACAGCTAGCTAGGAACCTAGAAATTGGTTTAAATTTGGGTTTTAATCTACTTCTACCAACCTCTATGCCTCCCTCTCCAATGCCTTTCATTTTTCTTAGAATTCCAAGAGAATTTCTTGTAGAATTTTATTTATTTTCTTTGCCAATTTGATTTTTATTCTCCTTTTAAATCAAATGCCTCCTTGCTTGAAAATTTTGGGATCAACAGACAATATACAAAAATTAGACAATTCAACCACTGGGTATATGAAATTAAATAATACATGGGAGATAAAAAAATTGGAATTCCTCTGCTTTGCCTAGCAACTCACTTCTCATTTTGTTAAACAATGATAACAATGTCATTAAAATTTGACCACATGCCTACAAATATCAAAATTTAACCCTACACCAAATAAAATAATTAACTAAAACCAAAACTGACATAAAACATGTTTTTTGGTTGATGCAGATTGCCTTGGACCAAATGTTCCTACATCAAATTGAACCCGATATTTCATATGTATTGATTATATTGTTTACAATAGACTCTTCACTATTATTATTTGATGTTCTTAGGCCAAAGAATATTCATTATGGGTCTAAAATTAATATTTATCATTAGTTCTACAAAACTTTGATATCTTCTCTTTTTGTTTAAGTTTTTAAAATATATTTTTCATATTTTAGTAATATTTCTTCTTCAAGTATATTATGAAATCTTATCCATTATTGGTTTAAAGATGTTTTCATCAATTTGAATTAAAAATTTAATATTTTTATGTAAAATTTTAGGTGTTCTTAATGGTAAACTTACTTCATTATATAAATTTGGTTCATTACATTAAAAATTTTGAATCTTCAAGATTTATTATGTTTTCAATAGGTTGATCAATTAGTTAGCATCTAAATTTATATTTATTGGTACAACATCAATATTTGTTGAATCATCATTTATTAATTCAATCAATGTAAATGAGAAACATGTTCAATATCAAATTGAGATGACAAAGATGACATAGCTTAAACTCTAGGATTTAATTTTTTAGGTACATTTTTTTATTAATTACCTTTATTTCTCTAAAATTTATCTTTCATACCTTTAACAAATGCTTCATAAACTAATTGAATTGATATAGATGATATATCTTCATCTATAGAGTTCAATTTCTTATTTTCATGAAATTCTCATTCATTCTATTTTTTCATATTTTAAACTTAATGCTCCTTTAATGTTTAATTTTTTAGTTATTTCATAGACATGTGTTCAATTCTATATCAATCTAATACAATTGGGCGAAATAATAAAAATAATGATTAAAATTATCAAAATTCAAACACAAAACATGAAAATAATCATTTCAAAATTTCAAAACATGAAAACAATTATTCAAATTCTTCAAAAAATAAAAATAATTTTTAATGCTATTAAATTTATAAATTAAAACATGTAATTTTAAAACTATGAAAAGTATGTATGTATGTCAAAAACTATGTAGGAAAAAATAGAGCATGTAGGTCCAAAATCATGAGATTCACATGATTTTAAACCATTTTTTATTTTCTACATACAAATAAGTACAAGAATGTTATAACTTTCTTTGGAAATTATTGACCCTTTTGATCGTATTTGATTTGGACATCCAACTCAAAGAGTTGGACTTGCATATTCAACAATCAAAGGCATGTTTTCTACAAAATATGAAAAAATAACTAAATTTCAAGTTTTCTCTCCATAAACTTTTCACATTCTTTTATGTTTATTTAAAAAATACCATAATAATTTCAAAATTTATCTTATCTTTCTAATTATATATTTATTTTCTATATTAAGGTTTTAACCTTAAATTTCTTTTGTTAGTGTCTTTCTTTTTTTTTTAATCAAAAGGTAGAGTATGCCTATAGTATATATTAATATATAAATAGATATTTACATAGTGTTTATATCAAAAGTTGTTTTTGTCAAAAGTCAAAATTCTTGACAAGCGGACTGAATCTGTAGATAACTAACTTGCATGATAAGCAAAAACCCATACCCATAACCAAACCCAGACCAGAGACCAACCCTTAAAAAATTCATGTTCACATCTAATTAACTGTTCTTACTCGGACACAAACTATCCACTCTTCCAAAATGTACATGGCTATTTGAAAAAACCTCTTACAAAGCAGATATACATTGTCAATAGAGGGTAAATAGCTTGATTGAAGACACAAAATCATGACATTCATATACAAAAACCCCCTTAAAAGATGATCAAATTTAGCCTTCTTCCATGCGTGCCACAAAATTCTCTCCTTGCCCTTCTTTGAAATCTGCAACGAATTCCTTGCCTTTTCTTTTGTACCCTGATGCTCCAATGCCATGATTCACCACTGTGCTTGGAAAAGGATGAGTACCCGAAGTAGTGTAAACCTGATTTTCCATAATTAACTAGTCCATTCATGGATTAGAAACAAAAAGCACACATTCATGTGAACGAAGGAAAGACATTGAAAAATATTTTTCTTTGAAATCAACCTCCATAGCTAGAAAAATAAAATGGGAATTTTTACTCAATGCTTTCAAAAAGATCTTATCATTGTTATACTCAAATGGCAGCTTAATACCATCATAAATTTCCTGAAACCCTTGTTGTTGTTTGAGGAATTTCCTAAGAAAAATCCCACCTATGAACCCTTTTCCCTTAAATAGATTATACTTTTGCACAACCAGTTGCAATGCGTCTACTTGAAGAAATTGTTCCTTCACAAATTTCCCTACTATTCTCTCTACATCACCTAATGATTGACAACACCTGAGATGGTTGAAGAATCCTTCTCACTTTGGGGCTGATAACATGGAAATTGATGACTGTGCAAACAGAGTCTTCAACCCTTGGGCAATTCAATTTAAATATGACAGCTAAATCCTCATGTACCAAGTAACCTTCAAAAGGCCTCTCCCATGGCCACGACTTCAAATGCACTTGAAAGTTCCATGGTTGATAAGACATTATGTCCTTAAAGAGCGCACTCAAAGCAAAGCACATTGTAGACTCTGCCACCTTCTCACCAGAAAATTCCACTCCCACTCACCCAACAAACAATGCAAGATATGCAACTATGAAGGCATTGTGGCTTAAATAATGAAACCTCCATTTCACAGCATAAACATTAATGATACATTTTATCACCAACATGATTGCAAAACCCTTGTAATCTACGGTCTCTAGATTTTACATGCTTCGCATAAAAATTTTGTTCGTGCTAAGAAGTCCCATCCTGCAGTATCATTAGAACTCCATCGCCTGAAAAATAATGAAAATTGAGCCCTTGTCCTATCATCATTGGGAAGGTACCTGCAAAAGACACATGTTAGAACAAAACGACAACAAAGATGCCACATGGTGAAAGAGCAACCTTTGTTAGTGTGCGACACAAGTTTCCAATCTGGATATAGTTCATCTTGACACATAGGCCAACTGGGAATTTGATTAATAACCGTGGCATATTTTGTGTTGAAATTTATAGTGCATATTTTGCATTTCTTTTTTTTTCTCAAACTCTATATGTATAGTATTTTTTTGTGTCATTTTCGTCCATTCATCTAAATCTGAAACAAATTACATTTTTACATTCTAGACTATATTCTATATATTATTATTTTAGGTATTTGATTAGTTTAAAGGAAAAAAGGGGTTACACTCAACTTTTAGTTTTCTATGATATGTCCATTTAAAAATATTTTGTTGATAATGTGAAATTTAGATTGCTAATTGTATTAGATTAAATTATTATGTTGATAATGTGTAGGGACAAGTGCAACGATCAATGACGAATCCAAAACCATAGATTTGTCCTATACCTATAATTTTTACTATGTGTTCAACCTTCTATTATTTAGTTTACTCCATTCTCTAAATTTCTTCTTTTGTATATTTTAATATCTACCAATTATCGATATTTATAAATATCTTTATAGGGTTCCTAATATGTAACAAAAGGATTATGTTATCTTAGATCAACTCATAGAAATATGTATAAATGATTGAAAACAATCTACAATGATTCATATGTTTATAGAATGTTTGTGTAGGACTAAATTAACATATCAATTGAAGTGTGTCGAGTAAATGGTAATCAAATAATGCACTCAAATCACATATATCTAAATGAATGTATTGAATGTCTTTAAATACAAGAAAATAATAATAAATCATACAAAATTATATTTAATTTTTTAAAGAGAAAGTTTCAAATAATTTTTTTATTAATCTTGAAATTAAAAATATATACACATATAAATGTAACTAAGACATTAATAAGAAAAATGTATAACAAAATATGAGTATAATAATAAAATAAAAAGTTAAAGGTATAGAAATATGGATCATAAGAATAAATTAGAAAATAAATAATAAGAATATATAAATTATATTAATACATAGAGTATATAAATTTTACCATTACAATATGAGAAGGCAAATTACAAGCCACATGCAACAAGGTTACTTATAAGAAATTACAAAATTTATTGTAATTGATGCTATCAGTATGCATGGGACTTAAAGTCACCACATATATATATCAATGCTAGGGGAGAAGACCCAGTACCCGCCAGGGCTAACTTCGCGCAACCATAGAATGTGAACCGTATGTCAAATCGGAAAAAAAATTTATGGGTTTTTTTCGACTACGAGTTAAGAGCTTATAACTAAGCTTTTGGCTTTTGAGCAATTCGGTAGAGTGCGGGAGCATTGGATATGCGTGCAGAGGTCAAAAAGACACCTTTTAGAGGTGTTGTTCGGTTGTAGCCACCTAATGTCCCAATATCTGCCCACTCTAATTTCCATCAATTATAACTGTTTATGCCTTAAATCCACTCTAAAACATGCACTTTAACACTTAATAAGCAACCATTAGTGTTTTTGTAATTATAATGAGCAACAATTGGTTTTTTTGTGGGACCAAATTGGTTATTGGGCAATCAAAATTGTGACCGGTGTGCCTGAGGCCATTCCGTTAATAGGAGCTCCTTTGGTAGAGTTATTACGCGAAAGTGTTAGTGTGGGTCAATCTACCTTGACTCGTTTTTATAGTTTACACACTTTCATATTACCCCTTCTTACTGCTGTATTTATGTTAATGCACTTTCTAATGATCCGCAAGCAAGGTATTTCAGGTCCTTTATAGAAAGGAAATATACATTTTGAATCAGTATTCAAAACCTATTATTTTACGATATATCATTGCCGCGAATATTTCTTATTGAAAATAGGGAAATAAGAAAGCATGTTTCTCGGATTTCTCCTTTCAATTTTGAAGTATTCTTTATTTAATACAAAGAATTTGTTTAAATAACGTTCTATTAGAGAAGAATAAATTTGATAAATATTCATAACTTTCGGATAGAGTTTTATAAATAAGAGATTCATTAGATAATAAATCTCTATTTTCCCTTTCTCCCTTGAGCAAACGTTGTTTGAACTTATCATCCCGTGTTTTTTCACGGAACCAACGTTCACTTATCACCGATTGGGAATATGGTAATACACGTCTCCTATTTTCCCGAGTTTCTCTACTTTTAAGGCCTGAAAAGCCCCGCCAAGTAGAGAATTAATTGGTATCATTCCGAGTTTCTCTACTATTTTCCGTGTTTGTTTTATGAAATAGAGGAATTATTTGAATAATTTCTCTATTTCCCCCTGTCCCTTTTTTCAGAGGGACAAGAGGTCAAAATCATACTTAATAAAAATGTCATACTTATAAAAACATTGTTAAGTTTCACTATTTTTTATTATTTAGTTTTCAAATCAATAAGCAAAAAAACACACAAACAAATAAAAAAATTTAATGGATCAAAGTGAATTTTTTTTTGGGGGGTTAAGTGAACATGGAGGTGGCGGTTATTGGATGGGGGGTGGTAACTGGGTCTTCTCCCCTATATCATTTTCTTTCATCGAATATTGATGTTTGATGGCTTCATAAAGCTCTGGACTAACTACCACGCCATCTCAATCTGCTCATAAGTCATCTCTCTTGCCTAGAACACAACTGCAATAAACCAAAACAAAAGAAAAAAAATATCAAGCTCCTATTAGCATTAGCACAATAAATTACTAAATAATAAACTATAAGCTGTATCTCTGTGTGTTCTTTTTTAATCGTTTATTTTTCAAAACTACATTTCATTTTTCAAATGAATCTTCTTCTCAAATACTTTTTTAATTACAGAGAAATCTTCTTCTAGAAGAGCGAAAGTTAGGGAGTATATTTGTAAACGAGCATATAGAAATGAATATTATATCTAGGTTGATTTTATATTGTCAGATATGGATATAATAAAGTTATCCATTTTCAACTATTTAGATAGCTATTAATTATTTTTAAAATAGATTAAAAATTATTCAACAATTCAATATTATTATAAATTAAACTTATATGATATTTTTGGATCATAAAATTTAATAAATCTTTTTTATCTAAAAGAGAAACAAACATTAATAACATTGGAGAAAACAATAACAAACACATATTTTGGATCATATAAGCTTAATAACCTCTTTTAATTGAAAGAGAAAAAACTAAAATGATTTAGATCATCCATCAATCTAACTAATCTCATTATATTAATTGTAATGTTAACACCCATATGCATCCTCTTCATGCATCATATTTTTCTTCACATTTTTGTGTGAGAAAAAAATGTTAGTCTTATACATTTAGTAGAAGTTGTGGCATTGTCTCCAACATTTTGAAGATCCATTGCCTCTTTCTAACACTACTTGACATGAGCATATGGAAATTCATCTATCAACATGCCTTTGACCACCTATACCACATGTGGTATGAGTAGGATAAAAATTGTTCTCTTTTGAATATCATAGATATTAAAACTTCTCATTGAGTTGGTTACCAAAATAATTTCTCCTCGACTATTTAGGCCACCAAATCTTCCCATTTTTTTGGTTACTAAAATATTGGATCGTAAGTTCCAACATACTTCCAACTACAATGGCCATTTTCCTCATCATTTATTGTACCCAAACCAACTACATGACAAAACATACATCAATTAACAAATTCCTATGCTTCTCTATATAAGCAACATTCGTAAGAGATATGAAACCAATTTTTTATTGATCATGTAAACCTACTTTCCCCCTATTAGTTAAGAGATAGGAAACATTTAATAAAATGAATCTACTAGACTAATACTTCTCATCATTGCTCAACATTTAAGAAAACCAAAATTGAACACAACACGTCAAATTGAAAAAATGCAACTACACAACTTAGAAGAAATGCAAGTGTTCCTACCAAAATTGTCTCTCAAATAGTACAACAATCTCTAATTAAGAAGCTAATTAAAGATAAGGAATGATCCTTCATCCTCTAGTAATCCCTCAAACCTCCATTTTCAAATTTTAAACTTTAATTGCCAAATATAAAATAAGAATCTTTAAAAACCCAATCAATACAATTATAAATTATGTTTATGTAATAAAAATACAATGTTCATCAAATACAATTATTAAAAATAGATAATCACACCACTATATTCGTATATATTTCATTTACAATTCAAATTGAAACAAAAAATGAATAATTATATACCCATGTCAATTCAAAATTTAAAAATATTTATAATGTGAGGCACAATGGTCTTTATGAATTTTGTGCCCATGATTTCCAACGTGTATTTCTAATGTGAAGAGAAATGGCTTTTATGATTTTTGTACATATGAATTCCAACTTGTGTTTCTAATGTGAGGCAAAATAGTTTTTATGTATTTTGTACTCATGACTTCTATTACTTTCAAAATGTATTTCTAAAGTGAGGGAAACTGGGTTTTATGAATTTTGTACCCATGAATTCTATGACTTCCAACTTGGATTTCTAATATGTTGGTTTTTATGAATTTTGTACTCTTGACAATCCAATTTCAATGATTTTGTAAAAATTACTTTAAAAAAAAATCTTTTAATTTATCTTATTATACAAAAATGTAAACTATTTATTTCTCTCACATGTCTTTCAAATATCACACCTTTGAAATCAATTTAAAATCTACTTCACATCTAGATAATGAACTTCCACTCAATTGTAACATATAATTAAAAATAAAAAGTATCATATGAAAGAGAAATTTTTGAATAGATTGTCAACATATATATGATCGATAATATACTTTTCAAAAATAAAATTTATCTTCACATTTAAAAGATAATTTTATAAAATAATTATTTGACCATCAAATTAAACTATACTTCCACTATTCACTTTTACTATTATAACATAAAAATTTCTCTTTCAAAGATATACTTTATTTTAAAAACATGTAACACCATACATAAATTCTCAAATCAAAGTCCCTTCTCATTTAAAATTCTAGAGTTCACTAGATTATCTATTTCTATTTTACAAATAAAAATTAAAAAGATCTCTAGGTTTAAATCATTTGATTATCTTAAAAATATGCTTAAAAATATGTCATTAAATTTGCTCTTGCTTTGTCACATTATTGAATGTATATTAAGATGTAAAAAATTAAAATAATGATATTTAAATGAATATATAAAATAACAATTATAACAATTATATTTATAAATAAAATATATAATTCACAAGAATAAGTAATTTAATAATATTAAATATAAATATATAAAACTATTTATTTTTAAAGTATTCAAATAATTATGATTTTCAAAATTGAAAACAAGATTTATTCATCATTAAATAACTGTTGAATTGTCATTTAATAGTAAAATCTTATATGAAATTCTTAAAAACAAAATCAAATAATACCCAATTTCTTAAAAAAACTCTACATTTATCTAAATAGAAAAAATCTATTAACTTAATCTTTGAACCTTTTTTAAATACAAATTACTAATTAAACAACACTCAACATTAACACATTTTAAATCGTAACATTAACTACATAAAAAAACAAATAATTTATATCGTACACTAAGAACCATGACCTACTATGAAGAAACAGCTTACATAATTCATTACAAAATTTGATGTTGAAAGTACCTGATACATTAGTTGAGAACAAGGTAACTAGTTGGCATAACTTTTTACTTCGAATCCATCACGTCGATTTTAATTTCGTTGTCTACTCCTGTTTCATTTTCTGTTCTTTTATTCACTCCGGCGTTGCCATTGATCTCTGTATATATATCTTCTGTTCTTGACATCTCCATAAGTGCTCTAAGCTTTTCTGCTATCTCCAGCGCCTTACTTATCTTGTCTTCCTGGAATTCTTCCGCCCACTTGTTGGAATGTTTTATCAACAAGACTGGTAATTCCTGAACACAGCAACGAATAAGCTCTCCAAAGCATCCGATTATCTCATTTCCAAGGTAAGTGATTACCTCCTTACCGTTGTTAGAATTAATCTTTTTTAAGTCGGAGATGTAAGAATCTAAGATGGCGATGTAGACAAAATGCCGGCTCTTCATTAGTGCACTGTCCTTATAGAATCCAAATTTATACATGTCATCTCTCTCGGAGAGAGTCATGATGAGAAGGAAAATGGGGGTTAATGGTAAAAACAGTATCGCGATCATGCAATATAGAAGTAGCAATCCAAGGGTTTTACCTGCACACCAAAGACACCCACCCACAGACCCATATAAACTGTCCAGCGATTGATCCACAGGCCTCAGCAAATCGTTTACTAATCCTGTCACTCCCCCCGGAATGCAAATGAGCGAACAGAAAAGTCCAGAACTCAATGATATAATCTCCATCTGGGTGAATCCATCTTCATAGTCAATCTCTAAAGTTTCCTTCCTCCCCTCTTCCTCGAGGAACTTGAAAAGGACTTCAGGTGTTGGAGTCTTTTGAGCGTCCCCTCCTGTGTGCTGCTGCTGCTGCTTAATTTTCTTTTCTATCCGTCTGATGTGCTTGTCAGCCTCCAAACTCATCTCAAAAGCTTCAAAGTTACAAGTACCGAACATATCCATGGGGTCCATGGCTGTCTTCTCCGGGCAGTCCACAAATTCCAACAGATCCTTTATTTCTTTATAAGCTTTGATCATATCCTCCACACCCATATCCATCTTCAAATCCCACCCAAACTTTGCCAGTAGCCCCACCATGATATCGATCATGGCTACTGCTACCATTTTCCACGCCCGATAGGATTGGAATTCCTGTACATGCCCCCTTCCACGTTTTCCACCAACATTGAGTTTCTTGAACAATTCCTGGCACTCTTGGATTCCTTCGTAAGCTTCTTTCATGCGAGGCTTTATTTGGTTAAAAGATTTCAGATAATATTTCCATAAACGGTCTACTTCATCTTTTTGTCTACATTGGAACATCTTCTGAAGACTTTCCTTGCATTTCAGAAACACTTCATCTTCGCCTTTAGCTGCCGATTCCTCGCGGTCTTTGTCTTCCTGGCAATCGACCATTTTCTTCAGCATGTTGGTCAACCCGGTAGCATTGCTGAGACAGGACAAAATTCCCGAGAAACACCAAGATAAGAAGCTGAAATAGAACAGGAAATTGGTTACTACAATCAAAATGATCAGTGGAATCAACATCATGAAGAAGATTGCCCAAGTTAACAGTGCCAGTGTTGCCCAGAAAATACTTGAAGTTTTACGTTTCAAATACGATTCAGTGATAAGCTGCCTGGGATTCAATTCAATTCGGATATAAAGAAGGAGCAGCTCTCTGAGGCGATTTGTAAATTGGAAGACATCAAGAAGTTTTCTGTTTGTAGAATATCTATAGTAACACACTGCCATAAACCATCTCCAGAGAATGGCGATCCATCCTATAATGACGAAAACACACTGAAGATAGGATGTCAATCCCAAATTACTGCCATTATGCAAAAGCCCTCTGGCTTTGTTGCCCACCACTACAATACAGATCGTCACAATCATTCCAACAGCCGGAACAAAAGCTGAACTGGCTATCTTGTATTGTGCCTTCCAAGCAAAAGCTACAGTCCACGATTTCAACATCTCTAATCTAAAGCTGGACGATCTATCGTCTTTCGCCAGATTTTCTGAAAGGATTTGGGGAATCTTTTGAGAGAGAGAGTCTTGAATGAACTTACCCGCTAAAACTGTGAAGCCCAAATAAATCACAAGACTGGTAGCTCCCATCAAGAAAACCGCATTGGAAGAAACGAGTTCTCCATTTCTGAGTTTTCTGGCTTCGCTGGCATTCTCGAGCGCAACAACTTCAGTAGCGATGTGGAGAGACAAACTCAATGCCAGCGCCGCAATGTTGGTCCATCTCCCTCCAGACTTCGCAGACGCCATCCCCGGCTGTACATACCCCAAAAATACGCAAAAGCAAAGCCTGGCACCGTCAATGGCCAATTGTTTGTCAATAAGCAGTTTCTCCTGCTCCTCTTTGGACTTGCCCAAAATATCAACATTTTTGCTGTCAAAAAATCCTACGAGTTGGACCGTCAGAGCACTCAAAACAAGCGCCTTGCCAGGAATCCCGTTTACTCCTTTTATCCGCTCCTTAGCTATGACCCAACTTATATCCCATACAATGAAGAGTATAAAAAGCCCTGTAACAACCATCGCCTGCCACTCTTGGAAGTCCATTTTCTTTTGTTGCCCAACAACTGAAATCACAAAAGATTAATAATTAGATCAATGAATGTATGTAGATTCAACTCAAAATGCAGGAGCAGTCTGCGTAAAGTAGCAATAGAACCGGTGAGTAATAAAATTGCACTGAAGTTCCCTCGCCGGGGCTTTTTGGACTCGATTCTTTTCTCCATACACAATCAAGCATTCGATTCTTTTCTCCATACACAATCAAGCATACCTGCTTTCTTTTTGGAAAGCCAATTCCGTCACAGGAAAAGATTATGGAGATCAATACTTTTTTAACCCAAAGCACATAGGAAAACCATAGAAAAAGGACCATCACAAACATATGCCTATCTTTTCACGTCAGCTAAAGAGAAGCTTTATCTCTGAAAATGAATTCAAGACTTTAAAAGGTAAATGATAGAGCTTAGATGAGAGGATTTAGTGAAAAATAGTATTAAGTTAGTAGCCCAACATTTTGGCAACGCATACATACGCCCAAAAAAAGAGAATGCAACAATATTAAGCGATGGTAATTTTATTATTTTTTTACAAAGCTTAATACAAATTTCTCACAAAATTATACAATGTCATGCAAATATTTTATATAATTTATTTATATATTGTGATTTTTTATAGAAAACATATTTCTTAAAAAGATCGATTTTCTATTTGTTAGATTTTATTTTTCTTCCATACAATAAATTGTTGATGTTATAGCGGCTGGAGATATCCTTCACCCTATTTAAAATAATAAATGTTAAATAAATAAAAGCAAGTCGGACTTGCTATAAATAAATAATTAAAAAGTCGCCTTGTTTTGTGAAAGAGGCTGACCCTAAATGAAGAGACACCTTGATTTGTATATATACAAGGCAATGATCATTCATTTGATCATTCAATTTATTCAGAGATAAAATCGCACTTCAAGGAGGAGTTCGCACTTTTGCAGCAACTCAACATATTGCATCAAGCATATCAATATCAAGGAGAAATCATATTGCTTGTATATTCGCATCTAGGAAGAGGTGCATTCCTTCATTAAATCAGACCGGCCTTATGTTTGGGCCAAGTTGTAAAGCAAATTTCTGCTCTCTTCATTCAATATATAAGTGATATATTTTGGCTAGGTTTTTCTCCCTCGAGAAGGAGGGTTTTCCTAGGGTATTTGTTGTGTTTGATTGTTCATCATTTTGTATTTCTGCTTATTCTTCAATTCTGGTCTAAAACTAACATGGTATCAAAGCGGGTCTAAGAAAAGATCTGATCAGAATTGTTTAAGTAGTCAAGTCAACTTTTCATTTAGGGTAGATCTTGAAGTATTGCAGATATGAGGTTGCAAATTGTTACAGACCTAAGGGCAGATCTTTGAAGGTGAATTTGTGCGGAAAAAGAAGATGGTGAACGGTGTCAAAGTAGAAGATAGGCTTGATGGAGCTTCAAAATTCAACTCTTGGAAACCAATGGTACTCATTGCATTAGAGGAGAATGATCTTCTTGATTTCATGGAAAGTGATATGCTCGAGCCTTTCGATGATACTGAGAAAATTCAGTAGAAGAAAAATGACACAAAGGCTAGAAAGATCATGATAGACTCTATGATGAATCACCTAGTACTGATCATCTCCAAGTTGAAGACAACTAAAGATATTTTTGATACTCTAAAAGGATTGTATGAGATCAACAACACCAGCAGAGCCCTTGCCTTGAGACAACAACTTCACCATGTAAAAATGGCTAAAGATGATTCAGTCATCTCATTCTTTATGAAGATTGTTGATTTGAGAGACCAATTGAGCGCTACTGGGGATATAATTTTAGACAGAGATCTTGTTATGTTGGCACTAAATGGTCTTCCCCAATCTTGGGAACCCTTTATTCAGAGCATCAGTGGGAGATCCAAGTTTCCCAAGTTTGATCGTCTTCGAGCTAATTGTAAATTCAAGAAGAGTCCAAGTTGGCAGCAAGAGGAATTGGACGAACCTATCATGATGTAGAAAATCAAGTTCTTGCTTCACTTACTTCTAGAGAAAGAGGCAAAGGGAGAAAGAGGAATAGAGATAGAGAATCAAATTTTGCCCCAGAATCAAAGAAGAAGAAAAATCTCTCTCACATTCAATGTTTTAGGTGTGACAAGTATGGTCACTTTGCTCGAGATTGAAAATTAAGGTCTACACAACATGTTTCTACTGCGAAAATTGACATAGGGACATCTCAGAAGGAGCCAAGCTCTAAAATTGATTAAGAAGGTTTCCTATTCTAAAGTCGGTCAGTTTCTTCGAAGAGGAGGAATTAACATTCAAAGGGAGTTTGACAAACCAACAAAGGCAACCTTGGACGAGGAAGTCAGGAGGTTGCTGTCGTACTTGGACCTTCAGAGGGAGTCACATCATCATGAAGACTTGTTGTAGTGTATATTTCTCTGAGACGGAGAAATATGAGGTGAAAGCCCTTGTAGTGTATATTTCTATGAGATGGAGAAATATGAGGTGAAAGCCCTTGTAGTGTATATTTCTCTGAGATGGAGAAATATGAGGTGAAATCCCTTGTAGTGTATATTTCTCTGAGATAGAGAAATATGAGGTGTGAGCCCTTGTTCATCTCTAAGAGTGAGATGAGATGTCATGACAATATCACGTTGAGAGACTCTGTGATGAACTCTTTTCCACAAATGGGTGTAGCCATTGTGGATGTCATGACATGGATATTTGGAAGGATACCTCCCTAGCTAAGAGGGAGTGTTGATGTTATAGTGGGTGTAGATATCCTTCGCCCTATTTAAAATAATAAATGATAAAGAAATAAAAGCAAGTCAGACTTGCTATAAATAAATAATTAAAAAGTCGCCTTGTTTTGTGAAAGAGGCTAACCCTAAATGAAGAGACACCTTGATTTGTATATATACAAGGCAATGATCATTCAATTTATTCAAAGATAAAATCGTACTTAAAGGAGGAGTTCACACTTTTGTAGCAGATTGACATATTGCATCAATCAGATCGATATCAAGGAGAAATCATATTGCTTGTATATTCACATCTAGGAAGAGGTTCTATCCTTCATTAAATCAGATTGGCCTTGTGTTTGGGCCAAGTTGTAAAGCAGATTTTTGCTCTCTTCATTCAATATATAAGTGATATATTTTGGCTGGGTTTTTCTCCCTCGAGAAGGAGGGTTTTCCTAGGGTATTTGTTGTGTATGCTTGTTCATCATTTTGTATTTCTACTTATTCTTCAATTCTGGTCTAAAACTAACATAAATAGCCAACATGATTGATTCACCTTAAGAGTCTTACTTCCCTTTCTTTGATCATTCTCTTTTTTCTCTTTTGACAGTCCCAACCCACAACCTCCTATCCTTCTCATCTAAACAAAAATAAATTAAAAAATAATAGTATCGTAAGTAAAATTGTTGGTTTGACCAAGAAGTTATTTTTAGTTTGTAGCATAGAATGCTCATGAATCAACATAGGGCCAAGACAAATCTTGGTATTCTTTGTAGCTTTTGACATTAGCATACACATCCCCATGTGGCCCTATAAATGGAGACTATCCATCATTAGTTATATGACAACCAAAAAATATAATAACACACTTAGAAGAGAAAGAGACCAAGAAAATGCCAAGCAACAAAAGTAATATTTTTTCTAAAATATAGAAGAAACATTTTCAATAAAATTCAAATGAACTACAAGGTACAAATTTCCCTCTATTGTCAAATGTAAAAAAAAAATAGCACATTCATTGATAGAGGCAATTAATAATGGGTAAGTGCATGTAAATGGGGGACTAAAGAGGGGTCTTAAGTGGCCAATAATTTTAAGAAATTAGAAAAGACTGATCTTGGATGAAAAGGTGAAGATCTTTATACTCAAAATTTGAAGACACAATAAAATACGAGTTGTAGTGCTCTAAATCTATTTTCTAAACTTCTTATTGTTTTTTGAAAATGATGGAGATTAAGGGATTAAAAAAGGGGGATCATACAAAGTGCTCTTGTTTCTATCAAAAAAATATAACATAGTGTCTAGTGTGCTACCCCTAAATTGTTAACTTTTCTTTAAGTATTTAAAAAATTGTTTTGGTGAGAAAATAGGTAACACATGTAGTGTATACACAATATTTTGGATAAATTTATTTTGAGGGTTTTTTCCCATGCACTTCTATTCATGTGTTCATCATTGCACAAACTTTAACTCTTGCAGTTATTTTTTGGTTATTCTGAAATATGAAAATGGCTTTACTGGTTTTCATTTTGAAGATATTTAGCCATGCAATTGTATTGTTATGTTCTTTGTTGCGCAATAATTCACTCTACAATTTGCTTTTTATATTTCATTGTTACTACAAAATATAGAAAGGGTTTTATTGGTTCTCATTTAGAGGGGATTTTACCATGCACTTATATTCATGTGTTTGTCACTAGTTTTCATTTCAAATCTATTCTACCATGTAATTGTATTATTTTTTTCTTCATTACACAATAATTCACTCTGCAATTTGCTTTTTATATTTCATTCTTACTACGAAATATGGAAAGGGTTTGACTGAATCTCATTTTGAGGGTTTTCTGCCATTGCACTTCTATTCATGTGTTCATCATTGCACAAACATTAACTCTGCAATTTGTTTATAATATTTATTTTCTATTTTAAAATATGAAAATGGTTTCACCGGTTTTCATTTCGAATATATTATGCCATACATTTATATTATTCTATTCTTCATTGCATAATAATTCATTATGTAATTTTATTTTTATATTTCATTCTTACTACAAAATATGGATAGGGTTTGATCGGTTCTCATTTAAAGGGTTTTCTGCCATGCACTTCTATTCGTGTGTTCATCATTGCACAAACACTCACTCTACAAATTGTTTTTAATATTTGTTTGTTATTCTTAAATATGAAATTGGTTTCATTGGTTTTCGTTTCGAAGATATTATGTCATGTAATTGTATTACTATGTTCTTATGTATGTACATATATATACTCATTATATACTCATTATATATTTATATATGTATATATATGTATATGTATATATATTTATACGTATATATACTGATATATTTATATGGTTGAAACAAATAACACATTAACACTAACAAAGTAATGTACATATATTCCTTCCCCACCCCAAACGTCTAGTTGAGAGAATTAATTGCAACTCACCACCTTTGTTACCTCCACTAGGCATCTTGCCTTACACATCCCTCTTCAGTTACTCAACCTGACAAGCACATAATTCTGAGATCAAGGTTCATTCAATACTCCAAATTCTCCCATATCCTACTCATTGTCATTCCTTTTGTTTGTGCTTATTCTAGAGTCTTCATTTGGCTATGCACCCATACATGTTTGGCTCTCCACGATTCATTGTTCGACTCTACACTCTTGAAAGATCCATTTCTCTTTTAGGTGAGTTTTTTTACCTCACTAAGCCTATACTAGTGTCTTTCATTTTGACAATGTTTAACCAATGTTCATTCATGTCTCACTATACTATTTATGCAATATGTATGTACAAATACACACACACACACACACACACACACATATATATATATATACTGATATTCCTTCACCTATTAATATCTATTTATATGCCAACATATGTACATGACATGCACTTGTAACATTTTGTTGTATAAAATACGATTGTTATACTCTAACGGTATAAGATCAAGTGATTTCAGATCAATTGTTAATTCCTACCAATGACTATCAGTTCTATACTATGTTATTGTGTCACCCACTCCGTTGTAAGTGCTCAAGTAAATGTGATTTTATTTATAACCTATATGACTAGGAATATAGACCAATTATATATGCACTGTAAATATTTGTCACCCACTACCCTGTAGCTCAATATCTGGGGTTTCAACTTATACTATTTATGAATTTAATGCATTTATTTTCATACAATGTTATTGTTACACCCAAACTTCTCTAAGTGCACAAGATCAAGTCATTTCAGTTCTTTTCTTAATCTATACGATGTTAGTGTGTAATACAATCTTAATTTATTATTCAATTTCCTCATTTAACTCATGTACAAAGGTTCCAATATATATATATATATATATATTTGTTTCTTTAAATGTGTTCTTCGTTTCAGTCTTATAAAAATGTTGGTATATTCGGCTAACACTTGTTGTAAATTTGTGTCTTGTTCACTCTGCTTGGATGGTGTGCAATTTCAATTCATGTTTGGCTCACCCCATTCTTCCTTCAACGACTTGGCAATGGTGAATTGCAGTTCAAAGGTAACACTTTACTTACTATAATTTCTCTCATAAGGTAAACACTGCTACATTCTTTGATTGATGCCTCCTTTCATTTCATATTGCAAGATTGAGTTGGAGAAATAAACCATATCATTGGCTATCTCTATTTCATAGAGGTGAGGTTTTTAACCTCACTAAGGTTGTACCATTGTCTCTTATCAGTTGTTTCTTCTTTCTTCGTATTATTTATTTGTTATGGGTGTGTTGTGTTACATATGTTGAAGGTTATATTTTCTGTCACTGATTTTGAATAAAATATTTAGAGTGTTTATGTGGTTATCCATAGTTCGAAGGTTCTCTTGCTTTCTAGGTGCATCAACAATGTGCTCGATGATGTCTATGGAATCTAGGGTGTTTATGAACACTTCCAATAATTTTGTTCATAAACACAGTCACTTTGTCAAGGAAAAATATGGTTAGATCTTCATGCGTCACTATGACTTTAATGGGTTTAATATTTTCATTTAATTTGTATCTATATCTTTATAACTTTCAATCTATCTATCAATATATGTATCTATAAATCTATTTACCTGTATATATGTACATGGTAGATACACACACACATACACATATATGCATGTGTAGATACATTTATATACATATATACACACATACATATATATGCACATACATATATATGTATATACAAATTTTTTAGAATTGGCTATGGAGATAGCCTCCCAAGATCTAGAGGCCAAATGGAAAGCATAAATAGAGAAAATGAATATGACAAGAATAAACTGTATTCTTATCAATTATGATTCAATTTTGTGTGCAATGTATGGGAGACCGCTTGGTTATATAGCCAAGGTGAGACATAAGATAGCATACGATTATGAAAAGTGTCTTAATCTTATGATATGAGACAACTTATCACTACTACCTAGGTCACATGTGTTACAAGTCAAAAGATAAGATAACAACTAATAAGAACTAACACCTTCTAGAAATATTCCTTTCTAGGACCTAAGTAAACTTAACATATAAATAAGTCCCCTATGTCCCCTATTCATGAATTAACTAGGTACAAGAATTTATTTACACCAACACCCCCCTTTAAGTTCAACTTAGGGAGTAGCAGATTATTATGCAAATGACACATAGATGCAAGAATGGGTCTTGGCTATGAGGACATGTTAGGTACCCATGTACATATGCAAAAGAAATCTCTCACAAATGGAGAAAAGGAGAAAACCTAGTGGGAAAAAATTCCTCCCCATAAGAGAGATGAAATACAAAAAAGAAATACTCTCAATGATGCATGAGAAGGCCAAAACCCCATGTAAGGAAAAAGACCCCCTCATAAGAGAGAAGAAGAAAAGAGACAATGCAACCCCTCCTCAATGGTGAGTCTCCTTCAATGATGGTAGAAGCTCAACATTGAATGCTGAAGATGATCCAATCTTGTTGAACAATTTCTCCCCTTAGGAAGAAACAAAACCAAAAATGTATGTATGATTTTAGGAAGGTGGATGGTGTATGATATCTTTGAAACATGCTCAAGTGTCTCCATGTCGATGTCGAAAGCCGACTCACTCCAAACAGGCATCCTAAGTCACACTATTGAAGAGGACAATCCAAAATCTAGTGGAGATGAATGTAGAACATGATCCAAAGACAAAGACATCCCCTCTGAAGACAAATAAGTCTCCTCCAAATATTATCCAAAACTATCCACATTCACGTAAAATTGCAAAGAATGATCATATAGAGAATGAACAAGAGGGTTAAAGTGTTCCCTCACAACAACTGAAGAAGGATCTTCTCCATCAAAGAGAAGATGAATGTCATCAATGATGTCTCCCAAATCTGCAATATGAGACAAAAAAGTCTGAAATACCTATCAAGAAGTCATCAAAAGTAGTCAAATCTAAAAGACAATGAGGATGGATTGTTGCACTGAATCACAAGACTCCATATCTGTAGCAACACAAGCATGATAAACTACAATAGTAGATGGAGGAGATAGAATGCATGACTCAAGAACTGGATCTGATGTGAGAACTCCCAAGTTTAAAAAGACAAATATCTCCTCTGAATCATGGTTCACACTAAAAGTGTGATCAATAGTCGAAGGAACAATATCACCATCAAAAGAAAAATATGCAAAGGTATACAACCAAGATGAATGATCAACCATCCCAGTAGAAATTATCTCTATACTCTCCAAGTCTTGAATGATGATTGAATCGGGTGTGAACTCAACAGTTCTCCCGTCTCTACCATGTGTAATCTAATATATGGAAAGAAGATTTTTCATCAAATGAGGAACACACAAGACATCCTAAAAATTGTTGTCCCCAAAACTAATAGACCCCTTCCCAATTACACTCATGTATGTATTGTTTCCCATCAAAATAGGAGACATAGTACAAGGCTCAAAAGAAGAGAAAATAGACTGTGAAGATGCCACATGATGAGATGATCTTGAATCTAGAAGCTATCTCCCTGATCCATGACTTGAAAAAGCACAAAGTGCATTTCCTTTATTTCTTGATGTAGAAGTTTGACCTTTGTCCTTTTTAGACTGTTTCAAAGAAGGAGGAGGAGGAGGTGATTCAGACATTCTAGAAGGCAAATCAATGTGATTCTTTTTGAGAAGATATTTAAACTCATTAATATCCTTCTTATAATAATAGTGTTCTTCATGCCCATCCTTCTTGCAATATGCACAAGATTTCTTCTCCTTCTTAGATGAATTCTCTTTGGAAGAGGATTTTTTCTTTGCTTGATATGAATGTTGATTATTCTTTGCTTTCTCCTGTTTCTTATCTACTTTTGACTCTTTCACTTTACTAACCAACAATGCCTGAGATTTAGAAGTCTTGATGAGACCCATTGAGATAATCTTTTATTTCTCATGTATCAACATCTTAGAAAATAATACAAATTAAGGTGTAGTATATGTAAACCCCATAGTCAATCTATGAGTATGAAAGCTAGAAACAAAAGAAGCATAATTAGGACCAATTTTTTCCATTGTATTGTAGACCAATTGAATGTCCTTATCAATTCCACATGCTTTACATTGCTCTCTTAGATCATTAACCTTAGTGATGTAGTCTTGGATGTTGTCAAAGTTCTTAGGATCAAGACTCATCAGTTCATTATCAATTTGATAGCCTCTTACTTCATCTGTAGTACCATATAATGTTTTCTATTTATCCCAAGATTCATGCAAATTCTTACGTGATTCAATTTGAAACAACAAATCTTGAGAAACTAGACTACGAAGACATCCCAGAGCTTTGGTATGTTCAATAATCCATTTTATCTTTTTATCTGCATTTGTAGGTTCAGGTACCTTATTTTCAACATATAGAGAGTGACCTTCAGTCATTAGAATACTCCAGTCATTTTGATGCCATGTTGAATAATTATATGATGTGAGCAAAGGAACCTTAGACCGATCCTTGAAAATGAGAGAGTACAAGAAAATAGATAAATAAGAATGCACCAAGAGACCCCCCCCCCCCCCCCCCCACAAATCACTCAATCAGAAAACCCCCCAACAATATTTGGTTTGGCACTTTATGCTTAGTGCGGTTACAGGTACCACTTGTCAAAAAAACCAAAGTGGTCTTGATCTTGGTACATGCAAATGCCAAATTAGGCCATAGAATCAAGTACAATTTTTGGTACAAAATGAGATTAATCTGATCATACCACTAAAAATTACACAAAAAATTATGCACTTTCAAAAAAACCTACACCTAAAAATGTTACCGTAGGAGCAAGATATGAGCTCTTGAAGTTCCCAAAATGAGGACAAAGCAGCAACACCTATGAAAATCCGCAATTTTTGGAAAATCCAAGCACCAAAATCAAAATATGATTGCACCACTATGAAGAGCGTGAAAAATTAGCCCAAAAAAAAAAATCTCAAAAAAAGGAGTTAAAATAAGCAAGTTATGGGGCTTCAAAGTTGGACTGCAAATTCATAAACTCCAATGGAGAGGGGGGTCAAAAAAATCCAATAGGTACTGATGTCATCATTGATGTAGTGATGATGTCATCATTTTATGTGATTAAAATTGATGTCTTCCTGCTTGTCAAATCAAAATATGCTTTTCCCTTGTCAAAATATTCCTTTACACAGAATATGCTCTAAGAATATTCTTTGGATAGCGAAGCAAGAGAATCTATGGCAAAACCAAGGAGAATCTAGAATATTCTTTGATTCCTCTCAAATTTTTTGTGCACCAATTTGACTTTTTTTACCAATCGATTTTTTTTACCACCGTTTTTATTGAGCCCATGAAATTTGTGGGACCACTAACTATATGCCATGTGGCGCTTATCCTATTGCCTAGTACTCTGCAGAGTACCGTACTGCGAGTACCCAATACCCTATGCAGGCAAGGTACATCAAAATAAATATGCATATATTTTTTTGAATTTTTTATTTAAAATAAAACCTTTTCAATAAATTTTTTTTGAAATTTTTTCAAGAAAAAAATGTATTTGAAATAAAATATATATTTAAAAAAAAGTCGTACCACAACAATAATGGCGACCTGGGGGCCATATGACTCCCAGGGTAATTTTTTTTGTCTTGGAAAACAAATTCTCAAATTTGGATGATTTGGCAATCGATCTTAGGGTTTTTGGCCCTTCTAGATGTGATGGCAAGGTCGTATTTGACCCAAAATGCTCCAAAAATGTAGCTACTTTTTGAATCTAGCAACCACTCTTCAACTTTACACCCTCATAGATTTGGCCTCATATGTCTAATTTGGACAAAACAAAAGGAAAATTTAACTTTCTTAAACCCTCTGAACTCAATGGTGAGCTCAGATTTTCTCCAACAAGCTCCAATTTGAGCCTACAATAAAGAGCCACAAAAAAGAACCCCCCCATAAAACTAGTATTTCTATCGAGTTTTTTTTATTCTCTAGATCATCATACAATGCAAGAGAAGAGCATACTCACTTTTCAAGATTTACCAAAATATCTTCAAAAAAAGACTATCTAATGGCACCCAACCTGCTCTAATACCATATTAGAATTGGCTATATGGAGATATCCACCCAAGATCTAGAGGCCAAATGGAAAACACAGAGAGAGAAAATGAATATGACATGTTGAGAATAAAATGTATTCTTATCAATTATTCAATTCAATGTTATGTACAATGTATGGGAGACCCCTTGGTTATATAGCCAAGGTGAGACATAAGATAATATAAGATTATGAAAAGTGTCTTAATCTTATGATATGAGACAACTTATCACTACCACCTAGGTCACATTTGTTACAAGTCAAAATATAAGATAACAAATAATGACAACTAACACCTTCTAGAAAGATTCCTTCCTAGGACCTAAGTAAGGTTAACATGTAAATAAGTCGCTTATGTCCCCTAGTAATGAATTAACTAGGTAAAAGACTTTATTTACACCAATAGTATTGGCATAGACATATATGTACATACGTATGGACAAATATATATGTATAGACCTATTGACATAGACATACATTTACATACATATGCACATAGATATATATGTACATGCATATGCACATACATATATATGTACATATATACACATATTTGCACTACATAATTATGAAATACATAATTGCCAAATGAATTATTGTGCAATAAAGAAAAAAATAATGCAATTGCATGGCAAAATATCCTTGAAATGTAAACTAGTTAAATCATTTCATATTTTGGAATAACAAACAAATAAATTAAATTTTTTTTGTAGAGTTAAAGTTTGTGCAATGATGAACACACAAATAGAACCACATGAAAAAAAACCCTTGAAGTGATAACTAGTCAAGCCCTTTCCATATTTCGTCGTAACAATGAAATATAAATGTCAAACCAATGAAACCCTTATCATATTTGAAGTCAAAACAATGGAACCCTTTTCATATTTTGTAGTAGCGAGCAAAAATTAAAAGCAAAATGTAGAGTAAAACATCATGCAATGAAGAACAAAAAATTACAAGTGCATGGATGACTCTAGATGAAATGAAAACAAGTGAAACTCTCCCTATATTATATAGTATCAATATTTTTTAAAGAGACATTTGCACAGTGAAAGCTTGTGCAACAAAGAACATAATGATATAACTGCATAGTTAGAGACTAAAATTAAATTTTAATTGAGTTATTAATATAAAAAAGGAAATATTACATCTAGTATTTCTTTATGAAGTGTTATGTGGGTGGTAATATTTTGTTGTTATATTGTTGTGTGATATTATTGTACTTAATTTATAGACTTTATCAAGCCAATAGCCTTGTACATGTATTTTCTGAAATATTGCATAAGATTGAGTTCCTTGGAATTTTATATCTTATAATTAATTATCTTTGAATCTACAACAAGATTATATATGTTGGAATTGTCAATGTGGCAAGTTAGGTATTATAAACATGATAATTATTGTAAACAAAATTGAATCATATTTTAATCCTTGTTGAATTTAGACATTTCTAGTAGACCTTTTGAGTTACTATATGAAATGTCTTCTTATTAATGATATCATATTTCCACAATCCATATTGCATTTGTTCAAAGATTTCTAGATTTGATTGTTTACAATTTTTTGCATCAATGTTTCAAATGTTAGATTATCAACATATAATGTATTTTTTGAACTATTGTATAAGATTGAGTTCCTTGGAATGTTATATCTTATAATTAATTATCTTTGAATCTATGACAAGATTATAAATGTTGGAATTGTCAATATGGAAAGTTAGGTATTATAAACATAATAATTGTTTTAAACAAAATTGAATTAGATTTTTGTAGACACTTTAAAATGTCTTGAATGATATCGTGCACTCGAATCAAATATACTAACATCGCTTTGTCCTAAAACCCATCCTCTTTTTGCTTAATTGATTGAATTAGCCTAGCTATTTAATTAATCACATCATTTTCATCTATTAACCTGATTAACCTAATTAGGTGAATCCATCCCCTTTCATGCTAACATTTCATCCTATTAAATTGAATAAATCAAATTATTCAATATAATCCCTAAAGTACTCTTATTTAATTAAATAACCTTAATTTATTTAATTAAATATCATAACACTCCCATTTTTCATTAAATTATTTATTTAATGAATATTATAATTCCCCTAATTTGCATAATTGAAACTTTATTTAATTGTCAAATTACTAATTAAATCTAATCCTCCCACTTGCAAGGGAATATTCTTATGGAATATTCCTTCTCCTTTGTACAATTAAATTTGGTTTTAATTAACTAAATATCTAATTTTACTCATCCATGATAATATTCTCTTTCTTCACTCATTTGAAAAAGGGAATATTCTTTTTTGAAACAAACTTTCAACAAGACTTCTTGTGCAAGTTTTGAAAGTGTGTTTGTTTGGATGAATGTAAGCTCTTGATTAAATATCATTTTGCATCCTTAACCCTTGATGGGAATCCATGACCCATGCCTCTATCTTCCCTCCATTCTGACCATTGATTGATCCTTTTGATCCTGGCCATCGGTTTCATTTTGCCTACTCTATAAATAGAGCTTGAATCTATTGAATATGGATCCATCTTTTAATAGTAAACTTATGTTGTTAAAATCGCTCTCATTTGCATCCACATTTAGCACATATTTAGTTTTTTTTAGTTTAAATCTTGATCATATTAGCTTAAAGCATTCATTAATGGCTTCCATGGTAACTTAGTTGCATCCATTTAGCATATTTTGAAACTAGGGTTTGACTCTTAACAACACAACAGGCAATTAGCGCCAACTTTTGCACTAGATTTTAGTGTATTTCAGTCCATCAATTGGAGCCATCTCACGGCGCAAAAGTCGACGCAAACCCATTTCTTTGTTTCATCGCCAGATTTTGCATCGTTTTTAGCATCAGCTTTTACGTCAAAAATTTGATGCTAGTAATAGCATCTTCTTTAGCGTAGGGAATAGCACTGAAAAATTGGCGTAAAAAATAGCGCCTAAATTAGTGTAGTGATAGCGCCTTTTTTAGCACTGGGAATAGCGTCAGAAAATGGCGCCAAGAATAGCACCAGAAAATGGCGTTAAAAATGGATCCTAATTTGCTTCCGATTTTGCTTCCATTTCTGCTCCCATTTTTGCTTCTAGTTTTGCTCCCACTTTTTCTTCCGGTTGTGCTTTCAGTTTTGCTTCCACTTTTGCTTCGAGTTTTGCTTCCAATTTTTCTTTCAGTTTTGCTTCCAATTTTGCTTCCAGGTTTGCTTCCAGTATTGTTTCTAGTTTTGCTTCCAATTTTTCTTCTAGGTTTGCTTCTGGTTTTGCTTCTGGTTTTGCTTTTAGTTTTGCTTCTGGTTTTGCTTCTGGTTTTGCTTCTAGTTTTGCTTCTAGTTTTGCTTCTAGTTTTGCTTCCTATTTTGCTTCTGGTTTTGCTTCTAGTTTTGCTTCTGATTATACTTCCAATTTTTTTTCAAATTTTGCTTCCATTTTTGCTTCCAGTTTTGCTTCCGGTTTTGCTTCTAATTTTGCTTACAAATTGGTTTCCAGTTTTTCTTCCAATTTTGCTTCCAGTTTTTCTTCTCACTTTGCTTCCAATTTTGCTTCGAAGATTGCTTCTAGTTTGGCTTCCATTGTTACTTCTAAAAATACTTCTCGTTTTGCTTCTAAGAAATGCTTCTTGTTTTTCTCACGGTTTTTCTTTCGATTTTGCTACCAATTTTGCTTCCAAGATTTCTTCTACTTTGTTTCTAATTTGGCTTCCATTGTTGCTTCCTTTTTTTGCTTCTAAAAATGCTTCTTGTTTTGCTTCCATTTATTAATTTAATATGTTTTAATTCAATTTAATTAGTTAAACATATGATGCCTCTTAAATAACTTGAATATGATTATAGCTCGTAATTAATTTAGTTATTTAACTCATATGATTAAATAACAAGATAATTACGTATCAAAAAAAATAACAAGAGAATTATTTTATTTTTTTGCTAGTTAAATCACTGCCAAAATGATACATGTCCAACAGTCAACATAAGTCAAAATGATACATGTACAAATGATATAAGTAAAATTGATAAATTATGTAACTCAAATTGATACAAGTCAAGATGATACATGTCCAAATGATATAAGTGAAAATGATAAATGTCAATATGATACAACTCAATAATATGGTATTGTAGGTTGTGAAAATGATACATATGATAGTAACCATGAAAAGAGGCATCACAACAATATATCAACAATGATCCATGATGTAGTCTATATGATCATGAATGTCACTGTGTACTACCAACAACTGCCTCATCATCATCACCACTATCATGATCATCATCATCATAATGAGATACCATCAATGATCCATGATGTAGCCTATATGATCATGAATGTTGCTAGGTACTACCAACAACTGCCCTATCATCATCATCATCACCATCGTCATCATCATCATCGTTATCATCATTGTGATCAGCCTCGGTGTCTTCTGTATCTACGTCATCATCATCCTTTCCCATGTGACCTATACCGATAGAACCAATATTTTTTGGATCTATATCATGATGAGGATCATCTTGATCTTCTGGAAGACCTATGTTCTACAAAAAAAAAATTAAAATGAAAATTTATTATTTATTTCATGCAATAATTTATTTTTTTGTTATACATCTAATATTGAAACATATGAGACGAAACCATAATCATATTACATCATATCAAAGTGCACATACCAAAATTAAATTTCAAAAAAGTTACAGCTAATATGTGATTCCAATTATGTAAAACATGCAACAATTCTAATAAACATTAGTAAAGATCATAAAAAAATTTGTTATTTAATGTAGCTATCAACTGTAAATTCTATAATTGCATAACCTTAAGTGCCAACCCTCTGCAAAAGAATTAGGAAACTACAAGAAGATTGGCTATAGGGGGCATTGGTACAGTAGATAGACATGGCTCTTCCAAGCCATCCACTGAGATGGTTTCATACAAAAATGTGGAAGATATCCTCGTTTCTAGAGAGCTCATGATTCAGTTTGATACAAAAAATGATGTTGTTCTTGTACCCATATATGGCATCATGGTTCCATTTCATGTATCCACCATCAAGAGTGTTACAAGACAACAAGATGGAGGGAACTCTTAAATAAGGATAATTTTCAATGTTCGAGGTATCGAATTTAATGCCAACTACATGCCAACATTGAAATTCCCTAGCAGTATTTATGTTAAGGAAATTTCCTTTAGATCCAAGGATTCAAAGCACATCAACGATATAGTACAAATGATTAAATACCACAGACAATCTTTAGCAATGAAAGAGTCTAAAAACGTAGAGAGAGTTACATTGGTGACTCAGGAGAAACTTCAGCTTTCAAAAATAAGGGCAATTAGGCTGGCGGACTTGTGGATCAAGCCAACATTTGGTGGAAGAGGAAGAAAGACGACTGGAACTCTGGAGGCCCACCATAATGGATTTCGATATTCAAATATGAGAGAAGATTAGAGAGTTGATATCATGTATCAAAACATTAAGCATGCATTCTTCCAGCTAGCGAAGAAGGAGATGATTACTTTGCTTCATTTTCATTTGCATAACCTTATCATGGCATGGGAACCAAGAAGACCAAGGATGTCTAGTTTTATGTGGAATTAATGGATGTGGTCCAAAATTTAGGAGGGGAAAGAAGGTCAATATATGATCCTAATGAAATTGAGGAAGAACAACAAGAGAGGGACAAGAAAAATAAAATCAATGCAGAGTTTCAATGTGTTGGGACTAGAAAAATCTGGCATTTTCCACTAGCCTCTACCTCACCTACCTTCCATATACCACAGAAATACACCACACTTTAATTTTATGATCAATACAAATTGTAGAAATTTGTGTGACCAGATCCATATTATAGCCTCCATTGCACCCATAAAATTGAAATCCCATAGTCTTTCCCCCATTCCTAGCAAAATTCAATACCATCGGCCTAACAATGCTTCATCGACGGAACCCCCATCACAGCCCCACCGATGGCCTGATGCAAATAGCTCACAACCTAGTATCGGAGTAACAATACCCTATCAGACTAACTCCTAAGGTGCTCTCCTTGATATACCGATAAAGTCAACAAAAGTAAACACATCATTGTAATAGATAAACATCAGTGGAACGAATTATGGCATTCCCCTGATGGGTCGATATAACCATGAATAGTTCTTTAGGACATTTTGTACTTTGATTATACTATTTTTAAGTGAGATTTTTGTGTATATAATCATATCATGTTCATGTATGTTAATATAAGGCAGTTATGGAGGTAGTTCAAAGAGATGGCCCTAAAAATTTTCCTCATCTTACAAATTCTATAGGAATAGGAATAGGGATCGAATTTTGAGAGTCTGGTTTAAGTTTGAATTCAAGAAATGACAAAATTGTGAAGGTTGGAATGGATTTTAATGTATCAATTGGGTTTCATAATTTGCAGTTGCAGACTAGTAACCCCAAAACATAGAATTATTCATTGCTCCTTGCTAACACTATGGTTGTTAAGGATAAAGGGCCTGAAAATGCAACTGGGGTTAGCTCCAAAGTATACACTAATGTTGCATACTCATTTAACGACGATGATGAAGATGAGGAAGTGAAACAAAAACCCAAGGCTGAGGTAAATGGAGAAGAATCAGGCATCTCCAAGGAAACCTTACAATCTGATAATCAGGAGATGACTAAAGAAGAGCAGCGTTGTCAATACCAAGCATAACTTGCAAGGCAAAAGAATGAGGAGACCACATGAATATTGGCTATAGGGAGCATTGGTATAGGAGATGGACATGGCTCTTCCAAGCCATCCACTGAGATGGTTTCCTACAAAAATATGGATGATATCCCCATTTCTAGAGAGCTCATGATTCAGGTTGATATGAAAAAATGGTGCTCTTTTGGTACCCATATATGGCATCATGGTTCCATTTCATGTAGCCACCATCAAGAGTGTTACAAGCCAACAAGATGGAGGGAATTCTTATATAAGGATAATTTTCAATGTTCCAGGTACCGACTTTAATGCCAACTACATGCAAACATTGAAATTTCCTAGCAGTATTTATGTTAAGGAAATTTCCTTTAGATCCGAGGATTCAAAGCACATCAAACATGTGGTACAAATGATTAAATCCCACAGACGATCTATACCAATGAAAGAGTCTGAAAAGGCGGAGAGAGCTACATTGGTGACTCAAGAGAACCTTTAGCTTTCAAAAACAAAGGCAATCAGGCTAGCAGACTTGTGGATCAGGCCAACATTTGGTGGAAGAGGAAGAAAGATGGTTGGAACTCTAGAGGACCACCTTAATGGATTTTGGTATTCAACCATGAGAGAAGAATAGAGATTTGATATCATGTATCAAAACATTAAGCATGCATTCTTCCAACCAGCAGAGAAGGAGATGATTACTTTGCTTCACTTCCATTTGCATAACCATATCATGGCGTGGGAACCAAGAAGACCAAGGATGTCTAATTTTATGTGGAGGTAATGAATGTGGTCCAAACTTTAGGAGGGGCAAGAAGGTCAATGTATGATCCTGATGAAATTGAGGAAGAACAACAAGAGAGGGACATGAAACATAAAATCAATGTAGAATTTCAAGGATTTGTCAAGCGAGTAAGAGAGCTATGGGAGTAGCCTCATCTAAAATATTTTGAACTAGAGTTTGATATGCCATTTAGAGAGCTTGGTTTTCATGGAAGAGGAAGAAAGATGATTACTTTGTTTCATTTTCATTTGCATCACCATATCATGGCGTGAGAACCAAGAAGACCAAGGATGTCTAGTTTTATGTGGAGGTAATGGATGTGGTCCAAACTTTAGGAGGGGCAAGAAGGTCAATGTATGATCCTGATGAAATTAAGGAAGAACAACAAGAGAGGGACATGAAAAATAAAATCAATGTAGAGTTTCAAATATTTTTCAAGCAAGTAAGAGAGCTATGGGAGTAGCCTCATCTAAAAGATTTTGAGCTAGAGTTTGATATACCATTTAGAGAGCTTAGTTTTGATGGAAGAGGAAGAAAGATTTGGTGGAATTACCTTTCTTAGTAATCACTATTAGTGAGATTGAGATTTTTAACCTTGAGAGAGTAGGACTTTGGTAAAATGTATATGATATGGCTATTGTTTTCAAAGACTTCAAGCGGGATGTACTCCGCATTGACGCCATTCCTCAATCTTCGCTTGATGGCATCAAGGAATGGCTAAACTCTATGGATATAAAGTACTATGAAATTAGAATGAACTTGAACTAGCGGCCAATTTTGAAGACTATTACTGATGATCCAAATTAATTTATTGAAGATGGTGGTTGGAAATTTTTGAATATGGAAGCTAGTGATTCTGATTCTGATAATTCATAATAGTTAGATCAAGGATATGAACCCTCTGATGTAGAAGAGGAATCAAAATCAGATGAGGAAGGTTCAAAAGATGAAATCTCTTGTGGAGTCAAATGAGAATGAAGAAGAAGAAGAAGATTCTGAAGAGAAGGAAGGTAAAACATGGGATGAATTAGAAGTTGAAGGCAGAAATGCAGATAAGGAAAAAGGGGACGAGTTTGACAATGAAGAGGAAAGGTGGTGACAAAAAGTAAAAGCTACAGGGAAGTCTCAAGCACCTGATATTAGAGATTCAAGAGGAATGCTTGCCAAGAGGCATAAATTCAAATGAATTGAGTTCATCTACATCCTTCTACTATTTATTCATGCACATAAATGGTTTAGTTGTTTATGCAAATGATGCATATATGTTAACTTTGCTTACTTTGCTTCATTTTCATTTGCATAACCATATCATGGCGTGGGAACCAAGAAGACCAAGGATGTCCAGTTTTATGTGGAGGTAATGGATGTGGTCCAAACTTTAGGAGGGGCAAGAAGGTCAATGTATGATCCTGATGAAATTGAGGAAGAACAACAAGAGAGGGATAGGAAAAATAAAATCAATGTAGAGTTTCAAGGATTTGTCAAGCGAGTAAGAGAGCTATGGGAGTAGCCTCATCTAAAATATTTTGAACTAGAGTTTGATATACCATTTAGAGAGCTTGGTTTTCATGGAAGAGGAAGAAAGATGATTACTTTTCTTCATTTTCATTTGCATAACCATATCATGGCATGGGAACCAAGAAGACCAAGGATGTCCAGTTTTATGTGGAGGTAATGGATGTGGTCCAAACTTTAGGAGGGGCAAGAAGGTCAATGTATGATCCTGATGAAATTGAGGAAGAACAACAAGAGAGGGACAAGAAAAATAAAATCAATGCAGATTTTCAAGGATTTGTCAAGTGAGTAAGAGAGCTATGGGAGCAGCCTCATCTAAAATATTTTGAACTAGAGTTTGATATACCATTTAGAGAGCTTGGTTTTCATGGAAGAGGAAGAAAGATGATTACTTTGCTTCATTTTCATTTGCATAACCATATCATGGCGTGGGAACCAAGAAGACCAAGGATGTCCAGTTTTATGTGGAGGTAATGGATGTGGTCCAAACTTTAGGAGGGGCAAGAAGGTCAATCTATGATCTTGATGAAATTGACAAAGAACAGCAAGAGAGGGACAAGAAAAATAAAATCAATGCAGATTTTCAAGGATTTGTCAAGTGAGTAAGAGAGCTACGGGAGCAGCCTCATCTAAAATATTTTGAACTAGAGTTTGATATACCATTTAGAGAGCTTGGTTTTCATGGAAGAGGAAGAAAGATGATTAATTTGATTCATTTTCATTTGCATAACCATATTATGGCATGGGAACCAAGAAGACCAAGGATGTCCAGTTTTATGTTGAGGTAATGGATGTGGTCCAAAATTTAGGAGGGGCAAGGAGTTCAATGTATGATCTTGATGAAATTGAGGAAGAACAACAAGAGAGGGACATGAAAAATAAAATCCATGCAAAGTTTCAAGGATTTGTCAAGCGATTAAGAGAGCTATGGGAGCAGCCTCATCTAAAATATTTTGAACTAGAGTTTGATATACCATTTAGAGAGCTTGGTTTTCATGGAACAGGAAGAAAGATGATTAATTTGCTTCATTTTCATTTTCATAACCATATCATGGCATGGGAACCAAGAAGACCAAGGATGTCTAGTTTTATATTCAAGTAATGGATGTGGTCCAAACTTTAGGAGGGGCAAGAAGGTCAATGTATGATCCTAGTGAAATTGAGGAAGAACAACAAGAGAGGGCTGGGAAAAATAAAATCCATGCAGAGTTTCAAGGATTTGTCAAGTGAGTAAGAGAGCTATGGGAGCAACCTCATCTAAACTATTTTGAACTAGAGTTTGATATACCATTTAGAGAGCTTGGTTTTCATTTAAGAGGAAGAAAGATGATTACTTTGCTTCATTTTCATTTGCATAACCATATCATGGCGTGGGAACCAAGAAGACCAAGGATGTCCAGTTTTATGTGGAGGTGATCAATGAGGTCCAAACTTTAGGAGGGGCAAGAAGGTCAATGTATGATCCTGATGAAATTAAGGAAGAACAAAAAGAGAGGGTAGGGAAACTAAAATCAATGCAAATTTTCAAGGATTTGTCAAGCGAGTAAGAGAGTTATGGGAGCAGCCTCATCTAAAATATTTTGAACTAGAGTTTGGTATACCATTTAGAGAGCTTTGATATCATGGAAGAGGAAGAAAGATGATTATTTTGCTTCATTTTAATTTGCATAACCATATGATGGCATGGGAATCAAGAAGACCAAGGATGTCTAGTTTTATGTTGAGGTAATGGATGTGGTCCAAACTTTAGGAGGGGCAATAAGGCCAATGTATGATCCTGATGAAATTGAGGAAGAACAACAAGAGAGGGATAGGAAAAATAAAATCCATGCAGAGTTTCAAGGATTTTTCAAGCGAGTAAGAGAGCCATGGGAGTAGCCTCATCTAAAAGATTTTGAACTAGAGTTTGATATACCATTTAGAGAGCTTGGTTTTCATGGAAGAGGAAGAAAGATGATTACTTTGCTTTATTTTCATTTGCATAACCATATCATGTCATGGGAACCAAGAAGACCAAGGATGTCCAGTTTTATGTTGAGGTAATGGATGTGGTCCAAACTTTAGGAGGGGCAAGGAGTTCAATGTATGATCCTGATGAAATTGAGGAAGAATAACAAGAGAGGGACATGAAAAATAAAATCCATGCAAAGTTTCAAGGATTTGTCAAGCGAGTAAGAGAGCTATGGGAGCAGCCTCATCTAAAAGATTTTGAACTAGAGTTTGATATACCATTTAGAGAGCTTGGTTTTCATGGAAGAGGAAGAAAGATGATTACTTTGTTTCATTTTCATTTGCATAACCATATCATGGCGTGGGAACCAGGAAGACCAAGGATGTCTAGTTTTATATTCAGGTAATGGATGTGGTCCAAACTTTAGGAGGGGCAAGAAGGTCAATGTATGATCCTAGTGAAATTGAGGAAGAACAACAAGAGACGACTGGGAAAAATAAAATCCATGCAGAGTTTCAAGGATTTTTCAAGTGAGTAAGAGAGCTATGGGATTAGCCTCATCTAAAATATTTTGAACTAGAGTTTGATATACCATTTAGAAAGCTTGGTTTTCATGGAAGAGGAAGAAAGATGATTACTTTGCTTCATTTTCATTTGCATCAACATATCATGGCATGGGAACCAAGAAGACCAAGGATGTCCAGTTTTATGTGGAGGTAATGGATGTGGTCCAAAATTTAGGAGGGGCAAGAAGGTCAATGTATGATCCTAATGAAATTGAAGAAGAACATCAAGAGATGGACATGAAAAATAAAATCAATGCAAATTTTCAAGGATTTGTCAAGCGAGTAAGAGAGTTATGGGAGAAACCTCATCTAAAATATAATTTGAACTAGAGTTTGATATACCATTTAGAGAGCTTGGTTTTCATGGAAGAGGAAGAAAGAGTTGGTGGAGTTACCTTTCTTAGTAATCACTATTAGTGAGATTGATATTGTTAACCTTGAGAGAGTAGGACTTGGGAAAAAGGCATTTGATATGGCTATTATTTTCAAAGAATTCAAGAGGGATGTACTCTGCATTGACGCCATTCCTCAATCTTCACTTGATGGCATCAAGGAATGGTTGAACTTCATGGATATAAAGTATTATGAAAGCAGAATGAACTTGAACTGGCGGCCAATTTTGAAGACTGTACTCATGATCCAAATAAATTTATTGAAGATGGTGGTTGGGAATTTTGAATATGGAAGCTAGTGATTCTGATTATGATAATTCAGAAGAGTCAAATCAAGGATATGAACTCTCTGATGTAGAAGAGGAATCAAAATCAGATTTCATGTAGCCACCATCAAGAGTGTTACAAACCACCAAGATGGAGGGAATTCTTATATAAGGATAATTTTCAATGTTCCAGGTACCAACTTTAATGCCAACTACATGCCAACATTGAAATTCCATAGCAGTATTTATGTTAATGAAATTTCCTTTAGATCCAAGGATTCAAAGCACATCAATGATGTGGTACAAATGATTAAATACCACAGATGATCTGTAGCAATGAAAGAGTCTGAAAAGGTAAAGAGAGATACATTGGTGACTCAAGAGAAACTTCAGCTTTCAAAAACAAAGGCAATTAGGTTGGTAGACTTGTGGATCAGGCCAACATTTGGTGGAAGAGGAAGAAAGATGACTGGAACTCTGGAGGCCCACCATAATGGATTTCAATATTCAATCATGAGAGAAAAAGAGAGAGCTGATATCATGTATCAAAACATTAAGCATGCATTCTTCTAGCCAATAGAGAAGGAGATGATTACTTTGCTTCATTTTCATTTGCATGACCTTATCATGGCGTGGGAACCAAGAAGACCAAGGATGTCCGGTTTCATGTGGAAGTAATGGATGTGGTCCAAAATTTAGGAAGGGAAATAAGGTCAATGTATGATCCTAATGAAATTGAGGAAGAATAGCAAGAGAGGGACATGAAAAATAAAATCAATGCAAAGTTTCAAGGTGTTGGGACTGGAAAAATTTGTCATTTTCCACTAGCCTCTACCTCACCTACCTTCCACATACCACATAAATATGCCACACTTTAATTTTATGATCAATACAAATTGTAGAAATTTGTGTGACCAAATCCATATTATAGCCTCCATTGCACCCATAAAATTGAAATCTTGTAGTCTTTCCCCCCATTCCTAGTGAAATTCAATACCATCGTCCTAACAATGCTTCATCGGCGGAACCCCCATCATAGCCCCACCGATGGCCTGATGAAAATATCTCACACCCTAGTATCAGAGTAACAATACCCTATCATGTTGACTCCTAAGGTGCTCTCCTTGATATACCGATAAAGTCAACAAAAGTAAACACATCATTGTAATAGATAAACATCAGTGGAACGAATTATGGAATTCCCCCAATGGGCCGATATAACCATGAATAGTTCTTCAAGACATTTTGTACTTTGATTATACTATATTTAAGTGACCTTTTCATGTATATAATCATATCATGTTCATGTATGTTAATATAAGGCAGCTATGGAGGTAGTTCAAAGAGATGGCCCTGAACTTTTTCCTCATCTTACAAAGTCTACAGGAACAAGAATAGGGATTGAATTTCGAGTCTGGTTTAAGTTTGAATTCAAGAAATGAAAACATTGTGAAGGTTGGAATGGATTTTAATGTATCACTTGGGTTTCATAATTTGCAGTTGCAGACTGGTAACCCCAAAACACATAATTATTCATTGCTCCTTGCTAACACTGTGGTTATTAAGGATAAAGGGCCTGAAAAATGCAACTAGGGTTAGCTCCAAAGTATACACTGATGTTGCATACTCATTTAATCATGATGATGAAGATGAGGAAGTGAAACAAAAACCAAAGGCTAAGGTAAATGGAGGAGAATCAAGCATCTCCAAGGAAACCTTACGATCTAAAATCAAGAGATGACTAAAGAAGAGCAACGTCATCAATACCAAGCAGAACTTGCAAGGTAAAAGAATGAGGAGAATATAAGAAGATTGGTTGCAGGGAGCATTGGTACAGGAGATGGACATGGCTCTTCCAAGCCATCCACTAAGATGGTTTCCTACAAAAATATGGATGATATCCCCATTTCTAAAGGGCTCATGATTCAGGTTAATATGAAAAATGGTGCCGTTTTGGTACCCATATATGGCATCATGGTTCCATTTCATGTAGCCACCATCAAGAGTGTTACAAGCCAACAAGATGGAGGGAATTCTTATATAAGGATAATTTTCAATGTTTGAGGCATCGAATTTAATTCTAACTACATGCTAACATTGAGATTCCCTAGCAATATTTATGTTAAGGAAATTTCCTTTAGATCCAAAGATTCAAAGCACATCAACCATGTGGTACAAATGATTAAATCCCATAGATAACCTGTATCAATGAAAGAGTTTGAAAAGGCAGAGAGAGTTTTTTTAACTTGAAAGACAGGAATTTACTGCCTTTTTAAAATTATATGGATAAATTAAGTGGTTGGTTAGCTACGCCAAGTGATGTAGACTACAATGATGCAATAGATCTATAGGATGCCTACCAAGATGCATCAAAACATTCTTACATGTTAAAAGAATGGTAGCATCATGAGGAAGGATGGAAAATATGTATGTGGATCACTTAGTAGAACGGAAACATGAATTCAAGGAAGCATTCCTTGAGATACCAAGGAAGCTCTCCTTGAGATACCATGTTTGAGAGAAAAAAAGATAAATCAAATCAACATGGGACTATGTTACTCAAATGATACAAATCATAACTTAAATGAGGACACTTAAGAGATATTAAAAGACAATGGTCATTAATTAAAAGATACGATGAAAATAAGGCATGAATGTCACCCGCTACCCTTTAAGGAAAACAATATTTTTTTCCTCGACATGAAATAATGGGACAATTGAGTGGGACCTAGGGCCAACAGAGAAGCACTTTAGAACTCATCCTATGCATCAATAAACAACTCAACACAAGAAATGCAAATTGACATATTAACACAACCATATCCAACTAAGTTATTGAAACTGAAAGTCAACTATTGATAACTCATTCTTCATCCAAATTAAAAAATCGACCCACTTTTTGCTTTGTAACTTTTCAAGTTTTCAAATTGCTTTGGATGTCGGACATATTTCTCCTCCTGTCAAAACATGGCACATGGACTAGTTAAACTAATTGATATTCAATCATTTACTTTTTCCTAAGGAATTAAAAAAATATCATTTAACATATTAAATATACATACAAATTTATAGATCAAGGCCTGTAAACCTTTTTGGCCATTGTGATGCGTGGCACAAAGTTTTTGAAGCCTAGCCTTGGAGGCCTTGTCCTAAAACATATACTAATTCAATTTAACTATGCACAAATACAATTTAAAAATTGTTTAATAAATTTGATATAATCTTATGGGAAAATTCAAATACCTATGTACTCTCCTCACTGGACTTCCTCCATGCTTTGGACTTCTCATATTCATTTACAAGATTTTTCCATACTTTGACACTTACATCAATTGGCCTTTTTTTGAGCCTTAGCTCGAGAGGGATTTTTTTTATCTTCTTTATTTGGTTCCACCAAAATCTCTTGCAATTTTGAGACATTCGTAGCTTTACCTTCTTCATAGACCAACGTATGCCAAATTCAGTCTCCATGTCATTGATAATTACTTTTTGTAGGTGTATGGGTATCTTTGAGAATGGAAAATGTAGATGGTCTTTGAATTGTTTAAGGCATGATTCCTTCAACCTATTCACAAACTCTTTTCTAGCAACTGTCATTCAAACTTCCCCCAAAACCACATCATATTCTATCTTGGTATTGAAGGTACCAATGCAAGATTGAAAACTTGCCATGGTGGAAGAAGTCTGTGTCCCAGGAGTGGCTGGGACAATGGGAGCCTCTGCTCCCTGTTCTACATTCCTAGAGTTTATTGTTATTGATTGCCTCATGTATCTTTTTCTTGATCTAGGACTGCTTAGGGAATCAATTGATTCCCTTTGACACGGTTGATTTGGTCGCAATGTTTGAGGGCCTTCACTAGATCAATTTTCTATGTATCTGGCAAGCATTGTCTAGTGCACATCATCCAATTTGTTCACTGCCTCTACCCCCAATATGGAAGCCAATGCCTCTTTATCTTTGTCAGTCACATGTCCCTATATATATAAAAAATAAATTTCTTCTTTTAAATTTAAAAAGTAAAAATGAAAGAAACAAGGGAAACATTTACAAATCTATAAATTGACAATGAATTACCTCATCGTGGCCAGAGTCTACTCCCTTTATTCTCTTCCATCTATCACTTGACATTTTGAGGTGACCTAGGGCAAATTATTTTCATCCAGTCTGTGGAGGAAAATGAAGTACACACTGTGAGGTATGAAATTTTTTGTCTAGTTTGTGGTATGAAAGTTTACCTTGAATGACTCTCCTTCTAGATTTAAATTCCTATGAATCAATTGCTTGCACACCTGTATAGAATATAAATATATTTGAAAGGATATAAATATATGCAAAATGAAATAAATGTATTGTAAAAAAATCAATGCTTGCACACCTGTATAGAATGGTAATATTTGGGGGATAAAAAGGGTGCAAAGTGTGTTTTCTTTGAGAGTTAACACAGATAGGTCCCAAGCTCAAGTCACATGCGTTGATTAGAAAGAAAATGAATGTGGCGCAAAATAAATTCAAAACCATGAGCTCATTGGTCTATAAAATATTTGTGGGAACGAAAAAAACAAATTCTAACCTTACCTATGGTGTCACAAGCTAAATCGAATTTCTGATCTACTTGCTTGTAGCCCTCCTTTGCATTGTTTTTCCCTTTTTTTTCCTCTCTCCCTTCATCTGGATTTTTTCTCTTGTCATCTCTTCCTTCTTGACCACGCGGAAATTTTTAAATTTTTGTTCCTGGTTCAGTAGTCGGCGAAAAATAGTGCACCTAATTTAGCACCGCATTTCAGCCAAAAAATGCAATTTTTTTGGGATGCAAAAGGCGGCACAAAGTACGCCTAATTTAGCACCTAGTAGTGCAAAATGATGTATTTTTCTTGGAATTTGATAAATAAATTGATCCTAAATGAATTCATCTTCATATGTTCCAAGGAAGCAATCATGGTTCCCTATTTTATCTATTCCTTATCCCATGTCAATTTTGTGGGTGCAAAACTAATAGAGGTTAGATTTGAGAACTCATAAATGACCCCTACACAACTAGATGAGTCATCTAAAGTGTGAAATATATGTCTAAAGTGAGGTTTTGTGTTGGATAGCATATTTTTTGAAATGATATAATTGGTGTACTAAACATTATTTACTATGTTGTTTATTATATGGGCAAGACAAGGCCATGGAAAAATATTGTGTCGTGTCAAATGAGGACACAATGGCTGAAGCAGGACATCAGGTACTCAAATTTTGACTTAACTTATGAAAAAATGATTTGATGGCATTTTATGATATGTCCATTTTTTTCACAATATTATTGAAATTTATAATGTATTATCCAATCTTGACATAAATTAATGCATGTTGTTGATTATTTTAGATGGAGATTGGAGAAAATGCAGAGCCTGAGTGTTAAACTAGCAAAAGAGGAAGATATGTACGTGGACATGGACCTAAAACTATTAAATCACATAGACAACAGTGGGTGTTCGAAGATATGACAATGGATCTTGCAGACACAACAAATGATTGCACTAAACAAGAGGTTGGTCAGGACTATAGTACATGGGATGAATACTTTGAGAAAATATGACTAAAGTGAGGTTTTGTGTTGGATAGCATATTTGTTGAAATGATATAATTGGTGTAGTAAACATTATTTACTATGTTGTGTATTATAGGGCTGAGACGAGGCCATGGCAATAGATCATGTCATATCAAATGAGGATAGAACGAATGAAGTGGGACATCAGGTACTCAAATTTTCACTTAACTTAGGAAAAAATGATATGATGACATTTTGTGATACATCCATCCTTTTTCACAGTATTATTGAAATTTATAATGTATTATCCAATCTTGAGCTAAATTAATGCATGTTGTTGATTATTTTAGATGGATATTGGAGCAAATACAGAGCCTGAGCGTTCAACTAGCAAAGGAAGGAGATATGTACATGGACGTGGACCTAAAATTGTTAAATCATGTAGATGATAGTGGGTGGAAGAGGATATGACAATGGATCTTCCAAACACAACAGATGATTGCACTGAACAATAGGTTGGTCAGGACTATAGTACATGGGATGAATACTTTGAGAAAATTGTTGTTTGTGGATGTTTTGTATGTCGTGGAAAGAAACAATTCAAACGAGAAATTGTATAAAGACATTATATATATGATGAGCTTCTAGTCGATAGTATGCCTCCTACAATTGATTCAAATCCAATAGGAATTGTGGTAAGTAATTTTCCAGTTTGATATAAGTAACATGTATACTTCGTTTAAACAATGTTTTATATTATTTAAATAACTAATTTTTTTCTCAATGGACACTTGCAGGATAAAGTTCTTGGTTTAAAGTTTACTAGATCATCGACTTCCAACCTAGAGGGCAATGATCATTTATTAGATGATACATCTAATATCAAAATGTGCTAATATACGAGCTTAGAAGATGAGGAATTGATGAAAACAAGTCACAGGACAAGAACCGGTTTAAAGATGCATAATTTGCATAAAGATAGGGGGCATGTGGACTACATACCCTATGAGAAAGAATGTGATGGAGATGATGACTTTCCCCTGAGTTTGAGATCAATTTACAAAGATACATTTGATCGTCGACTATATTATGCTTGGCCTAGTGATCAACAACTACCTAGAGTATATGAGGTGTTTCAATTTTGGGGATACAACTACATGATACGACCCTCCAATATTATGGAGCGAATCTAGGCCTCTTTATTGTCTAAAATGTACATGTGGGATCTAAACATAGAAACAATTTAGAACAAACCACTAGGAGATCAATTTCATATTATGGTCCATCATATTACAGTGGTGAATGGAGAAGGATAGAAAAATATAAGCCTAGCATGTCAGCATATGGTCTAAATTTGAATATGTATACACATCGTCTCCAATTGGAAAGTGGAAAATAAATTAATAGGGGTCATCTTATGTATATAGATGGACGTGCATACACACACAAAAATATTACAGGATTTATAAATAGTAGTAAGGGAAGGGACCCTAATGTAAGACTGAATTGTCAATTTGTTGAGGTTATAAATGATAAAGATGGAGATATGGAAAGAGAGGTTGATAAATTGATAATGGTTTAGGCTATTAAGGACCTTACCCTTGGGGATGAGTTATTGATTGATTACCCCTTCTTAAAACACACTCCTGCGTGAAAGAAAAGGGAAGAACAAGTTCTCCCTAAGGATGTTCTTAAGGGCAGAAAACCAAAGAATAATAAATGAGTGTGGACTGATATTTGATAAACTATGTTGTCAAAATTGTGTTTTATTTAAAATATTATATGAAAATGGTATTCTATAAAATAATGTTCCATTATTCAATTGATGTATGTATGTTCATACAATTTTTATTTTTATTTTTTAAGCCATATTTGATTATATTTCTTTGAAATTGATACATTTATGATTTATCCAATTGTTTCCAAACATTTAATAATGTGTGTGTTTGATGATAGGTAGAAGATATTGATGAAACACATACTGATACCCAAGATCCAACTAGGTTATTAAGATTTGGACGAGATGATCCAAACCATACCAGGGCAAAAGGAACAAGATTGAAGAAAATGCGACCACTTGAGAAATTTGAAGAGCTGATGAGATTCGCTTACACTGATGACATGCCACCTAGCCTTAATGATGATGATCATGGTAGTGAAAATGCAGTACATGAAGAAGGATTGAATGAAATGCTTACAAATTTCTTTGGGGATGGAAACAATGATGACAATAATGATCATATGGTTGACAACAATGATGATAGCAGGGGTAATTACCACCAACGTATTGTTGATGATAACAACCTAGAAGACTCCATCAAGCAAGCATCAAAGACACCTGTGTTCAAATCGGGTGCAAGTAGAACCTCAAAAATGGCATGCACATTAATATTATTAGAAATCAAGTCACTATTTGGTTGGTCAGACAAAGGATTCACTACCCTACTGAAGTGAGTTGAAATCTATTTCTTACTTTGCATTGTCAATTGGTGTACATAATTTGTAAACATTCATCAACTTCATTTATATTTCTTTAAGGGGATTTTAAAACCATATATTGTAAACATTCCTAGTATAGATTGACATATCAAACATGTTCATCATAAGTCAAACATTCAATTGATTTAATCTCTGGTAATCTTATAGGACACTAAAAACTAAAATATTCCCTGAAGAGAATGTGTTGCCATCAACTTGTAGAGAGGTGCATTTTTTGTTGGTTGAGTTGGGGATTGAATATAAGCAAATTCATTCATGTAAAAATGATTGCATTTTATACAAAGATAAATATTAGAACAATTTAGAATGCCCTGTATGCAAAGAGAAGAGATATCGTACAAATGTACAAGGTCCTACAATTCCAAAGAAGGTTTTACGTCACATGCCAATTATACCTAGACTTCAACGAATGTTTCATTGCAAGTCACTTGCACAATTGATGGACTGACATGCAAAGAATAGAAGTAAAGATGGATTCATGTGAATTCTGGCTTACTCCAAAGCAATGAAACACATAGAGGAAAAATGGCCAATAAAATTCAAAGATGAACCCCGTAGTTTAAGGTTTGGTCTTGCAATTGATGGAGTGTGCCCATTCTCTTTCTCGAGCTCAAATTATAGTGTTTGGCCAATCAGATTGATAGTATACAATATTCCCCCATGATGAGTGTTAGAAAGGAGCACCTTATGCTGACTCTCATTGTTCCAGGAAAACATCAAGTTAAAAACATGGATGTTTATCTTGCGCCTTTTATTGATGAGATGCAATTGCTATGGAAAGGCATAAGAATGTATGACATATCACGTCCTCCATCAAATAGGTCCTTCATGTTGTATGGTGTGCTATGTTGGACTATTCATGATTTCCCAAGACTTGGTGTTTGTTTTGGTAAGATAAAATATTTATGTATTTACACTCATAAAAAAATTTCATCCCAACTTTCATACTTAGTTTTATACTATTTTTTTGATGTTATTAACATTACTTGTTGAATTGCAGGGCTTCAAACAAAGGGGATATTTGCATGTCCAAGATGTGCAGAATAATTTCAAGGGCGGTATTCTAAATATCTACATAAATTTATTTATGCAAACAACAGGGTTTTTCTACCACTAGATCATAGGTTTAGAAATTGCCCGCAGAATCAATTTGATGGAAAAGTTGAAAATGAAAGCCCTCCCATGATTATGGGTCTAGGTGATTGGCTTAAGAAGTATGAAGATGCTGGATTGAAAGCTTGGGAGGATTTTTTTGATCAAGGTGATTCAATTCAAGAACCAGAATAAGTTCTAGTTCATATGCCAGAAGGAATGAAAATGAAATCCATATATGAGCTCCCTTACTAGAAGGATCTATTAATATCTCACCTATTAGATCCTATGCACATATTCAAAAATGTCCCAAATTATATATTTCGACATATATCAAGAAAAGAGGACACCTTGTCTTCGAGGAGAGATATTTCTCTTTCGTGTAACAAATTTGATAGAAAACATTTGTGGCCAAGCAGGGAAAATGAAACATATGCAGAAGCTCCATGGATTTTGAAAAAAAGAAAGAGCTAGAGCAACTAAAAAATATCATCCATTCAATAAGGACACCTACTGGTTATGGGTCATCATTGGCTAAAGCTTTTACAGTTGATGGACATATCATAGGATTTAAAACACATGATTTTCATAAATTTATGAAGGTATTATATATCATAATTTAACATTTACTGGTAACATTGATTAAGTACTAAATAAATTTTGATATTTTATTGTGTGAGAAAAAATTACCAATGACCTTTTCATAAATGTGTTTGATAGCATATCATGCCGTTGGCAATTAGGGGGGATTCTTGTCTTACAATTGACTTAAGCAATGCCATAAGTCGATTGTCGACATTTACAAGGTATGTGGTTATATGAAATGTTCATATGTGAGAGACATAGAGATATTATATTGCATTTTAATTTTTGACTAAAGGTTCATACTAATTTACTATTCTTATATTAGGTGGGAGACCTCTAAGGAGATCCACGAATGTGAAGTGCCAAAGTGGAAGAAGGAAATTGCAGAAATTGTATGTGTATTTGAGAAGGAGCTCCCTACAGGTTTCATGGACCTACAAGTCCATTTAATTATACACCTAGTCGATGAAATTGAATTGGCGGGTGTCGTATCAACGAGGTGGATGTTTTTCTTTGAGAGGTATATGAAAAATCTTAAAATATATGTCTAACAAAAGGCACATCCAGAGGGTTGCATGGCTAAAGGGTATGTATTGAATGAAGAATTTTTCTTCATGTGTGAATTCCTTGGTAAGGATTTTGAATATGGGCCACGCATCTGGGATGAAGAACAATCATCATATATTATTGATGGAGAAAAACCACAATCTAATGGTGTTGAAGTACAAATTAGTAAGTGAATTCACAATCAGTGTGGTTGTTTTTCTTGCAATCATCAATTTACTCTTAATTTATTTGTGAAATTAACAACAAGACATTTGGAGTTTGAAATAAACATGTTGACATGCAATAGGTGTAGACGAAAGTTCTATACTCAACAAGTTCATTTTGTACCACATGGACTTTATGAACAAATGGATTGAATTGTATGATAAAAGGAGAGAAGAAGTGTTAGAAGCAAAGAGACAGTTTAAGAGATCGAACCCAAAGAATATTCCACTTCCCACTAATCTGCTTGGGGAATGGGGAAAAGATTGCACACTAGAATGGGTTACTGAACAAATTCAAAATTAAATAGAAGATGCAGGTATAGATTCAGACATAACAGAAATGAAATCAACATGTCTAGAGGATGTGAAAGAAAGGTACAAGTGAAATTTTACAAAATGTTGTTTCCTTACAATTTTGGCACTATTAACTATTTTAATATTCATCATTATATTTTTTTTCACTGAAATAAATGGTCTTTCTTAGGCGAGGAAATATCCAGCAATGTGGGCATATGGTCGACATTATCGTGTAGAAAGTGTAGATCTAAAGAGATGATCCTTCGATTATGGGATCATGGTTGACTTCAAGCAATCCAATCGATCAAGCTCAAAAGATAAGAATATAATTGAAGGGAATCTACAATATGTTGGGAAAATACAAGAAATTATTGAGTTGGATTACCGCTCTTTTAAATGTTGTATTTTTAAGTGTAGATGGTATGAAGCATTTGAGAGGACACAAAGACATGATACCCATAGTGGATTGTTTTCTATAGATTCCTCATGCTTCCTACCGGAGGATAAGGAGCCTTATGTTCTACCAATTCATTGGGAGTAGTTATTTCTTTAACTCAAACAAGAAGCGATAGTGATCATTAATCTATTAATTCATAGTTTATTGTGAATATGTACATGTGTTTATTAGTCAATAAAATTGTTATAACATATGTCTAATATATGTATTTCCTTCATGTGCAGGTATTTTTCTATGAAGATATTTTGGACCCGAAATGGATATTTTTCATGCATTATGATCCAAGATGAAGGCATGTATTTGACAATGCATTAGTGGATACTGAGCAAGACAATGATGGCCAAAAAAATGAGATAGAGGGATTAGAGAACATCAAAGAAATTGACATCCATGATGATGTTGAAGATGGTTATGTTCAGGCACAAGAAGACAACAATCTAGAGTTAGATGATGTTATGGAAGACAACAATATGGATGGTATAGAAAATGATGATCCAAATACATCTGGTAACAATATAGATGGTCTACAATCAAATTTCAATGATGATGAAGATGATGTAGATCAAGATGAGGATGATGATAATATTAATTACTTGAAAGAATATATGAACATTGACAATGATACATTGGATGACATTGTAGTAGACAATAATATTAATGACCAAGACTTCTAAATTTTCAAAATTATTTGCAATCCATGTTTAAAAAAGGATGATTCTTATGGCCTATACTTTGAAATGCTTCAGTAATATTATTTGTGTCAATACAAATTACCTATTGCAATATCCTTAAATTGTTCAATCTTTGGTATGAGTTACTGGCAGAAAAAATTAGGATTGCTTGGATGCTTCTTCCATTCATTTTGTATCAACATATGTTCGTGAAGACACAAAATTTAATAAAATATGAATACACGTAACTCACAATTATTTAAATAAGTAACTTTGTTAACTTTATTATTTTTAAATAGTTTCCATTTTTATGTTGAACATGTAAAAAGGAAAAATAAACTCAAATTTTCAAAAAATTAGTAGCTATCCAACATCCACAATAAATGCTTTACTATATCATCATATTCATTCAAATAAGCACAGTATTGAGGCTCAATAACTGATATTCATTCAAATATAAGAAGAAATAAGTATGAAAAACATAAGAAAAATATAGAATGATAACACAGTCATGGAGAATCTCTGATAATAAGATGTTCTCCATTATATTGCTTCAATTGATATTACAATGCTCTTCTTTAATAATTCCAATGTTATCCCCTCAAGTTATTGTGGAAGTATGAAAAGAATTTTAATTCTTAAGTTGATGGGAACCAATAAAAATAATTTCTCTAAAAGGACTTTTAATCCTTAATAGGAGCCAATTAAAATAAATTATTTGAAAGGACTTTCATTTTCACCTAACCAAAAACCAATCAAAGCATCCACACAGTAACAAAAAATGTGCCCTAATAAATCTTGTAGACTTAAATAACTTGAAAAGATCACTTTGGAGACAACAAAGAAATAAATAAGCATGAAAAATTAACACAACAATTGAACACTGAAAATGGATTACGAATTATAATCAGTCATCTCCATTATATTTCCTTTTAAATAATATGCATTATAAAAAATAGTTATGATGTTTGATGACAAATAGTTAATTAACATAAATGAAAACATAACACTTCAACATGTGAATGCACTGATCCATTAATCTTCCAGCAGGTGCCCGTGACCACTTAAGATTTGTTCAAGGTTCCTACTCCATGATAATGCACCATCTACAGAGTGTAACTTCCTTATGATGTCATTTGGTCTTTAAGCTCCAATGGCTGCCTCTATGTATTTATTGCATCTCCGGTTTGGTTGATGAACAAGTTGATGGAGGAGAGATGATGAGTGTATTCCTCCTCAGCATAAGTTTCCACATTGGTAATTACACCCTTCATATCATATTCCATATACATCATCTTTTCAAGTTGTTTGTGTATTTTGTAACACCATCTCTTCATCATTTATTTCTTGCAATGTAGTAGGTAGATACATGGCAAGCTCATCCTTCCAATCATCTTGCTCCCTAGGATTGCCAAGGCTACCATGGAGTACAGGATACAAATCAAAATAGTCAAGGTCCTCTTTGAGCCTATTGTGGTACTTGTTGTGTGATTCCACCAACTTATTGTATGTCTCCAATGTCTGACCTTTCATGGATTTCTCATTTAGGAGCTCATCCCTTTTGTCAATCATCTATCCTTGCAATCTTTCATTCTCCACAAGTGTTGTGTGTGTTTGTTTAAACAATTTCCAATATTCATCAGCACGATCCATCATCCTGTTGAATCTTTTTTTGATTATCTCAAACACAACATTATATTTAGTGGTTTTTATTCCTATTTCCAGCTCCTTGCATTTCTCTTGAGACTTCAAATGACAGTGTTTCTAGTAAGCTACATTTTCTAATGCGTCCAATATTATTTTGTCACTCTCTATCCATGAGGAATATAATTTTGATCTGGAAGAGGAAGATGTTTTATCTCTATGACTAGCCACCTCCTTCCTTAATTTATCATTTTCTTTTATCAATTTTTCAATCTGTGCCTTAGTGAATTTTACAACATTTATATTTATCTCAGTTGTTTCAATGGGGTTAGTGTCCCCTACTATGTGGACCAAAATATTTCCAAACACTTGGTTTGGATTACTGATGACAGTAGGCCTTTTATATTGAGGATACAATGCCTAAATTAGCAGGGTGGCTTGATTTGGGTTGTACCCTGATCATGAGTACATTCTATCACTTGCCTCTTTCATTAGATGCATTTTTTTGTCTCCTCTTTTCTTAAAATTGTCGAACACTATTGCAGAGCTGATATCCCATCCTGGTAAGAGTAGTACCCTAGCCTCTTGAAGTAATTATTTTCCCCTTTCAGAGGTGATAGATTATAACTCTTTGTCTATTTCTTTTCTCAACTCTTCCAAGGTGGTTTCCTCCTACTCAGGAGTGATATCCTTCATCCTTTGTCTTAGCATTTTGCTTTTATGCTCATAAACAAACTATTTAAATTCAGAAGTCTTGACAAAATCACTGTCAAAAATAAATTATTGCCCAGCCTTGACTCTCACATCATCAGAGAGTTCATCTGATGCTTTAAATTTGACAATGTTTCATTCTAGAGGTGGCTCATGTTGTGTAACTATAGGGGCACTTATCTATTCGATCTCATCATCCTCCTCATCACTCTGTTCTTCATCTTCTTCACTCATGGTTGTATCTACAAAGAAGTTCATTTTTGGAGTGGGCTGTGAGGGTATGTAATCAAGAGGCTCTATGTCCTTAGCTTGCATTCTTGAATAAGTTGTCTGAGGTGTTTCAAAGACATCTGGGGGTACATCTTTTATTAGCTCATCCACATGAGTGATGAGCTTCTCAATTTTTTTCAGAGGATCATGTACAATGTTTCATTCTAGAGGTGGCTGTGTAACTATAGGGGCACTTATCTATTCAACCTCATCATCCTCCTCATCACTCTCTTCTTCATCTTCTTCACTCATGGTTGTATCTACAAAGAAGTTCATTTTTGGAGTGGGCTATGAGGGTATGTAATCAAGAGGCTCTATGTCCTTAGCTTGCATTCTTGAATAAGTTGTCTGAGGTGCTTCAAAGACATCTGGGGGTACATCTTTTATTAGCTCATCCACATGAGTGATGAGCTGCTCAATTTTTTTCAGAGGATCATGTACTTCATTAAATTCCCCTGAATAGGATGGCACATTTCCTTTCTTCCAAGTCTCAACAACCACAATTTTGTTATATGCAGACATCCTATCTTTTGTTGAGGCCTCATCATAATTTATTATTACATCATCAACAAATAATTGGTGTTCATACCTTGATATTCCTTGTGACAATTTTTCCTTGTGAATAAAACCCTTTGTATCAAAATTCTTTCTGTCATTACCCAACGATAAATTGTATTTTTCCAATTTTATATCAATTTCTTCATACCCTTCATTGGTGACTACTGTAAAATCTCCAAGGCACAAAGTGCTAGGAATGATAGACTACTTATTGTATCCATTAAGATGTTTTGCATCAGATTTATCCAATTATCTCACAATTTCCAAATAGGCTATTATGTCTGGAACTGTTTTTGGCAATAGATGTGGGGCTCCTTCAAACCCATAGACTCTAATCACAGTGCAATCAGGAAATGCATACCAATCCCCCCAATTATGATTTACCTTTTTCCTGGGGTCCTTTCCCTTTGGTCTCAAGAATTTTTGTATTTCTAGGGACAGGTTATAATTACATGGATGTCCCAACAATTTAAAAAATGGCTTGACAAAATATTCCTCAAAGTACAAATAGTGTGATCTACCATATCTACTATCCCATATGGAAGTCCACATTTGTATAGGTTTATAATTCCCACTTTCATCTACATCTCTTATCCTTAATTCTTCTCCCCAAAACCTTCTAACTTGTCATTCATGTAGAAGAATATGCATAAACAAAGAGTAATGTTTGAAATCATGAATGTTATTACTGTTGCTTTTGATCCTTCCCATCCCCTGGTTCAGAGCATTGGCTAAATAACCAACATAGTCAAATGGTTTGGCATCTTTGCTTTGTATGTCTATAGCCAGGACCATTGGGCCAATTGACATGAGGGTTGGGACCTCTACTCCTAACACTTGTCCAACTGAATAATATGTATATTGAAAATATTCTTCAAATAAATCCCATGAAATGGAGGGTTTTCATTACTAGAAAACCTTCTGAGTTGGCTACCTTCATCCCTGGGCCTGTGTAGTGGTAGCTTCCATCTTTTATAGCTTGTGTCCATGTGATGGTACTCTGTTAGAAGGTCTGTGATTGTAAATGGTAAATTCAGAGAGCATTCCAATTGAAAAAAATTAGATATGAGATCTTTGGAGATAATGAGAATGTCAGACCCATCGTGTGATTTAATAGCTCTTCTTTTAGGGTCATATTTGTTGGCTAGAGCTTTAACCAACTTTGTATTAACAAACACATTGGGTACCACTAATATTCCTAGGTTCAATCTCCATGGGTTGTAGACTAGTTGAAACCTATACTGTTTCCTATAATGGTATATGAATAGCTCATATCCCCGCTGTGGTGTCCACACATCTCCTAAACCTTTGTGCTTGTCCCATAACTTATCCATGGAAGGATTTTCAGTGCACTCCTTTTAGGTCTCGGCCCTAACCCTAGGCATTGGTCAATTAAGTCCTAGTTTAGAAGTCTTTTCTCTTTTTTTTGTTTCTTAATTTTCGACATTTATGAGCTTTCTTCCATTGTTCAATTTTCTTATGTCTTTATAGAAGGAACTTCTTAGTCGGTTTTTGTATACTTACTTGGATTTTATTTCACTGGTTTTGAGCTATGCAGTAATGGAAAATTTCTAACCTCCTTTCTTTTGCTCCCGCATCCAATGAATCCTTTTCAAGTCCTAATGAAAAGATGTGATCAAATTGAGGTATAATTCACTCAACTTTAGCTCATAAATGCTCCACTTGCTATCAATCTTGTCATCGGGTAGATCATTTATTTTGAATATCTCAACAATATAAATGAGACATCACATTAGTCAAAAACAATCATCATCGTTGCATCAAAAAGACCATGATTCCTTTTTCACTGATAAACACCTTCTTCATCGATGAACTCCTTCCTTTTGAGGTATCAATGGGATGTTAGATAATCTCTCCCTGATGTGCCCTAGTTCCTCTGATATCCTTCCTTAACATGTACTTCATAGTTCATGGTCTTATCAGGCCATTGGGGAGACCCTTGTTAGCCTTCTACTGATAAGTGTCACTTCCTCCAATGCCTTCAGCCTTTTATCATTACATCGAGGGAACTAGACTTTATGTTGGCCCGATAGCCTTTTGTTCCCTCAATATACTTTCACCACATGTTGAACTGCATTACTGTATAATGTATCGCTCCATCAATGGGACGTTGTGTTCCCTTCCGCTAATATGTTCTAGTGTTGTCGATATTATTTATTTAATATGTTCTAATCCCTAAGATATGCACATAAGACCAATCAATCAAGAATTCAACCAAAAAAAATATCTAAGAAATAATTTTAAATAAAATTTATAAAAAAATCATAAAAAGGAATATTAATCAAATCATGTTATCTCATTTGTTATGCATTACTCTCTCTTTTATTCGTAATAAGCAATAGAGTTGCATGCATTATATTGAGTACTGCAAGAAATTACATCCTTTTAGCCTAGATAGTAATTAACTTGGGAAAATTCGAATGGCACTGAGTGCCCACGACCACCATTACAAAAATCCAAAATTAACAAGATCCACCACAAGCTGCAGATTTGATAACGAGCCAAACAAGTCTATACTAATTCAAAAAACTAGACAAAACACCCAAAACACTAGAAAAATTAAACACCCAACAACAACCCCACCCGATACCATCCTTCATTCTTCTTCATCGTAGAATCTGGTGGATTCCACCAAGTTTGCAAATGCATGAAACCATTCCAAGCCTTTTGTTTCATTCAATCCCAACCATTTGCACAGGAAGTTGTAGTCAACTATTGCCCATCTCCTATGGTGCTCCAGACCTTCAACTCTCACGTCCATGATGAAGGGATTCCACTCCACCTCCACACCTTGTAGAAACATTTTGTCAATGTCATCCGGTAATGGAAATCTAACTCCCAGTTGTTCCACCACCACCACATCCACATCATTGAGCATAATTTCTGCCTTGAAGACCATCCTGAGCAGGATTAAGCACCTCAATTTTGGTAGGTTTAGATCTAGCAATGACACCAAAAAATGAGAGGCAAGGTCTGAATTTTCCCTTGTCCAGTTATTGGGAAAGCAGAACTTCCCAATCACCATCTACATGGCTTCCAGACACAGGATGTCTTTGTTCAAACATATCTTCTTGAGCCTTTGATCCATTATGAAGCCTGAGAAAGCGGATTGGTTTTTTTAGCAACGTAATTTAATCAAAGTGTCCATTTTTTAGGCTATTTTCTCAATTCTTGATGCTTCATCGCTTGATATATGCGCTTGGCTTTGCAATGATCAAAAATCCATCTAAGTCCATTAATTTTTTTGCCTCTTAATTTCATACAGCTCCCTCGAGGTGGCATTTAATTTCCTTTTGGGGAATTGTACTTCCGCCACCCTTCTCAGTTTGATGCCACCCTACTAAGTTTGATGCCACCAACTCTTGTTAATAAACTCTGAGGTATATTTTGCTCGGCTTTGGTTCATTAATTTCCCACTTTCTCTTAATCTTGTCATCGGGGAGAACATTTAATTTGAATATCTCCTCAATATCTCGAGCTGTCAAATCACTCAAAAGCAATCATTATCGTTGTATCAGTGGAACTGTGATTTTACTCTAGCCGATATCCATATTTCCCATTGAAGCGAACGTATGTCATTGTTTTTCCTTTAAGGCATTGGTGGGATATCAGATGATCTCTCCCTGATACCCCTTAGTCTCTCTGATATCGTACCTTAGGCATGTAATTAATCACTTATGACATTCTTTGTGTTATGAGCTCACAAGGCAACTTTGTTTATATTTCGCATATAGCAACCATTCCTCTTGATACCCTTTTCTTCTGTTAGTTCATCATTGTATCGAGGAAACCGTGCTTTTTTTCAGCCTGATAGGTTTGTGTCTCACTAATACCATTGTGTACTTTATTAATAACTATCTTTAGCATGTTGTTGTATCGTTCTATCGCTGAGAAATCATGTCATCTTTCCTCGATATACTTTCGTGTCTCTGATATGCTTCGCTCGGGATATCAGGGAGACAACAAGATGTGTTATGGTGATATTTGTTTCTTACTCCGATGAATCTCATTCTGGCACTACACTTGACACTAAACTTGGTGGTAGACTAGGTGCTAAAGTACGCTCCAAAATAGGCACATAATTAGGTGTTAAATTAGGCGCTATTATCAGCACTACACTCAAAGCTAAACTCAATGAAAACTCGGCGCTAAGCTCGATGTAACACTCAGCGCTAAATTTGGCGCTGAACTTGGTGTCAACTCGGCATTAAATATGGCATAAAATTCAACACTACTTTTGCCGAATTTAGTGCCTACTTGTTCTGGACGACACAATAATGCCAAAAATAGCACCGACTCGATAAATAGCGCCGACTTTTTTTTAAAATGGGAGAAAAATACATTGAAAAAGTGGGTGGAAGCAAAAAAGGGAGCTAATCACATGGATTTGTCATGGTCAATCTTTTGAATCTAGCATACATTTAGAACGCATCTTTCATTATGTTAGCACATATCATCTTAGCACATATCATGTTGAATTAGCTTTTGTCATGTTTCACAATGCATCTTTCATTGGTTTCATCAGTTTCATCAGTTTTCTTCAATAAAACCAATTGAAACAAGCTCATTTATCCACGAGATTGGGAAAGGGTCACTATTCCACATCAATGTGACACCACTCCCCCAATAGGATAAGTTTCAATATCTTAGATTAGACGTTTCTCAAGCTTGTGTATTTTAATATGTGAGTTTTAATGGCTTCTTGTCTTTGTTTAAATTGAATGATCTTATTGGGGCTGATGCATGGTGGCTTAATTATACTCTGAATCTTGATGGATCAATTGTAGTTATCCCATACTACGTCATCGGTCACAATTTCAATTCTTGTTAAATTTAGACATATCTAGTAGACCTTTTGAGTGACTATGAAATCTCTTCTTATGTAGTTTCAAATGTTAGATTTCTAGCATAAAGTGTATTTTATAAAATGTAAATTATATGACAATCATAATAAGGTAATCACATAGTATGGGTCCAGTAGTGGGGACAAAAGTAGTCATCAATGGGCCCCACAATGGAGTCCCTTAATATCTAATTGTAAAATAATTTTTATCCATAAAGTAAGAAAAAGAAGTCGAATCACTATTCCAAAAATAAATAAGTTCAACCAACTAATGCGACTCATGAATAGGTTGGTCCTTTTGAACTGAAAGCATTGGTAGGCATTAAGAATTGAACTCAAAGCAATTGATCAATTGTAGCTAGAGTGAGCTGGGTGTAACAATCACAATTTATACAACACATTTGCATTGACTTTCATAAACACTACAAGTTGACTAACATTTACATTGCATACATCAAATTGTAGTGGGTCACAAAATAACATCATATAACAATCACATTGTATAGAACATAATGTCATTGACATTGATAAAAAAATTTAGTTCAAACCAAAAAATGATAGATTTTTAGCACATTGACATTGGCATTCCCAACCACAAACATGATCTTGCAGTGCACAACCAAAACAAACCAAATATGGTGGAATTGTATAATTGGTCGGGTCAACCTCAGTTAAACGTGTCAAGAAAAGAATTTGGAGACATGTTCTTGTCTCCTGCTGCTATATTTTGACTTGTCATTAAATTATTTACATTTGTATTTGTAAATTACATGCAACTTACATGTGTTGGGGTTACTGGTGAACACGTCAATCTAACTAAAAATTGAGTGCAGATTACTTGAGATGGGTTGGGACTTGAACACACATTACCTAGAACAAAGTGAGGGATGCTATTGTTCATTATTTTTTGATATAAACCATGTTTTTTCGATAAGGTGGTTGTAGGACTACTTAACCGTCTATCTCACAACAATGCTCTATGGGCAACCTTGGTCTCTCTTTCCTTCCTATGTTGTTCTTTTTGAACCCTTTGTTGCTCGTTCTACCCTCTTTCCTTTCTTTGCAACTATTTGAGTTGTTGTCTTTCCTTACCCATGATATCCTTGTCAAATTTCCTCTATTCCTTCAAATCCAAGGCCACAATTTTTGCTTCCTTTTCTCCTCATTTTGTTGCTTCTTTCTACTTTTTATTTCCTCTATTTCTTATTTCCTTTCCTCCTATTTCATTATGAGAACTTCACATAATCATTATTTTTCAACAACTAAGACTATTGGCTCACCTGAATAGGCTGATTTGTAGTTTAATTTCTATTTGGTTAGTTTCTATAGGAATTTGGAATGCCATAGCCTAAGCATGCCACTGTTGCAGCCAAGGAGAAGATCATTTGGGAGCGATAAGTGATTAGTTTGTTAATTGTTTCATTTTTTATAATATAATTTGTATTTTTTAATGTTTATACTTTTTATTGTAACAGGTATGGCTCCACGAAAAATTAAATAGGAGGATCAACCCTTGAGTTTGAACTAGACCATCATTATACACATCTCCATCCCCTCAACAATCAAAGGTCGCCTATGATCTATTTTCTTCACCTAGAGGGGAATGACTTTTTATTGGGGCCCTTTGTTGTATACCTATATGAAATTTTGGACATATATATTGTATTGCATATACGTGACATTATATGCCTATATGGATATTTGGTTAATACACATCTTTTTATTGATGGTGTCCATATTTGCATTATAAATCCACACTTCAATGGATATTTGTAGATGGTTTACTCCAAATATTTAAAATCCAAGTGTATTCCACGCTTGATAAATTATTTCACATTAAGTTCACCTATATTTGTTGGTTAATTATTATCTTTCCTACACCAGTATGTGTTTGTGGTCTTCGATGACATATTTTTGGCATTTAGTTATGGAATCAAGATTTACTCAAGACAAACTACAGTATATTCAAGTATCCATCCATTCAAGTACCCATCCTCTAGTTGGCGGATCACTACTTCAAATTTAGAGACATATTCTTCATGCCCACACTTTCCTTTATCTCATTTTTTTTTCCTATATTGACCAAAACGCTTGTGACTGCATTGAGTTCAAGCAATATAGGAGACTAGTTCTTTGGTGTAGATTATTTAGTCATAAGATTATAAAGACAGATGCATTGACCAAAAATCATAAAGTGGAATTATTTTATACGACCTCAACGTGTTTGAAACATTGGTTTACCCCTAAGAGATGAAGAATGTAAACAATGCCTCTTGAATTTTTTTTGCTAATGTAACTAACACTTTTTAGAACATCTGAAACATTGTTGCCATAGTGGAATGATTTGGATATATGAAAAAATGAGGGAGGTTATTGCAGAGATACCCTATGTGACCTTATACCTTTAGATGGAATGCTTCTAAGAGCCATAGTTTTTGAGTAACAACTCGTCAAAGTTTGTTGTCTTTTTGTACTTTGGTCTCTTAAGAGAAATTGCTAGTGCAATGTAGTCTAGAATGTTCCAACATGCTGGGGTGTGAAATAAGACCTTTCCTAGTATAAACCTACCCACCTTGATGTGTTGGAATTGTCGATTTGGTCTCATGATGAACCAAAAAAAAATTACACCACCTTGCAACTTTGCAATGCATGCATCTAATGCTTTTTCCATTCACCATGGGCAACTGGATTGGAGATATGAAAAATTGGGAGAGGCTATTATAGAGGGACACTACTTGACCCTGTACCTTTAGAATAAATTTTTCTAAGTGCCACGATTTTTGAGTAACAACTCGTCAAAGTTTTCTACCCTTTCGCACTTTGGTCACTTAAGAGAAATCATCAATACAATGTAGCTCGAAAGTTTCCAACATGTTGTGGTGTGAAACGGAACCTTCCCTACCATAAAGATAGCCACCTAGATGTGTTGGAAATATCAGTTTCGTTGCACAATGAACATAATGAAAATTACACCACCTTGCAACTTTACATTGCTTGCAATTGATGCTTTTTCCATTGACTGAAAAGTTGTCACCATGGGGAAATGGATTAGAGGTATAAAAAACTGAGAGAGGTCATCATATAGGTACCCTATGTGACCCTATACCTTCAAAAAAAAAAATCTAAGAACCATGGTTTTCGAGTAACTACTCGTCAAATTTTTCTACCCTTTTGCACTTTGATCTCTTAAGAGAAATCGTTGGTGCAATATAAATCAAAATGCTCCGACATGTTGGGGTGCAAAACAAGACTTTCCTAGTATAAACCTACCAACTCAAATGTGTTGGAACTATCGGTTTGGTTGCATGATGAACAAAAAAATTACACCACCTTGCAACTTTACACTACATGCATTTGACACTTTCCCATCAACTGAAAACTTGTCACCATGGGAAAATGGATTGGAGGTATGAAAAAATGAAAGAGGTTATTGTAGAGGGACCCTACATGATGATGTACCTTTGGAGAGAATGTTTCTAAGTGCCATAATTTATGAGTAACATCTCATCATTTTCTTCCCTTTTGTAGTTTGGTCTCTTAAGAGAAATCACTAATGCAATGTACCTCAGAAGGTTTTGGCATGTTTTGGTACAAAATAGGACCTTTCCTAGAATAAACCCACCCATACGAACATGTTGGAATTATCAATTTGGTTGCAAGATGATCAAAAGAAAAATTACACCACCTTGCAACTTTACACTACATGCATTTGACCCTTTTTCTATTGATTAAAAAAAATTCACCACAGGCAAATGGATTGGAGGTATTAAAAACTAAGAGAGGTTATTATAGAGGGTCCCTACCTGACCCTGTACCTTTAGAAAAAATATTTCTAAGTGACATGGTTTCCAAGTAACAACTCAAATTTTTCTACCCTTTCGCACTTTGGTCTCAAGAGAAATCGTTGGTGCAAGGTATCCTGAAAGATTCTGACATGTTCAGGTGAAAAATGGAACCTTTCCTACCATAAACCTACCCACTTGGATGTGCTGGAATTATCAATTTTGTCACATGATGAATAAATAAAAAATTACAACACCTTGCAACTTTACATTGCATGCATTTGACACTTTTTCCATCAACTGAATACTTGTCACCATAGGCAAATGGATTGGAGGTATGAAAATTTGAGAGAGTTTATTGTAGAGGGACCCTACATGACCCTGTAACTTCAGATGGAATATTTCTAAGTGCCACATTTTTTGAGTAATGACTCGTCAAATTTTGTTGCCCTTTCGCACTTTGTTCTTTTAAGAGAAATCATTGGTGTAATGTACCCCAGAATGTTTCGGCATGCTAGGGTGAAAATAAGGACCTTTCCTAGCATAAACACACCCATTCAGATGTGTTGGAACTATCGATTTGGTTTCATGACGAACATAACAAAAATTACACCACCTTACAACTTTACATTGCATGCATTTGACACTTTTTTCTATCGACTGAAAACTCGTCACCACAGGCAAATGGATTGGAGGTATGAAAAACTAAGATATGTCCTTGTAGAGGGACCCTACATGACCCTCTACCTTCAGACAAAATATTTCTAAGTGCCACATTTTTTGAGTAATAGCTCGTCAAATTTCTCTACCCTTTCGCACTTTGGTCTCTTAAGAGAAATCATCGGTGCAATGTACCCTGAAATGTTCTGACATGCAAGGGTGCAAAAAGACCTTTTCTAACATAAAACCACCCATCCACATGTTTTGGAACTATCGGTGTGGTCGTAGGATGAACATAATGAAAATTACACCTCATAACTTTACACTACATGCATTTGACGCTTTTTCCATTGACTAAAACCTTGTCACCACAAACAAATGGATTGGAGGTATGAAAACTAAGAGAGGTTTTTATAGAGGGAACCTATGTGACATTGTTAGATGAAATGTTTGCAAGTTCCATGATTTTTGAGTAACAACTTGTCAAAACTTGTTGCCCTTTCGCACTTTGGTCTCTTAAGAGAAATCACCAGTGTAATGCACCTTGGAACGTCCCGACATGCAAGGATGTAAAATGGGACATTTCCTAGAATAAACCCACCTATTTAGATGTATTGGAATTGCTAGTTTGGTCGCACGAAAAACATAATGAAAATTACACCACCTTGAAACTTTGTATTGCATGCATTTGATGATTTGAGATAGTTTATTGTAGAAATACCCTACATGACCCTATACCTTTAGATGGAATGTATCTAAGTGCCATATTTTTTGAGTAACAGATCAAAGTTTACTACCCTTTTGCACTTTGGTCTCTTAAGAGAAATCATCAGTACAATGTACCCTGAAACATTTTGACATGCATGGGTGTCAAAAATGACCTTGCCTAGCATAAACCCACCCATATGGATGTTTTGGAACTATCATCTTGGTTACATGATGAAAAACACAAAAATTACCACTTTGCAACTTTGCATTGCATGCATCTGACATTTTTTCATCGACTAAAAATTTGTCACCATGGGAAAATGAATTGGAGGAATGAAAAATTGAGAGAGGTTATTGTAGAGGAACCCTACTTGACCTGGTACCTTCAAATAAATTTTTTGTAAGTGCCATGATTTCCAGGTAACAACTCATCAAATTTTACTACCCTTTCACACTTTGGTCTCTTAAGAGAACTCGTCGGTGCAATGTACCTCAGAACATTTTGGCATGCAGGGGTGTGAAACAAGATGTTTGAGTTGGTCAGAGAGTATGGAGAGTGATGAATACTTTGGAAGAATGACTAGTTAATGAAATTCCTTTTGTGAATGTCAATAAGATGTTTAAATGTAAGGTTTACAAATTCTAACTAGTTTATGTAAATGAAAGCTTAAATGACTTAGTTGTTGAATATTATGTTTTGATTTGTAGATTTCGAATAGGATACCATTTAAACATAGAGTTTGTTGAATGTTATATAGTAGGCTAAGGGCACTAACAGAATGGAATTTTCAGAGCATGACACTATAAAAAAATGTTATAAATATGACTTGATTTTCTACATAACTAAAGTTGAAATATGACAACAAAAGGCCTAACTATCAACTGGTCATTCCCAAGCACTAGGTGCTACTATTGCTAACCAACTTGGCCAGAACCTAAATATGAAATTTACAATTAACACTAAATAAATAGAAGAACGTGATCACCCTATTTTAGAGTAGAATCTTAAAAATATCAAGAATAAAATGAAGACAAAAAATAATACGGTTATTGCAAATGATCATCTTTTTCAAAAAATGTGAATGTACCTTGATGCTAATCTCCTATGTACCTACACATTATATCATACTTGTTTACCCTTATTGGGAGCAACCTTCTATGTCTTTATGATTATCTATTATCTATATGATTTTGATAGTTATCATTCAATACATATTTGTTGTTACATGATGCTATCAATGATGCTTTTTGTATTACTTTTCATGATCTATGTTCTTGCATGCTTTCAATTTTAGATTTCATGTAGTTTTCATAAACTATTTTTCATCTATAATTTTTTCACACTTTGTATACAACCAAGTGAAAGGGGAATGTATTATCACTAACACTCTTATGTTGAGATTACAAAAAACCCTCCTATACTCATATAGAGACTCATCACTATACCTAAATGGATCTTGACAACACTTACACACCCACACATGAGTACAAATCTATTGAATTAGTATCATAGCGTAGAACATACTTACCACACAAATTTGAACAAAATTACATGGTCATATTAAATATGTCATATAAATGTATACACCTAAGAAGATGGTCCATTTACCACCACTAAGGGAACCACATCATGTCATTTTGACTTGATAGTGAAATAAAACAAAAGATGGTGAATTCAATTTTTATCACAACAAAGTCCACTATTTAAATAGACCTACCATGAGTATGCATATAATCTTCCCAATATTCACTATATATGTGTACAAATACAACAACAAGAAAATGAGAAACTTTAAGTTAAGAGGGGCAGAAAGTCCTTCCTATGCCATATGAAATTTGGAACCAAAACATAAGTAAAGTTGAAATGTGATAGTGAAAGGTCTAACTATCAGCTGCAATACATTAATATCAATAAAATGAATTTACAAATTCAACTCGCATACTTAAAAATTAATCCAACAACCATCCAAGTCTTCTCTACTCTTTATTGTGTCAAGTATTTCCTTGTCATCAAACTCAAGCACCTTCCACAAGCTCTTGTTCAAAGTTTGCCCCCATATTTGATCAAATGAACATTGGATGCCATGACAAGGTTTGAGTAATGAAGAATCTTTCAATGCATGTCAAAGTCTTGAAACAACCAAACACTAACACTCTTAATTGGGTACCTTCTGGTGGAGCTTTTAAATTCTTCCCCTTGTGATTTTATTTTATCCTCGGCTCTAATTGGTTGTGTTTTTGGTTTTACAAATGAGTCTGGGTCATAGGTGTTCTTTTCAAATGTTGACTTATTATTAATGGTGGCCAGTCGTTTAAGTGAGGTCTTAATCCCTTTTGGTTGTGACTTTACCGTCCCCTCTTTACCTGTCCTTTCGATCTGGTGCGTCTTGACCATATTACTTTTTTCCATAGTGTCGGGTTGATAAATTGTTTTATATTAACCTTTAAAAATATTTTTGACCTCGAGGGTCGTTTCCTTGTCCACCTAGTCAGTCCCCTTTTTATAAATAACTTTTTCACATGTGCAAATTGCTTAGCTCTTGGATGAATTTATCTTCATCTAGACCGTTCCTCGCAAACCTCGCAAGGTTTCATGTTGATGTCATAGAAATGGTGTGAGGCGTGCGAGGTGCTACCACCTGTTGCATATGATGGTAGGGAGCAATTTTCGTTCACTGACCGATGATGGATGCTAATATTGATAGTTATTTCTTTACTGACGCATCGTGGTCATTCCTCGCTGACCTCGCACAATTAAAACTTTAGTTTTAATAATGTTGCGAGGTGTGCTAATTGTTGATGCATGGACGTCGATGTTCTATGAAGGATGACCAAGGTGGGGCCCATTTTGTGCTGAGGTGGGGTTTGATAGGTGACTTCCTGTTCACCTAAAGATTGATGAACGGACGTGGCATTTTCAAACCATTTTGACTCAATCTGAACCATTTTTTTGGCCTACATTATTTTTGATCAATGATTGGCATTTGAAATAAGTTGGTATTGTACTATATCCATTTTATCTCATGCAAGCGAATAGCAATGGTCAAGTTCAACTCTTCTCTCATAATTAAATGCTAAAAGACCAGCAAATTGCTATTTTCATGATTTTTCTCCACGCTGAAGAAGAATTGCCTGGTGTCGAGCGAAGCAAGCAGTGTTTGTAAATTTTCAACCTCACTTTCATTCACATTTTGTAGGTAAAGCCATAAGTAACACGTATACCATCTCTTGTGTCTTTAGAAGGTTTTATGGTTGCTAGAAGAACTATTACCAATTCTTTCCTGCTTCGTTCCTGAAAGATTGTTCGAGTATGCTTTAAAGGATTTTAGGGCTTGTCTTGATAATTGTTGAGGTTTATAGAATTGTGAAGCATTTTCTACTTAAAGCTATAGGGTGCTAGTTATAACTATTAGATATGTAAAAACCCTAGCTCGAATTATTTTGTCCTGTATAAATGGCGCCCAAGGCCCGAAGCTCTAGCTCTGAGGCCACTACCAAACCCTTTTCCCAAGACATCATAGATTTATTAAAGCCTTCTACTAACAAGAGGCTTGAGGGAAAAGCTTTGTTTTATGGGTCGTTGCTCGTGGAAGGATTAACTGACAAGAATGTGTGGCTTCGGATGCTGAATTACCATATACTGGATGGCAGTTGTTCTCAAACTGATTTGGGAATAGAAATCTATGTGTTCCTTTATGTAAGTCATGGAGGTTAGACTTGGGCAAGCTAGTGGTTCTGAATGTCTACTTAGATGTTGATTTATTAAAATATTTTGCTGCGAGTTATGACCTTGTAACCAGAGTTGTCAGAACTCACTCTGGCATAGAAATGGTTAAGATAACTAGGGAGGAAATCACAAAAATATTCGGTCTACATGAATGGAGTCGAGATATGATTCCTATTAACCTTGAGGTTTTTAGAGAAGAATACAAAAACACCAAGGGTTTGCTCAAAACATCTCTTTTGGTACCTCATTTGGCAACCTTAGGAAAAGGAAAGGCTAAGAGGCAGGTGGTAATTGGCAAGAATGAGCCAGAGCCTTTTCCTATAAACTATTTCTCTACTTATTTCAAGAAAACAGTTTGTTCTTTGTGCCAAATTCTGGGAATCAGTTTGAAGAATACTCTGCCTACCGATGTCATGTATATGGCTGTGAACATTCAACATCCAGGTTTTAACGTAGTGTATGATTTTGTCACTTATTTGACAGAGAAGATGCATGGGTATCTAGTGGCTTTTAAGGAAGGAAAGAAGTTGGTTGGTTTCAAGTGGTATTCCCTGTTGATTCACATGTTTCTATATAGGGGCCAGGCAGTGTTTGAAAAGGATATGGAATTAAGGAAAAAGGAGGGTATTATTGAAATGCATGTCAAATATCGGACTAGAATCCTTGATATGCATGATCACAAGTTTGATTATGTAACATTGCAAAATTTCTTTGGATCAAAATTAAAGAAGGCTCTTGTTCTTGACCCTCCTAGGATTCCTAAAGAGATTCATGATTTCTTAAGGCCAATGGAGAGAAGGCCTGATTTGAAATCGACGCATAATTGGGGAGATATCATCCCTTCCATAATACAACAATTTTCAGAGTGTATGGCACAAATTTCAACCCTTATGTTTTGTCGAGGGATGTGCCTCTGAGAATTGGTTTTCTGGAAATCATGAGAAAGTTGGGGTGTGCTCAAGAAGTACATATGCCAACAGAACAGAAGAAAGGTTCTTTCTTCCCTAAATATACAACTTTTGTAGATTTTGTTATGGCAAAGGGAGGATGGAAGGATTTATACACACTGCTTAGACTTTATGCATTCAAGACTGCACGCCCTAGGAATCATGATCCTGAGGGTTTTATCTCTCAAATGAAGGTTAAACACTGGACCGAGACTTTTGTCCATAATTTCTACTTTCCTGAAGATATTATCAGGAACATTTTTGATGTAGAAGAACAAGATGAGAAAAAGGTAAAATACCTTGCCTTTACCAAGATGGTGAAGAGAAAACAAGAAAAGATACCTAATTTTAATCCTATACCCAGTATTAATGGTGGATTCAATAGGGCTATGTATGCCATTGATAATTTTGAGAGTTTGGTGGGAATTTTGAAGGATGAACAGGTTGTGGAAGAGAGGGGAAAGTCACAAAATGTCGAGGAATACCCTAAGGTAAGGTTGGAGGGGAGGCCTACTTATCAGCCTCCAAAGAAGATAAAGGTTTTCTCTAGGAAAAGGGGAAGCAGAGCTGGTGAAGTTTCCAAAAGTGTTGCATCGTTTTCTTTAGGGTAATCAGTGCCAAATATTGTTGATTTGGATTCTCCTCCTAGAATTGTTGACCAGACATGTCCTCCATCACTAAAGAGATAGAAAATTGAAAAAACAAATTTGGTTGATTCTGATGGTGATGAGGATGAAGAGATCATTGTTACTCCTGATGAAATGCATCAAGGAACCCCATCTTTCCCACTGGACACTCCATCAAGTTCTGGGGTAGTTGCTCTTAGGTTGGGAAAAGATGAAATAAGGGGAGTAACAAATAATGATGATCTAAGAATGGAGGCCTGTAGAGAGTTCATGATGGATGAATCTTTTATCCAAACCAGTGTTTTTCAAGATTTTTTGTGGAGAGCACATGTCTCATTATATGCTAAGAAAGTGGCACAAGAAAGAAGTTTGCACCCTAAGCTTCCAGGGAAGGTAATTCAGTCTAAGGTCAGAGAGTAGATGAAAGAAAAATTCAAGGAAATAACACCAGAGCAGGGAAGAGAAATTGTACAAAAGAGTGGAGTATTGTTACTCCTTGAATGGGATATTGCCGATGTTGTGGTGTTCGATACAATAAGAAGGGACAATAGGCCACTCCTTGCAACTAATGAAGAAGCTATGCTAGCGCTCAAGGGGTCAGCTTTTATTGAAGAGTGGGATGCTTTGGCAATCTGGTCTTTGTCCACTAGATCCAAAAAACCATTTGTTGCAGAACCATCTGATTTCAATGGTCACTTAGTTATAAAAAGGGTTGCTGATACCCCAGCATTGGAGGCTGCTGATATGGTTGTAAATGTTGTTGAATTCACTAGGGCAACTATTGAGGATCTCACCAAGGATCGGGATACTCTTAGAGGCCAGTATAATGAAGTTATTATTGAATATAATAAGAGTCCACAAAAGGTGGCAGAACTAGAAACTGAGTTGGCCTTGTTAAAACAGCAAATGGAAACATTGAGGTCTCAAGGGCAGGCTAGTTCTAGCCACACTATCTCTGACCCACCTGTGGAACAATCTCAACCCTCTTCACAAGAACAGTCCTTAGCTATTGTTCCATATAACATGGGATGAGTGCCTATTGAAGTTGAAAGGGCTAATAGCCCGGGAGGAGGGATCTCTAGGGAGAAATTAATGCAGCAAGTTGAGGAATATAAGGAGATGGTGTAGCAAATCCGGGAGTCTATAGGAAAGAGCAATTCAGTGATTGTGGACACTATGATGAAACATTTCAATAGGAAGGTCCAAGGAAAACTAAATAGTGTTCATACAAATTATTCTCTAATGTTGCAAGCACTTAGAATGTTCCCAAGAGATAGAGAGGTGGCCACCCCATTGCTGGACAGATGGATACCCAGAATAGAGAAATTGAGATTCATGGTGGTAGGAGCAAAACATGGGGATAAATACCCTATGGTTATTTCAACTTACCAATTTGTCAAGGGAGTTGTGGAGCAGAAGTTTCAGGGGTATTTTGCCCCTATGGAGTTAAAAATCAAAGGGTTAAAAGCTATATATGATGGAAAAGACTTAACTCCTTTGCCACATATTTTGCATAGTCAAGATGAAGTAAAACCTTTGAAAATTTGGAAAGATTAGATAACTAATATCATGATTGCTCAAACTCATGAGATATGTAGAAATGCCAACATTGGTATGTTGGGGAATACATTGGAGAAACTATCATTTGTCATCAGTTTCTTAGAGATATTTGATAAGAAGGCCACATCAATAATGGTGAAGTATGCACCCTATCGAGATAAGATTGATCAGGTTATGGCTTTTAATTGGCCATCCGAGGATGATTTTGAATTATGGAAAAAGGTGTTTACAGATGAATTTGAAATATGAACATTATGTGTGGGAAATGCAACTTGGTCATGTATAATATAGGTCTTGCATCGGAGGTTATATTTAAAATATGCATTCTCCTCTCCAATTCAAGTACAAGGTGTTGAGGTGGAGTAAAGTGTTGCAAAAGGTTAAAGATGCCTCCTACGACATAAACAAGTGGCCCTTTGGAGGGCTGTTTCTTTTCTTCCATATCGATTAATGATTATTCTTGTCTTATGCCTTTTCCCTCCAAATGCATGATGCAAATATAACTGAATTGGGACTTAGCAGTCCAATGAAAAATGGACATGTGTACCCTCCGGCCTAAAGCTTGTTTTGCTCCCTTTTTTCTTAAATTTGAGAAAGAAGAGTTTTATGATGCAGAGAGTATGAATGTAAATCCTAGTCTTACAGTTTTGAGTTAGATGAAAGAACTTGGTCAATTATGGGGTTCTTAGGCATGTTTATATTAAATATGAAAATCTCTCGAGTCTATCTTCTCTCCTGTTGTAATATCTTGTGTGAATTATTAATGAAGTATTAATCCAAGATTGTTTTCATTAATCTTCATTGTTTTACTATGAATTGCATTTTAATGATGGCTCTAGTTCAAAGGATTGGTTACCTCAGTTAATTTGCAAGTTCATACAAGTTAGCAGCTAGATTAGCAAAGTAGTGGTAGATTTCAGTATAAATCTGTGGATTGTAATGCAATTCATGTAGATCATATTTGTTTGAGATGAAATTTACCCTGTAGTTCAGTTTTCTCATTTGACTCTGTGCTTTAGGATAGGGCACTGGTTTCCTGATCATGGTTATGTTTCTCATGTCTTATGTTTTGATGGTAGAACATTTTATCCAAATATTTCCTATCAACCTAGTTTAGTTATGTTTGTGATTCTCTACTAAAGTGGACTCGAACCTTTTCGAAGAATAGCCAATTTCTTGAAGGTTTTCATCTTTTAGCATGGATGGGGAATCTATCTGTTGTTCATGAATATGCAGTTAAGATTGTTATAACTTACAAGAATATTGTAGGGAATACCCCCCTGGGTCTTACAAAGCCCGAAGTGTAGGAGAATTAGCATTATTGATTTTCTCTTCGAGTTGGCCAATCGCTTCCTAGACTTTTATTATTGAACGTGGCAAGTTCATAGAAGCTCTCAGGAAATCCATTTGGGTTAATGTAAAAATCACCAACACCTTTTAAGCCATATTCCAGTAACAAACACCGAGCCTATAGGGTATTCTATGTTTTCTCCATCTATAACGCGGGTCTCCAATTTCTTTTTGTCCTCAACACAATGACACAAGTAAGAATATGTCATCTGTAATAACTACATAAATATGTCAGGATTGCATTGATATGTAGAAAATTAGATGAATTTAGTCAACATTATAAAAACACTATAAAGTAAGATAATATTAGGAATTTCAAAAACTATGCAAGTAGATAAATTATTTTATTGAACTAGATCTGATATGTGATCAAAGTCAACCGATGATTCCATCTTTTTTAGTTCCAGTGTCATCGAGAGCCAATATGTGTCAAGTGGGATTAGAAATATTAACCACCATTCGTCAACCCACTCCTTTGACTCACACTCATTTCAAGCTTGAATTGTACATGAAGAAAAAAATCATGCCATATTTCACATACGGATACTCCATGAACCTATATTAGAGCTTCTGAAAGAGTGTAGCTCACTTCATCCTATTAGTGTACAACAATACTCATATTGTGCAAAGTTAGTATCATTTATCAACCGAAAAAATCTATAAACTAAAGAATTAGCTTCATTACCTAGACCCATCGAAGCATTACATCACTCGACGATTGATTTCACATATGTCAACTTTGCATTTTCCTTATGGGTGATCCCACAATAGTGGGTTACACTTTTTGGCCAAACTTGACATTGAACTAAACGTTTTTAACTAAATCTCCACTTTCAGACACTTACAGTTGCTAAGCCATGAGGAATTTGATGATGCAAACTAGTGATTTGTGAAATTTTGTATGTAGATTCTAAATATATATTTTTACAATTTTGGAATAAAATTGCATTTCTTTTTCCATCTCATTCGAAGGCTATTTTTAATAGTAAACACCATTTTTAAAGAGTGATGTTCACCATAAAATACATAAAAAAAATTCTATAAAGGATAAAATTTTAATTTTTTCAAATTTAGATTTGTAACTACGATATCTAACACCTTCATTTGGTTTCATAGTGTTTTATTGAATATTTTTTCCTTAATTAAGTTTTGAAGTCAAACCAATTACAATTTAGACTTAGGTGGACTGTATAACATTTTTTTTATATATGTATTGAAATTCAATTTTCTTTGTTGGATCAAGGACATCAATACCAAGCACCTAGATATTTTTCAAAAAAAAAATATAATATACTATTTTTTCCACATGTGCAAAACAAAGAGCTTGATTTTTGGTGAAAAAATTATGTTTAATTAAACTAAAAAAATACATAATAAAACTAAAATATATTAAAATTATACTTGATGGAGAGCTCGTTTTGAGGACTATAATACTCCAGTTGGGTTTGTCAAGTTGATTCCATTTTCATCCTCAACCCAAGCTTCAAAACCCAAAATTCTACATAAAATTGTAGATGGAGGGGAGCAAGGGAAAAAAGGGGGGTTGAAGCAAATCCTCCTTCACTAGAAGGGGGGTTCTAGTGAACCCTCCTTCGCTAGAAGGGGGTTTGCAAACCCCCTAAATAAAAAAAAAAGGGGTTCTTAACCCCCTTTCTAGTGAAACCCCTTCTAGCAAACCCCCATTTTTTTGAGCACCCAAGCAATTTTGTTTGTCAATGCAATTGTAACTCACTTATGTGGGATCACCCTTATACTTTAACTCTTCTCATTCTATGGATCTTTTAATACATGCTCATACACCATCATGCTCCCCCTTTCCATGCCCAACCTCACAAAAGTTCCACATATGCTAAACACCTATAATATTATGCATCCTACTCAACCAATAGAGTATTCATGAGTTCTTGAATTGTGATGCATAAATATCTGACCATATGATATGCTAACAGAATGTTATTCCCCTTCTAGCCAAATCATGGTAGAACACCTGAAAGCAACCTTGCACGAACTCTATACAATGCATGTGATCATCAATGATATAAAAATGACACTCCCTTATGATATTTCTATCATCTGGTATACTGTTATTAGAATTCAGGAATGAATACTATGTGCATAAATATAGCAACCTGTGTGGAGTTGTAATAATATGATTGCACCTCATGTTGTGGTTGTAGACTGTTGTTCTCTGCAAAGTTGACAACTAAAACAATGCTACCAAGTGGAAATGTGTCCTTGTGTAATTTGAATTGCAAGTTTGACCATCAAGTTGTTGGCCCAATGGTTGTTGTTGCACCAAAAGATCAACCTCTTAATTCCCAATACAACCATCAGAGTTAACGGATCTGTAGGAGGTGGTTAGTCCATGTCATGAATCTTGAGGGGAGTGTTGAACATCTGCCAACAATCTCCCCCTCAGTGTTACCCGACGGGATTCGAACATGTCACCTTTGGCTCTGATACCAATGTTTGCCCCACGGTTATCGTTGCACCAAAAGATTGACCTCTTAATGCCTGATACAACCACCAGACTTAACGGATCCATGGGAGGCAGTTAGTCCATGTTATGAATCCCGAGGGGAGCACTGACCATTTGCCAACACAAGCTCTATGGGTATGCCTTACATACTCATACACTATACTTTCACAAAATGTAGACATAAAATGATACATTGGAATCTTTTGAATAACCAAATCACACATTTTTGCTTCTTTACCATATTTTGTATTGTAGGCCACTATCTTATACTTTTCGAATTCTACTAGTTCATTTCCAACCGCATGTGTACTTTCCATATGTTCACATATTGGCATACGTTGCAAGCCACCATAATGCTGACATGTGTCATCCAAGCATAATTTCCTATAAAATAATTTACCTTCCTCTCTTTCACATAAAATTGTTGATATAAAGTCTCTTGAAGATGTAGGTGGGGCATGTATGCCATAATCCTACAAAATATTGTTAGTATACAAATCTAAACATAAAGACTGATAAACATCAAAATGGTTTGAAAACTCAATATGTACTCTAGTACTATATTAGTTCCTTTATCTTCATGGGTTGGTTTAATCCTTGATCATTTCCTTGGCATGATGAAGAATTTTATTTGTAGCATGAAAAATAAATAATTATTAGTTCCATGATCTTATTTAAAGTAAATAAATAACTTACACAAATCTGAAATTTGTCATGAAATTATGATACACACAATATATGGCAGTCCAAAAGAGGTATGAGGAGGGGTATCAAAGGGCATGAAGAGGGAAATATAGAGTATGAGGACATTGATCAAACCAACATAAGATCAAACCATCAAACTAACATTAGAACATAAGCTAAAAACACTTCCAAACATAAAGGTATAATTAGGAAAGACAGGAGACAAGACAACAAAGTCCATCTAGGTCCACTAGTCATTCCATGTCCTTATATGGCTTTGGCACCTTGGGCCAAATTGTCTAGGGGCTTGGTTTTCACACTCATTGCATGCTTTTGAACTTTGATGTAGGGTAACCACAAGTATGGAACATTTTTTCTAATACTATAAGAGTCATCAGTAGGCTTTTTTATGGTTCCCAATGTCATGTCACACTGTGGCTTTATTTATCAAATCTATTTCTTATGGTGTGTACGTTGCTCACTATATTGCTTTACCACATCCTACTAATACAAATATTCAAAATAATAACATTGACCCTAAAAATTTACTAGGGAACCTTCAAAGTCAATTGGGTGCAACAACCTTGGAGGAGGGTTGACTTTAGTTTGGGCAAGTTTAATCCAAATTTTTTTCTATTTGGAGGCATTTTCGATATTTACCAACATTTTCAATGGTTCATCCTTTAGCTCTAGCCTTTCTGGACTTCACTGTTACCATCTTCCATCTCTTATTGTTGGTTCCTATCAGCATAAGGTAGTACCAAATCAAATTTGAGCAATTATGGGGCATTGTGAAACCTTTGTGGAATATTTCCTTTCATCTCTAGTCACCAAACTTGCTATATATTCACCATATGAGATTCCTACAACATATGGTAGCTATACATTCATTGTTTCCAAACAAAAATTGAATATTGTAGGTCTAAAAATGTGCATATTAGTCGATTTAAGCTGCTCCAGCAAGTAGCAAATCAAATAGAGACATGTTGAAGGTGATAAATTGGTCTCTAATTCAGATACATGCAATTTTAATACCCTAGGGCCTCATTTTTAATATTTTGATAAAATTGAAATGTGTGACATGATTTCATGAGAAGCATGGAAAAATTTCAAATGGAGCATAAAGAACTTCAAATTTTATAGGATACATGGAATATGCATTTTAACAAAATCTAATCTAATCTCTTAGCAAAATGTAATGCATTTGATTAAGGCTATGTAGGTTGAGCACTCATAATTTTCAATACTTAGCAAAATCTAATCCCAAAATCAACATGATAACAAAATGAAAAACATTGTATTAAGCATGTATGATAAGAAGTGATAAAGAAACATAAGAGAATGAAGGAAAATGTAAAGAACATGTATAAAGACATGACATACCTTAAAATTGGAGATTCGATTGAAGAAACTACCCAATTATATATGTAGTCATTTTTCTTCTTGCATCAAAATCCTTAACAATATGAGATTTTCACAAACGTGCTTCCTTTTCAACGTTCAATTCTATATAACTAATAGAATTACTAAAAACTATAGAATTAACCAATTTATAATAAATTATAACAATTCAATCATAATTAACATTACAATACTACAAACATGAAAATTTGAGTTCATATAATCAAATTTGATGTAAAAAAATTGTTATTTGCTCCTTCATAAGTTGGCAAACCAAAAAAAGGTGGTTGAAAGTTGGTGCAAAGGTGGTGGAATGTCTAAAAATTGCATGTGCTTTCCCCAAAAACATGGAAAAGTGTTTTTTTGTCAAATCACACGTAGAAGCAAGATAATAATAGAGCATGTGGGCCTAGATCATGGGTGTCCTACCTTTTTTACCATTTTTAGAGAAATACAAAACACACTCACGTTATAACGCAAGCATGTTTTGGCTTGCTCTTAAAACAAACCATTTTTCAACTTTTCCAAAACATGCTCATTTTTTGAAAAAAAATGATTTTATAAAAGGTTTTCTAACTCTTATCATGTGTCAATATAGGGTTGGGTTGAGGTACAACAATGAGACCTTTCTTCAACCAATTATGACATCTTATAAGTGTTTTGTATTTCTCATTTTTTGTGTGATATAAATTCTCACCACGATTCCCTATATGCTCAAGTGTATACATTAACCCTCAACCCTATATCTCAAATCCTAAACCCTAAACACTATACCCTATAGCTTAACACTATACCCTATACCCTACAACCTCAACTCTCTACCTTATACCTTAAACCCTAAAACCTCAACCATCAATGATATACCTCAACCCTATACCATCCACCCTCAACCATAATCCATCAACCCTTAATGCTTAAACCCTTAAACCCTAATCCCTTAACCCTAAACCCTAAACCCTATCCCTAAACCCTCAACCCCCAACCCTTAAAACTTAAACCCTAAAATCTATACCCTCAACCCTTAAACCCTTCAAACCTTAATCCCTCAACCCATAAACCCTTAATCCTTGAACCCTCAACCCTCAAACCTCAATTGTAAACCCTCTACCCTATACATTAGACCCTCAACCATATACCTTAAATCCTCAACCCTTAACCCTTAAACCCTTAAACTCTTAACCCTTAAACCCTTAACCCTTAAACACTTAATCCCTCTACCCTCAACCCTTAAACCTATAAACCATATACCATCAACTCTCAACCCTCGACCCTATCCCTTAAACCCTTAATCCCTCGAACCTATACCTTAAACAATTAATCCCTCAACCCTCAACCCTCAACCTTCAACCCTTAAACTCTCAACTCTTAACCCTTAAACCCTAATCCCTCATCCCTCAACCCTTAAACCCTAAACCCTAAACCCTTAAACCCTCAACCCTATACCTTAAATCCTCAATCCTCAACCCTTAAACCCTCAACCCTTAATCCCATAATCCCTCAACCCTCAAAACACTATACCATCAAACCTTCAACCCTCAACCCTATACATTAAACAATCAACCCTAATCTCTTGAACCTATACCTTAAACCCTTAATACATTAATCCCTCAACCTTTAAACCCTTAATCCCTCAATCCTCAACCCTTAAACCTTTAATCCCTCTATCCTATACCCTATACATTAAATCCTCAACCCTCTACCCTATAAATTAAACTCTCAACCCTAATCCCAAAACCCTACACCCTCAACCCTTAAACCCTCAACCCTCAACCTTATAAACCCTCTACTCTATACATTAGACCCTCAACCCTGATCTCTTGACCCTATACCTTAAACCCTTAACCCTTAACCCTTACAACCTCAACCCTTAAACCCTAAACCCTTAATCCTCAACCCTAATCCATCAACCCTTAACCCTTAAACCCTCATCCCTCATCCCTCATCTCTCAACCCTTAAACCCTAAACCCTCAACCCTTAAACCCTAAAACCTAAACACTTAAACCCTCAACCCTATACCATAAATCTTCAAACCTCAACCCTTAATCCATCAACCCTATACCCTTAACCCTTAAACCCTATACCCTCAACCCTCTATCCTATACATTAAATTCTCAACCATAATCCCTCAACCCTATAACTTAAAACCTCAATGCCTCAACCTTCAACCCTTTAACCCTCAACCCTCTATCCTATACATTAAACCCTCAACCATAATCCCTCGACCCTATAACTTAAACCCTTAATGCCTCAACCCTCAACCCTTAAACCATCAACCCTATACCTTAAATCCTCAACCCTCGGCCCTTAAAGCCTCAACCCTTAATCCCTCAACCCTCAACCCTTCAACCCTATACCTCAACCCTTAAACCCTTAAACCCTATACCCTCAACCCGCAACCCTATTTATTAAACCCCCAACCATAATCCCTCAACCCTCAAACCTTAACCCTTAAACCCTAATCCCTCATCCCTCAACCCTTAAACCATAAACCCTAAACCCTTAAACCCTCAACCTTATACCTTAAATCCTCAACCCTCAACCCTTAATCCCTCAACCCTCAACCCTTAGGCCCTACACTCTCAACCCTTAAAACCTTAAACCCTAAACCCTTGAACTCTATACCATCAACCCTAATACATTGAACCTATACCTTAAACCCTTAAACCCTTAATCCCTCAATACTCAACCTTCAATTGTAAACCATATATCCTATACATTATACCCTCAACCCTATACCTTAAACTCTAAACCCTCAACCCTCAACCCTAATCCATCAATAGTCAACCCTTTAACCCTCAAACCTTAAACCCTAATACCTCAACCCTCTACCCTCTACCCTCTACCCTATACATTAAAACCTTAACCCTAATCCCTCAACCCTATAGCTTAAATCATCAATACATTAATCCATCAACCCTTAAACCCTCAACCCTTAAACTCTTAATCCCTCAACCCTCAACCCTCAACCCTCAACCCTCAACCCTTAAACCCTCAATTCCTTAACCCTCTACCTTATACATTAAACCCTCAACCCTAAACCCTTTACCCTATACATTAAACCATCAACCCTAATCCCTCAAACCTATACCCTCAACCCTTCAAACCTTAAACCCTCTACCCTCTACCCTTTAACCTATACATTAAACCCTCAACCCTAATCCCTCAGACCTATACCTTAAACCTTAATACATTAATCCATCAACCCTAAAAAGCTTAATCCCTCAACCCTCAACCCTCAACCCTATACATTAAACCCTCAACCCTAATCTCTCAACCGTATACCTTAAACCCTTATTCTCTCAACCCTTCAAACCTTAATACCTTAACCCTCAAATGTAAACCCTCTACCCTTTACATTAGACCCTCAACCCTAATCCATCAACCCAATACCTTAAACCTTAAACCCTATACCCTATACCCTAAACCTTAAACCCTCAACCCTCAAACCTAATCCCTCAACCCTCAACCCTTAAACCCCAAACCCTTAAACCCTGATCCCTCAACCCCCATGCCTTAAACCCTAAACCCTCTACCCTATGCATTAGACCCTCAACCCTAATCCTTCAACCCTATACCTTAAATCCTTAACCCTCAACCCTCAACCCTAATCCTTGAACCCTAAACCCTCTACCCTATACATTATACCCTCAACCCTAATGCCTCAACCTTGAATCCTCAACCTTGAACCCTCTACCCTATACATTAAACCCCCAACCCTAATCCTTCAACCCCATACCTTAAACCCTAATCTCTTAACCCTCAACCCTAAAACCCTAAAGCCTAAAACTCTAATACCTTAAACCCTCAACCCTTAAATCTTTAACCATAACCCTTAGAACCTAAAGCCTCAACCCTTATAGCCTCAACCCTTAAACCCTAAACCCTCAAACCTTAAACGCTAAACCCTAAACCCTCAACCCTTAAACCCTCAACCATAAACCTTAAACCCTATACCTTAAACCCTAATCCCTCAACCCTCAACCCTAATCCCTATCCCTAAACCCTCAACCCTCAACACTTAAACCCTCAAATGTCAAACCTCAAACCTCAACCCACAACCCTAAGTTGTAAACCCTCTACCCTATAAATTATACCCTCAACCCTAATCCCTCAAACCTATATGTTAAACCCTCAACCCTCAAGCCTAATGCCTCAAGCCTCAAGCCTCATACCCTCACCCCTCACCCCTCTACCCTATACATTAAACCCTCAAACCTAATGCATCAACCCTATACCTTAAACTTTAATCTCTTAAGCCTCAACCCTTAAAACCTCAACCCTTAAACCCTAATCCCTTAAACCCTCAACCCTTAAACCCTAAATCATTGACCCTTAAACCCTAAACCCTAAAACCATAATCCCTTAATCCTCAACCCTAAACCCTACCCCTAAAGCCTCAACCCTCAACCCTTAAACCTTAAACCCTTAACCCTTGACACTATACCTTAAACCCTAATCCCTCAACCCTCAACCCTCAACCCTAATACCTTAAACCCTAAACCCTCAACCCATAATCCATCAACCCTAAACCCTCAAACCTCAACCCTTAAACCCTTATCTCTTAAGCCCTCAACCCTAAACCCTTAAACCCTCAACCCTCAACCCTTAAACCCTAAACCCTACACCCTACAACCTCAACCCTCGACCCTCAAACCTCTACTTAAGCATTAATATGTCAACACAATATCTTAAACCCTAATGGAACTATACCCTATACACTTAACCTTGGACACTCAACCCTAAACATTATCCCTCAATCCTGAAACCTCTACCCTATACCTTATACCCTCAACCCTATGCTTATGCCCTAAACCATCAACCCTCATCCCTATGCCTTATACCCTCAACCTTAAACCTTGAACCATATAACTTAGACACTCAAACTTGAGCATTATCCCTTAGTTGTAAACTCTCAACCCTCAACCATATACTTAAGCCCTATTCCCTCAATCCTCAACCATATACCTTAAACCCTGAACTCTACACCCTCAATCCTCATCCCTATACCCTGTAACCTCACCCTTATACCCTAAACCCTTAATATTGTCCCTCAAACCTATACTTAAACCCTAAACCATACACTCTCAACCCTTCACCCTATGCCTTATACCCTCAATCCATATTGTAAACCCTAAACCCAATATCCTAATCCCTAATCCCTATACCTTACACACTTCATCTTATATACTCATAGAGCTTAATATTATCCCTCAACCCTTTACCCTATATCCTCAACCTATTACTTAAGCCCTAATCCCTCAAGCCTAAACCTTGAAACCTCAACCCTTGAATCCCTATAACCTATACCCTCACCCTTATATACCCTAAATCCAAAACCCTTACATACATATATACAAGCATACATACATACATGCATACATACATACATACATATGTACGTACGTACATACATTCATGCATACATACATACATACATATAGGCATACATGCATACATACATACATACATACATACATATTTATACATACAAGCATACATTCATACATACAAGCACACATACATACGGACATATATACATACAAGCATACAGGCATACAAACATACATACATATATACATACATACAAATATATACAAACATACATCCATCAAACATACATTTAATAAACTTGCACATTAACAATTTCAAGTGATACATAACACAAGTGCATTATAATGTGCTCGTGTTATATCATGCTTTGGGAAACATAAAGCAAAATGAAGCAAAATGTAAGGTAAGACATAATGCGAGTGTGTTATAATGCACTCACGTTATGTCAAAACTATGACATAACACGAGCGCGTTATAATGCACTTGCATTATGTCTTGCTTTGGGAATCCCCAAGCCTTTGGCTTGGGTTTTCTTTGGATTTCCAACCAAAAGGCTTGGAGTGCCTTCCCAACGTCCAAACACGTCATTTTGCATATTCTACAAGATTTCACATAATCTCATTCATGCTAACCATCAGGTTTCCACATATTTCAAGGTCGAGTAAATTAAACATCTGAGTAATGTTAGGCTCTCTCTTAGCTATTTAACAATGTATTTTTTTCACATTTTGACAATGTTAAGGCTTTTATCTTTAATTTCTTTTGTTTTTGTGTTCATTTTTTGTCAAAAACCAATGTTTGGTATTTTTTACTTTATTTTTTAACCATTCATTGAAATTTCAAATAAATTACATTTTTATAAACTAGACTCCATTCCACACATTCAAAAATAATAATTTTTGATTAGTTTTCAAAAATTATAGGGGTAGCATGACCAAAATTCTATTTTTTAGGATGTGTCCACTTTGAAAATTAGTAAAAAGTTATATATTCATTGAAAAATTATCAAAAAAATCGAACATAAACTACATGTTGTTAGCTAATTTTTCATTGAAGCGATTTTTAAAATACCAAAAAAAGTTAACCTTTTGAGGGAGCCACAACAGATGCTATGTTATGTTTTTTTGACAAAAATAGCACCAATTTATGTGGCTCCCTTTTTTGAACCCCTTAATCTCTACCATTTTTAAAAAAAATGTAGTTTAGAAAGTAGACTCAGAGCACTAGGACCCTTTTTTGTTGCATCTAATTTTTTTGAGTATAACTATCCTCAATTTCTCATCCAAGGTCAATATTTCCCAATTTCATAAAAAAGTGGCCACTTAAGACCCCTTTTTGGCCCCTCATCTTTGTGCACTTACCCCTTGAGGAATTTTTTGAGCCCCAAGCATGTAGCTCTAGGTCAAACAATGCTTGCATAAGTACTATTTATTTGATTTTCTATTTTTAAAATAAATAATAAATAATAAATAAAAAAGGAAAAGTTATATGGTGGGTACAGGGTATTTATGTACCCACAATACTTTCCATATTGCAATGGTAGGTTCTCTCCCCCCACTGTTGAGCTTGTATGCCTTGTCCACAAACTACAAACCCCCATTGGTGGTCCTTTGTTGGTAGACAACAAGATGAACCCTTGCCTACACCCATGTATAAACTTTTTTAAATTTGTTTTTTTATTCAATTTAATTTTAGTTTAACCAGTTTTTAAGTTTAAAAAAGAAAAAAATCTCAAAATTTTGAATTCCATCACCTTTATTAGTGGTGAAATCACCCAACTAGCCACTAGCCACCAACCTTAAAGGCCTCTTCCATCATAATTTTTAAATCAAAAGGAAAACTTTGAACAAGTATAAAATATTTATACAAGAGCTTTTTTCATTTCATATAATTTGTTTGAAATAGACTAGAATTTTATTATCTTCATGATGGACTGGTTGGTTTTTTCTTAGTGGTTTTTTTAGATTTTATATTTTTTAAGTTGTGTATGTGTGATTGTCATTTTGAAATCTAAAAGGTTCATACATTTAAAAACATGGACTTAGAATCATGTACTATTTTTTTGAAAGTTGATATTGTTATGAGAACTACATAGTGGTATAGTTTATCTCTAATTATTCTAATTTTATTTTTTATCCCTTCATTTTGTAAGGTTATTTTAATCTATTTTTTATGCAAATTTGATTTTTTTCAATTTCTAATAGTCATTTAATGGAAAACACTAGTTAAAGATGTTATAAGTAGAAACCACTAATCTTGTGGTTTTGTAGGATGTTTTGTTGAAGACAATTTATTGGTCATTTTGTTTTTTGTTTTCTTTGTCTCCATTTATTTATCACCATTGGAAATTAGGTTAAAAATATACTAGCATTTCCATTTAAACTTTAAAATAAATGATTATCTTTTAATCACAAAGAAGTGAGGTGCACATGCTTTTATCTTGCATACTTACATGATCTTGGGATACAAAAAACCCTTTATTCTAATTTTCCTTTTAGGAGGCTTGTATATGGATCTCATCACCCTAGAAGATGACCTCAACCATGTGTTTTAATGGGTATATAAAGGGAGGAGAATAGAATTTGTAACTCAAAGGATTCATCATCATGTTTGGTGCAACCTTGGGGCCCCTTTCATTAAGGCACAAGATAAAGGGATCTTTGCTAGCGATTAAATATAATGGTGAAACTTGCACACCCATTATATTTTCCCTTATTTTTTGGGCCCATGATAGCAAGGTATCCTTAAACTAATGTGTAAAATGATCATTCTACATTGAAGTTAAAAAATTACCCTATCAACTCCTAATTGTGACATAATACATCCTCATACATGCCCAAACTTAGTGTCATCCACTAATTTTTTAGGTTTGTGAGTATGAAAGTGTTCCAAATAATCTTCCCATCTACATAAATGAAACCCCCGTCTATGAAATTTAAATTCAAACCCTACCACCTTTTTCAATATTTATTATTAGTTGAGTAAAGTGCAAGTTGTGTCAAATCACGTGCTAGGGAAATGTATTTAAAAACTAACCATGTAATGGAAAAAAACATATAGAAAATAACTAGGTAAACACATCTAGATTCAATTTATAAAATAATAAAAGAGAATTTACCTCTATGTCATGTCATCCTAATCCATTTCATGCTTTCTTGATGTCCTTGATAATTTTCTCAAAGCTATAAATATTTCCTACTAAGGGTCTAATTGAGAACAACACGAATCTTGTAATTTAGTAGATTATATAAAGGTTTTCATAATCATAATTTGTCCTTATATTATATATTAGATAGTGAGGTGAAAGTGGTTGTAAACTATTGGGATTTAACATACATAGTATTTCCAAAGTCCATGATAATGTTTGAAAATATTTTTGGTTATAATCACATACTAATTGTTTGTATCAATTTTCTTACCACACTTCATGATCCATCATCAAGATGAGAAAAAATAATCTCTATGAGTTTTAGGTTCACATCCATGCATCAAATTTATCTCTAGATTTGCAAAGATTAGGTCTACACTTGTAGGTTTGAACTTGTTTGACTATGAAAAGGGATCTAGGTCCTAAATAACAACTTTCCCATTTTTTGGATTTGAAGGATTAGAAATGATCTCAAATACACTTGACTACAAATCCTAATAGGAAGAGTCAATATGGTGGATCGATGTTCTAATCCTTGTGTGTTCATGGGCGGTGATGGATTGTTGATTTATGCTTGCTTTAATTGACTAATTTTGAATGGTGCAAATGAGCTAACTATGTAAACTAAGAAAATGTAGCAATATATTATTATTCATAAGAAACTAAATGTAGATAAACAAAATTGAATTCTAGAAATGAAAAGGGCAGACACAAATGCACTTGAGATATAAATTTGAGCCTGATCTTGCAAGTCTAGGGAAAAGTGCACCTTGGACTCTCCTTTTTAAAATCTGCTAGGTCACCAGACTATAGCTTCTATCTTCTAGATGTTGTTGTTGGAACTTCATCTAATAATGAAAAAGTGCATATTTGGTGACTTTTCAAAATGTAGGGTTTTAATGCATGAATGAACAAATAACCTTAAATCTTCCTCCAAGTCACTTCAGATTTGTAAGGCCTGCATACACAAAAGGAGACGAAGGTTGTGCCATATAGGGGCTTGATATAGGGGCTTGATATAGGGGCTTGTCTAAATCAAACCCCATGTTGGTATTTCTACCTCCATAATGGAAAACTATGATGAAAGAGAGTGTATCCTTGGTTGGATAGAGGATAATTGATAATAAAAAAGTAATGAATTGACAACCTTACTACAAATCACCACTCTGATACGATCTCCTTGATGGACTAAAGTCACACTCATCACCTTCAAGGATCCATTATTGCTTGACTTGAATTGATTTGATCAGTTACAAGGGTTATTACACATAAACAAAATGCATGCAAACATGAACACAAACTCACATAACATATGAGATGATGTTTGAATGATGGAATGTTGCAATAATCTTGATAATTATGCTCTTGACTGCTCTTGAATATTTTTTATGATCTCCAATTTTCTCAATTAAAGTGTTAGGATTCATTAGGATTAAAATGGTGAAAACACTTTGTATTTATATGCAATTCTTCTAATTTCTCAAAAATCAAATGTCAATAGTCGACAATTGAAATTGGAAATTTAAATATTAAATTATTGACACCAACATATTCAAAATTGGAGCAAAAATTGTTGGTCTGGGCATAGTGCACCCTAGACTAGATTCCTACTTTTTAGGGATCAAAAGTGTTGGGGGAAATATTAAATGCATAATTTTATTTCCCATGTTCGGTTTTTCAAAGATGTTTATAAAACAGACAATTAATGCATAATTAGGTCCAAGCATATAAGGGAGCTAAACCTAATATGAAATTGTCAAGAGTGGCAATTTTTAATGCTACAAAACCCTGATAGAATACAATCAAATCTATATGTTAGCAATAGTTTTAAAAAATTAGAACATCAACAAATAAATTTTTCACGTTTAAATATTTTTTTTACAATAACCATAATTGAATATTTAAATATTTAATTTTCATAATTATAAAAACATTTTTTTTTTATAAATTTTAAATAACAATTCCAACTCATTTATTTTAATTAATTAATAACTTGATTGATTTCATTTATTTTATTAGATTGGATAAGTTTTATTAGAGATATCATAATTTTTTTTATTAAGTTAAATTAAATCATAACTATATAATCATATATTTAATATATTAATTTTTATTTATTTAAACATTTAATTTTATAAAATATAAATAATATTTCTCATTTATCTAAATTAATTATATTTATTTTATTAAATTAGATTAAAAAAATGTTTGGAATGTCATAAAACCCTCACAATACTTAGATATGCTTCTAGGGTCATAAGTTCCATTTTATTCTTTTTTAAAAGTTATAGGTAAAGAAGAACGTCTCTTTATTCTCATCCCACAATAAACACTCATTTTATTTTATTTTTCCTTTTACTTTATTTATCAAAGTATAGAAGAATAACTTTATCTCCTTTTAACAAAATATTAATTTTTTTCATTATAATTTTACTTTATGTATCTAAATTAATCATTAATTAATTGATTCCATTTATTTTATAATCTTCACAATATTAAATTAGTACTTGCATTTAAAGGAGGCTTAAGGATTATTTTGATAGAAGAGTATATGTATGTTAATATGTTAGAGAGTATGTGTTTGTGAATGGATGTGCTACAAATTCTAGTTTTATGTGGTTGGATTAAACAATTAATAATAAGCGCTAAATAATGGAATGAAATAAACTTAGACAAATCTAGATTTTTTCCTTAAAGAAATTAAGTATTATTTGATTATGAAATATTTGCAATGCAAATGAAAAAAAAAAGTTGCCATCAAATTGACAAAAAACACTGCAAATGGAAATAGAATATTCCCATAAATAAGATTTTGATGGCTTTTACCATTAAACAACAGCACCTAAAACTTGTTTTCCCACAACTCAATAATGATTTGCCAACGTGAAACTTGTTTCAAACTCAAATCTCACACTATATGTAACCTAAAAATACTCCGTCGTGTTTAATTTTAATCTCTCTAAAAATAAAACGATTGCTCTTCAACGAGAATGATCAATTTTATTCACTTTTTCCTTCTGCTTTCTTGGTAGAGAGTAGAGAATAACTTTATTTCCTTTAATAAATTATCTGATTGGAAGAATAATTAATAAATTGTCTGATTGGAAGAATAAAGGATTTGTATCCTTTTTCCTCGTATGTCTATTTATGTCGTACTCTTGAGTACTCATCTCTTTCCTCCACACAACATGCAAATGAAAAATGGCACTGCCTGATAGAACTGAATATATTTTAGTATTCAACTACAAATCAAATATACACATATTTGTATGCATACTGTGTTTTATCACTAATGGGGTCAACTTGAGAATGGCGAGACATTCCATCAATTGTTCCATACAACTTTGGCTCCATTAAATCAGAAGGAAAGCAGAAAAAATCAAATTCTCTTTTGGGATTATTTCCGACAATCCATTCTAGTTTGGGATATCATAAATGAATAGCCAGTTCCCAATCCTTATTGGGGCCACCAAGGCTTTGAAGAAAATTAGGTAAAGCAGCAAGATTTAATGTTAAAGCTGGCCAAAAGAATTTGTTGATGGGGGAACTTTGCTGGAAGAGTTATGCCTTTCCTTCTGTTTATATTTCGTTACTTTCTCTCATGTCTAGTCCATCTCATGCTTTGGTAACTCACCATGACAACCAGCTAAAATGTGGGGACATAAAACAAAAGACCTAATTCACAATGAACTATTTTGAACTTTTATTGTCATGATGTGGAGTTACAATTTTATTAATTAATAAAATAAAATTATTTTGTCAACGAATTTTTAGTTTGCTGTTGAAGTTTAATGGTTTTGAATGAGTCTACCCGAGATCAAGTCTTGTTAAATGCAAAGTACTATCATCATAAGGAAGGAAGTTGAGATCATTCCCTACACATTTTGGTAGAACGAATACCCCTTAATCCTTAGCTCTTAGTTGAATAGGCTTTATTCTAAGTGCTACCCTTCAATTAAAAAATGACTACTTAAGGTACAATATAGGACAACTTTATATTGTGTATAAACATTACTATCAACCTAAAATGACCCAAATCAATTTTACATAAGTGCTACCCTCCAACTAATAAATGACTACTTAAGGTACAATCTAGGACAACTTTATATTATGTATAAACATTGTTGTCAACCTAAAATGACCCAAATCAATTTTACATAACTTGTTTGGTCTGGTGTAGTCCTATCCATCTACTCTCATTGGATTTTACTAGGTCATCAATCTTTTCATCCAATATCTCACAAACTCGTCATGAGTTTGCTTTGTATTTGCAATTCTACAAGATTACAAATACAAGAAGAGGATTAGAGCTTTCTTTATATTTTCATCTCTATTTATTTGTGCCATCAAAGAGGGTTTGGAAACTTTAAGGGTATTTATGAACAAGTGAGTTGTTTCTTCCATTGCTCTATTTTCTCCCCTTCATGTACATTAAAAAGAGCTAATAAATTGTTATTTTTCTTCCATTCATGTTCATTGAAAAAATGGTTCATAAGTCATGCTTTTCTTTGTATAGATTCATATATTTAGCTCTACTAATGTGATAAACTAGAGTGCTATTATTATGGAAAGGGTTAAATGAATCTAGAAATTGTAGGGCTTGGGTTTCGAGAAGGTTTTAAAACCCACATTTCAGATTGAGACGCTTTTGATTTTTTATTTGACCTTTTGTATTATTCTCATGAAGTGCTTCGGTACCTTATAAATTAGAGTGGAATAATTATGCAATGTCAATTGATTAAGCACTAAAAACCCTAGAACCAAAATCCATTTCACTTACAAAAATAATAATTTTTAAGCTAATTTGTGTGCATAAGCTTCCAAACAAGATTGTATAGTGTGTAAACATACATACCCCATAAGATCACTTGAATAATTTTAGATAATTATTTTTCACCATCTTCTAATGTCATGCCTAAAATTTCATCTTAATACTATCCATATCCTAATGCTATTTCTTAATCACATTATGATTCCCCTTTCATTTATCATTGTCTAATTAAATAATTCATGACATTTAGTCAACTAGGTTAAATCCTTTTCCACCTTTCGCAAAATAAATATACAACTCCATTCCTATTTATTATCCACAAAATAATTAAAAAATCTAATTACCCGCTAATATTTCATCATAGCTCCCCTATATTCTCTTTTATTTTTAGCCCATGCACGACTAATTAACAAAAGCAAATAAATTCAAAGACTAATTTTTCTCACTCATTTTAGATCCCACTAAGGAACCCTCATAACTCTTCTTCACTATTTTTGGTTAGTGAAGGTTCTTTGTTCATATAAACCAATCTCAATTGTTTGTTTGAAGATCAAATCATCATTGTTCTCATTTTCATCCAAAAATCTATAAAGGAACCTTTATCTTTCATCAAATTATGCATGAATGATCGCTATGTAGGTACATGTTGCTAATTTGAAGACCATCTTATATTTCTACATCAAGTATTCAAGAGCATACCTAAAATATCTAAGGTTTGCATTTAGTAATGTTCTTTTTATTTTATCTTGTATTTGTATTCTCAATTGCTCTATCTGAGGTATTCTTGGGTTTAGAATAGGGATCTTAGATTTTCATTGGTTTCTTGTTATTCATTCCAAAATTTTAGCTCACCTAGTGGGACCTTGTCCCTTGTCTAATATTGCTTTTACAAAAAATTTATAGAGGTTTTTGAGAGGTTTTGCATAAAGGATTTTTGTTGAGATTTGTTACCATAATCCATGTTTAAGAGTTCCTCAAAACCATCCTTTCTCTTTTCTAAATTTTTTCATGTTTGAGAAGTCCTTTTTATTTCACATATTCTCTTCCTTTAAGCCAAATTACTTCCCTTAGAGTCTCAAGTCTGATCCTTCAATAATCCTTAAAGTTTTAAAATTCGATCAAAGTTTTTCCCATACCAAAAACTCTAATCAGAGGTTTTCAACTTCTTAAAACTCTTTATCAACAATTGCTACCTTGGTTTGTCGAAGATATAGCTAGTTACAAGAACTAAAGAAACCTCTAACAAGTTCTTATTTACACGCGATTCTCTGATTTTTACAAAGGATTATTTAGGAGTGAAAGGTTCTATATGTTCTCACAACCATCATGAATCTCAATGGGTTCTAGTTCTTGTCTTGGTCACCGAAAATGTAATGGTAAAGAAGATTAGATGAATTACAAGTTCTGACAACACTAGGAACTTTTGATTGGGCTCCTTGTTTCTTAATTACCCCTAATGGAAAACATGCTTTAGTTGATGTAATTTGTGGAAGTGAAGAAAATAAAATTAATGAATTGAAAGGTTTTAAGTTTTCAATAACTTAAGGAACCTCTGATTTGTACTTGTGGTGTACGTAAAAGGGATCTAGAGTCTAAACCACCCTTTCTCCTATATCATATTAGTAAGGAACCAAAAATGATTGAACAAACACCCACTTGTCTACTAACCTTAACAGAAGAGCCAAAATGGTGGATCAAGGTTTGTTTCTTTCTTGTGGAGAGGTTTTATGTTGATTAATTTCTAAAGTTTAACTTAATTTAACAATATCCATATGCACCTAGGTCAACTATTAAATTGCACTAAACTAATGAGATTACAAACAAACACAAAATAGAAAACCAAAAATGAAGTACACAGTAGTAGAGTGTAGACAAAGAGGAACCTAACATATAAATTTGAGCTTGAATTGGTTGGACAAGGGTGTTGGTGCCCTAGACTTAGAAATGTAGACCTTAAAAATTAGAAACTAGATCTTGGATGGCGACAATCTATAGGTTATTTCTTCCCAGACTCAACTTCATAACTTCATCTATCGATGATTAATTCTACTTTCCCTAATTTATTAAGGTAGAAGGATTGAATGCTAGATCTTTCAATTAGGTCTTTAATCCTTTTCCAAATCTACTTTAGATCTATCACCTACACATAAGAAAGGGAGGAAATGGTTTTTCTACCTCCACAATGGCTATGATGATGTAAAAATAGTGCTTAACCTTGGTAGGGCAAAGGAAAATAGATTCAATAATGATAAGTTGACAAGTGATAGAACTTACCACTCAGATCTTATTTCCTTGATGGATTGAAGTCATTGTGCTCCTCACACAAGGATAATTGGATGATTGATTGGATCTCCTAAAAATTTTAGTACTTGGTGGAATTATTTTTAGCTTGTGTTATTCCCCTTATGATTCCCATCATTTATAACCAATCTGAGAGACCTTAATGGCACATCAGTCAAGACTTTCTATAATTTGTAAAATCCCCTTGTTTGAAGATCCATTTTCAAACCCCAAAAGTGGCTAAGTATTATATTTTCGGACCTTCGAGTTCTTGCTTCCTTGCATCCCTCTTCTATCACTCCCAATCTCCTTCTTGCCTTTCTTTCGTAGGCGTTAAGCCTCTCTTTCGACCATTGAACTCCGATGTGCTTTTGGAAAAACAATTGTTTTTATTTTTCGAGCATCAAGGATCGATCTTCCCCTTTACCCTTTACCTTTGTTGTAGGTACAGTGTAAGGAATCCTCTCGATGCCTAATGCCCAAAATTCCTTCTTCCTTCATCTTATTCCTTAAGCCTTCTTTCCTTCTCAATGCCTTAGGTTTCCCTCTTACGGTCCCATTTTTGCTAAATCTGACTAAGTCATTAAATATTAGACTTTTGAGTTTCGCCTTCCCGTCTTACCTCTTACTGTGTAGCGTCACACGGTAAGACATAATCCCTCTGTCTGACCCTTGACCCCCAATGACCTAACTTTGAGTGTCAATATTTTCTCTTCCTTCCTACCTTTTAACTTTTTGTGGTAAGCGGCATGTCACTTCCCCAACCTCTGATCTCTGATGTCTCACTTGCCATCACACTTCAACCTTCTTGCTTCCTCCTTTCCTCTTATCAATTAGCGTTAAGTGATATTTTTTTGACCCGACCTTCCACGCCCATTGAGTGTGACATGTGGCATGCTCTAAGGTTTCTTGTTGTTCTACTGAGCCCTTTGGGTAGACCCATAGTTGGCCCATGGGGGCACAGGAGAGCGACAATTGGCGATGTTTCTCACAACACTATTAAGACAACCCAATCGATGTCATTGGATCTATTTTTTTGCCAAAGGATCAAAAATTGTGTTTTAAATTTGATAAGGGTGGGCTAAGATTTTTGATCTTGGCCTCCAGAGGTTGATCGAACAACCAGATTTCAAATTTCAACGATTAGACATGTATTCATGAGAGCACCAAGAGTAATGGTGCAACTGCATTCTCAGCAACTGAATTGAATTCGATTGGCTCCAAACCAATTTTCCTACATTTTTTCACGATGCATTAATACTTGAGGTGGCGCCTTCACTTCCTTCCATGCTACAAGTGTTTGTTCTTCTTGGTGGCCATGCTTGCCCAGATTTTGTCGCAAATTTCTCAGGAGTTCCAAGTCTACATTAGTGGAAATCATGATGGAAGCCTAGGATGGATTGCAGGGTCATTTATGATGGATATCTTCTCAAACGTGAGAAGATTTTTGTAACCTTGGGTAAACCCTATTTGTGTTAGGGTTTGTGGTTGGTCTTGTTTTTTAGTTATGCTTCAACTATAAAGGAAAGTTTTGTTGTTATTGTAAAGGTTTAGAGTCTTGTTCTCCTTTCCATGCTTCTGAGATTTTGGTGGCTAGGGGGTTATATATAGAAAAGTGTTGTATTGTTGAAAGGTGAAGATCTATGTTTGTAAGCCATTACTTGGCACTGCCTCGATATCTTGTAAATGTGGCATATATGAATATATGTTGGTATGCAGTTATCTCCAGCTTTGAAATGTAATGTCTTTTGAATCTTAATAGCAAGGTTATTTTAGGTTCTTCAAACACATTTGTTGTTTGAACTGTTTATCTATTTTCTTGTCATTCAAGGAGTGATGTAAATGCTTGCATGAAGATAGTGAAGATGTGTTTTCATATGGATTTATAAGTAGAGTTGCATAGCAGGCTTGTGTAGGTCAGGTTATCACAAGGTGATAATCTATTTAGAAGAACCCCAAGATATGTTTGGTTTTGTCATCATAAAATTCTTAACATATGACATTGTAGCCCAAGGCAAGCACCGGTCTTGCATGGTTTTCCTCCCCCATCCTCAAAAACAAACTTTATATTCAAAAAACATTTTCCTTGCTTTCTTAGTTTAGATTTTCTTTCATGTTTCCTACTTCATACCTGAACTCAAATGAGAACAAGGGGTGTAACTAGCCCTATGATCCCTTGTCATCTATATGAAGCTTATTTTCTTTACATATAGGGATACCCACCTAGGTCCTGTAGAGCCTGAAATGTAGGGGAGAAAATTGTTAAATCCATCTCTCATTTGTTGGCCCCTAATCTTGAAGTTTGTGAGCATAAGATCTGGTTGTCCTTTAGAGGGTTTTCAAGGTTTAGTGGGAAAAAAAACCAACATTAATCACAAAACAAATTAACATAAAACATGAACTAACTCGCATATAAACTTGATGCATTGTTGACATGATGCTTTGACTAAAAAATAAGTGTTATAAAATTTGCTAATTCTACTCTTGACTAATTTTTAAGATTCTCAATTGTTCATTTAATTCACTGGGGTTGCATTAGTTTTCTTAGGATTTTAAATGGTGAAAAAGAATTGTATTTATATACAATAATTCATTTTCCCAAAATTAATTACCAAAAGTTGGTAAATAAATTTGAATTTATAAATGTTAAAATTTCGATAATAAAATATTTAAATTGGGGCTAATATAGGCTAGGAAAGGGAAGTGCCACCATAGTCTAGACCTATTTTGGGTCTTTCAGTGTCGGTAAATGAATATTAAATAATTATTCCCAATTTAATACTAATTTTTTTAATATGATTGAATTAAACAGGCAATCTAAGAGCACAATTGGGTCCAGGTACGTAGGGGGAGCTAAACCTAGTTTGAAATTGTCAAGAGTGACAATTTATGATGCTTCATTTAGCCCTCACTCTAGTGAGAGTATGAAATTATGATCATGCTCACACTAAAGTAAGGATAAGTCAAGAAGGGTTCATTTATCCGAAAATTGGAGAGGTAGGATACATCAAATCTAGGGGATGTGCTAGCCCCCAAGCTCAAGATCTTACAATTTGCAACAATGTAAATAAAAAGGAACACACATGCATAAGGTGCAATGAAACATGGAAAACACAAGGCATACACAATGAAGACACAAAACAAACACACAAAAGACATGATACAAAAAGTACACATACAAAAGATACAAAGTAAACACGTAGAGAACACAAGTAATAAAATATAAACATCATGAAATGCAAACATAAGGTTCAGTACACAAAAGGATTTGAGTCAGTAAGGTAAAGAGACCTCGATCCTAAATTTGTCTAAAATACTAAACTTCATCAATCAAATATGATACTAAACAAAATGGTGATCTCATAACGATCAACCAGTTGGGTTATGCTAGATCACTCATGAGCTACATATGTCCACTGGCCAGCAAGTTGTGTTATGCTCGATATCCATGCAATATGATGGGTTTCACAAGGCTATAAATTTATGATATGCTAGTTTACTCATGAAACACATGGATCCAATAAAAATAAAGTTGTGGTGTGTTAGGTGGCTATGTAAAAATGTTCAAGTTCATGAATCAATAAGCTACATTATTCTAAATCCATGGACTATTTTTTCAATCATGCCTCGGGGAGTGCATAAAATTATAACATCACAGGGGGACGTTTAACATCTTAGGGGATGAATCACCTCAAGAGGTGTACAAAAATTTAACATCATGGGGGACAAATCACCTCCAAGAGTGTACAAAATTTTAATGTCATGGCAGACCATTTAACATCACAAAGGACAAATCATAAATCAAGCCTCAAGGGGCATTCTAAACAACACCACCACAAAGGGTGTACATGAATAAAATAATGGCCACACCTTAGGGAGTATTATGTTGAAATTCAAGGTGAAACTTGCAGCAATATGAACTTAAGAATGTGCTTACAAATCTAAAATTATGTATTCAATATTACCAATAATGTGTTACGTGATTAGCCATTCCAATAATGAAATCAAAATAGCAATACCCCAAGTTGAGAATCGCAAGTGACACAAGATATACGTGGATAAATCTTTGCAGGAAAAAACTCCACATCCAAAGAGATGCAATGCTTGTATTAATCTTCAAATGAAGTACATCAATACAACAATCCTCTTTGAATCTCGATAGCACTTCTTTAGTCTGACAACCTGCAAACAAACTTATGAAACCACCATATCAATGATCCAATATATAGAAGTTTGTGGGATAGAATACCACTTGTGGTATCCCGAAACAACAAGTAAAACCACCTGGAAAAACCCACGCACCTCTTAATGGACAGATCATAAACATGGTTAAAATTATTAAATGCTCACATGGCCCTCAAGTGGGCACCTAACCCATATTCAATCATAATTGGTCAATTCTAAGTGCTCCATTACTCTCCGATGACCCATACCCAAAACATGAAAACTTGGGCACCTAACCCAAGATAACATGCACAACATGCAAATGAACATGCAAGATCATGCACTTTTGGGTGGGGAGACACCCAAAAGGACTATTCTCTCAGGATTCTCTATAACCATCACTATAGTGGGTCCACCTCTATGAAGTTAATTACAATTTATCATAAGAAAATAAATAATAAATAATTTGCCTCTCATGTCCTCCAGGACACTTTCCAAAGAATGTGGAGACACATAATATCAACTTAGGATAGCAATTATAATGTCACCTATTCTAACATTCTCCCACTTGACATTATTGTAATTACACCCATGAGATACATTACAATTATAATAAAGTACAATGATCAAGGCCCATGTCCTTCTTGCACCAAGAGCACTTATCTATGGTCACTGAATCCGTGAGAGAATCTGCAACATTATCCAAAGTGTCAATATTCTCAATCAAGACCTTACCATTCTCAACCATTTCTTGCACAAAGTGATATTGAACATCAAAATTCTTAGTACGAGCATGATACATTGGAATTTTGGCCAAACAAATAGCACTCTATCACATCCAATCCTCACTATCCTATAATCAAAACTAATGCCTTTACCAAGTCTCTATAATCAAACCACCTCCTTAGAGGCATGTGTAGCATCCATATACTTTGTTTCGGTGGTGGAAAATGCAACCATAGGTTGTCTTTTACTCATAAAACTCATTGCACCTCCAACAAAGTAAAAAACATAGCCACTAGCGAACCTTCGACTATCCAAGTCACCTACCCAATTTGCATCAACAAAACCTTGTATGTCTAATTACTTAACCACATCATAAGTACCATGATAAAAAAAATTGTAATTAGAAGTACCACACAAATATCTAAACACCCTTTTTTTTAAATTCTAATGCTCTCTACCAAGATTAGACATAAACCTACTCAAAACTCACACTTCTTGGACTATATTTGGTCTAGTTCAAATCATTGTATACTTAGGACATTTGTCTAAACTCAACTTAGTACCAACTGAAAATAGAATATTTATTGGTTTACAATCATGCATAATAAAACTCTACAAAATGGTATCAACATACTTACTCTGACTTAACCAAAGCTTTCTATGAACCTAATCCCTACTGATCATCCCAAGAATATATTTATCAGCCCCCAAATCCTTCATATCAAGCATGCAAGAAAGTTTAGTCTTAAGCTCCCTAATCATCACCTTGTTGTTGTCCATGAACATGTCATCAACATACAAGACAATGATTAGTATTTGATCATCAATAATCTTAAAATAAACAAAATGATACTCTCTTCACTTCTAACAAAACCCAAAATCAATGAAAAAACATCAAACTTCTAGGACCACATCCTGGGAGACTATTTTAAACCATACAGATATCTCTTTAACCTGAGAACCAAGTGTTATTTTACTTTCACAACAAAACCATCGGGTTGTCACATATAAGTTTTCTCCTCAAGATCCCCATGCAAGAAATCAGTTTTAACATCCATTTTCTCTATTTCAAAACCATAAGCAGTAGCAATAGATAATAGGAATCTAATAGAAGTTAACTTAGTAACAAGAGAGAAAATTTCACCAAAATCAACTCTCTCTCTCTAGGAGTAGCCCTTGGCCACTATTCTATCTTTGTACTGCTCTAATTGACCATATATGCAAAATTTATTTTTAAATGCCCACTTGCAACTAATGGGGTTCCTTCCTTTGAGAAAAATAACAAGATCACAGGTATCACAACTATCCAAAGACATCATCTCCACCTGTATGGCCTACATCCAAGATTCTCTTTTCTCTAAAGAGAGAGCCTCCCTGAAATATCTAGGTTCATCATCAGTACTCAACAAAGAAAATGCACAATGGAAATCTAGTGGGCTACACCTGTCAAACGGTTTTTGTTGTCTTGTGGATCTACTAAAGGTAGGATTAAGGGGCTCTTATTGTTCTTCTTATGTATGCTCATTCTACACATTATCTGAACTCTTTTAACCCTCTTCTTCTCCATCCTCTAATCCATTTGGTTTTTCTTCGAAATTTGCATCTTTTATATTTTTATTTTTGTCTCGAAGTGCACTCTTTTTGTCTTTTCTTTCTCTTTTGGTTATTCTTCACCTAAGTAAGCTTTAAACTCCCTGAAAATCACATCTCTATAGAAAATAATTTTACGAGTTAGTGGATTCCAACACTTATAACATTTTACATTCTCACTATAACCAATAGTGATGCATTTTTGTGCTTTTGGATCCAATCTAGATCACTTCTCTTGAGGCACATGAACAAAATCATCACAACCAAAGACCCTTAAATTTGAAATAGAAGGATTTCTACCTATCCACACTTCATAAGGATTTTTATTAGTATGAGTTGAACAAGGAGATATATTAATCAAATAACATGTAGTACTTACAACTTATGCCCAAAATAATCTATCAAGCTTAGCACCACTCAACATGATCCTAGCTCTTTCCATCAAGGTTCAATTCATTCTTTCTACTACCCCATTTTTTTTGGGTGTATATGGAGTACTCTTTTGCTGATTAATTCCTACATGCTTACAAATTCATCAAATTCTCTAGAACAATATTTACCCCCATTGTTACCCATATCTTATAATTTGTTTTCTTCTCAACTAAGGCTTTAAATTCCTTAAACTTAGTAAAAACCTAAAATTTTGCATGCATAAAATAAATCTAGGTGTATCTTGAGACATCATCAATGAAGGTAACATGGTAACAGTATTTTCCAAAAGAATCAACATCCACTAGTCCAAACACATCTGAATGAATGATCTCTAATAATCTCTTAGCTTTATTAGTTTCATTAGGAAATGATGATCTATTCTATTTACCAAACATAAAATTCTCACAAAAATATTTTTGCCAACAAAATAATTATAAATACCATCAACCAAATTCTTATTCAAAATAGCCTTAAGATATTTTTCACTTATGTGACCCAATCTATGGTGCCACAACATACATGCATTTTCAGTGCCAGTTACATTGGTAGAGTTACAAAAAGTGGAGGCATTCAGCCTAAAGAAAGTCCCTATTCCAGATCCTTTAGCAATCACCAAAGTCCCTCTTACCAACCTACAACCAGACTTGTCAAATGTCACATGAATTCCAAAATCATTCAACTTGGATACTGAAAGTAAATTTTTTACAAGTCCTAGAATACATGTAAAACATGATAAAGGGTTTTAACCCTTCCATCGTTGAAACACAACTTTACCTTTCCCTTACCAAAAATCTTCTTCATGTTATCACCAAGGAGAAATTTTCCCCCATCATAAGTTGAATATGAAGTAAACCACTCCTTGTGATGATTCATATGGTAGGAGCAACCTGAATCAATAAGTCAAGCATCATTACTAATGGTGTTAGTAGAAATAAAAAAGTATTAGAATCACCATCTTCTGAGGACTTTTTTTTGGAAGTATTTGAACTCTTTTTCTTGTTTTTGTACTCCTTCTTCACATTCCCTCTCTTACTACAATTCCAACACTTTTCTCTTCTCAGGGATTTTAGAACATCCTTTAGAATTATCTCTCTTTTTATCTCCTTTAGGCCCTCCTTTTGCTTTGGACCTTCCTCACACATGCAAGGAATATTGGGAGCCTGCATTCATGGAATTTCTTCTCATTTCTTCTAAAAGAAGTGTATAAATGAGATTATCCATCTTTGGCTTTGCATCACCACCACTTATGGTAAAAATTAGATTTTCCCAAGATTTAGATAAAGAACAAAGCAACAATATGCATTTATCTTCTTCTTTTGTCTTAACATCTATAGATGCAAGTTGACATATAACCATAATAAAAGCATTTAAATATTCAATAACAGAATCACCATCCTTCTGTAAATGAGGGGATTCACTACTATAGAGTCTCAAGACAAACAAAGTCTACAGGGAGCAAAGAGCCCTCAGTTACCTCAAAGTACAAAGCTCAAGTGATATAGTAGAGAATAAATAATACTTGAATAACTTGATTAAATGAAATTCTAAGCTATTAAGTGAAAGAATGATAAACTACTAAATAATAGAATCTGATGTAAAATTACAAAAGATATAGATTACGGAAATAGAAAGCTCAAAAAGCATAGATTCTGCCCCCAAAAGGGTAAAGCCTTAGCCACAGACGACAATGCATCATGGGGACGTTTGTGCCCCACATTGTCATCCTTTTCATAATAGAGAGTAAAGACCTTAAATCTGCAACACCCATATCTTTGAATCCATACACCTACACACAAATAGAACAGGGAAAAAATTTTGGGTTGTTTTGGGGCTTGCCTCAATCAAATCCCCATTTTGGTGTTTCCACCTCCATGAACAACCAGATAGATAGAGATAGATGAAATGACAAAAAATATGAAAGATATGTGATAGAAACAAACCCCACTATGGTAGAGATCACATATTATGAATGTAATAAATGAGACAAGTAGACAATTGTAAATAGATGAGACAAATAGAAAAGAGAGTGTTACTAATAGTCTGTGGCTCCCCTCTTGGCTTGATAGACAAGATGTGTTTGCTTGCAAGAGAGCCTTGGCTATTGTTGAGACGAGAATATGGAAAAGCTTTGCTACAAGGAGAAAAAGAGAAAAGATGTAGAAAAGAGAATAGAGAAAGAGAGAAAGATTGAATGAGAGAGTCAAAATGGGAGTGAAAAGAGGATTTTTGTGAGGTTTAATGGGTGGGAAGAGCCATTACACTCATATTCATACAGAAATGGCACGTGTCATAGGCAAGGGATGTGAGATTCCCTCATTTGAAACTCAAATTTTTTGGGGATGTTAACACGTCACGCAAATTTCTACACGTTGTGCAATCATCCTACTAAAATAATTACAAGAAATGAGGTGTCCAAACTACTAACACTTCATCGTTGTCTCCTATGAAGTTGGAATCATGAAATTTTAACTCATAAGTTTTATCATTAATGGAGTGGGGTGCCATAAATGCAGCAGGATAGATGTACAAGTGTGAAATTACCAAGGGGTGCAATTTTACGACACTACATTTTTCCCCCACTTTAGTGGGTTGAATTTTTGAAGAAAAATCAGTTGCACTAAAGTAATTAAGAAGACATAAATGCAAAATTTTAAAAAAATTACATTTTCAAAAAAGAATATTGTAGAGGCCACAGAGGTCGAGCAAGTGGATACTAATTGTGCCACCAATGTTTGAACTCGGTGAGAAACTACAACACTTGATGTGGATTTTCATTCTACAAAACTCGAAATCAAACTAGTTTTGAAAATCAAAAGAAGCTCCCATGACAAGAAGAATGCTTAAGAAAAATCGATGATTTGAAAGAAAAATATGATGAAGAGGTGAATATATGTCCCCTCCTATTTTTTCCCCCAACTAGGTGGGGTAAAAATAGGAAGGATGGAAGGAACATTTTCACCATGAAAAACGGGAAAAAATGACCTATATGGATCTCAGATGGGCCCATGGAAGGGTCATTTTCACTATTCATAATGGGGGCTTTGTTGAATTTTTAAGGGAGTTGTCAAAAAAATTCCTCAGACACAACTAAATAGCTCTAATGATCGACCATCTTTTCACAACAGTGGCGAGGGGCAACCCACCAAACAAGGTATGCAAAAAAAATTACCGACCTAGTCATTTTTGTCAAAAAAAATTAGCTTTTTCAATTTCTTGAATAGCGCAGGTGTCCAAATGATGTGAAGGAATCTGATTAATGTATTGTAGTCTCGATGGTGCATTAGCATCCTTTATTCACATTGGCGTCTAACTGGTATGTTGTTGTCAAAATTTGTTCGAGCATAGACGCTAGCGTGTCGTGCAGATGTCTGCACAGTGTGCTACCACCCTAAAGGCAGACTTGAGAAAATTTTGGTGTAGAGTTAAAATATTTTCATGATGTAGAACATGTTGATGTGAAATTTTATGTTTTTTGCAAGAGTGGTTGGAGATCCACGAGCATGTCAATGGATCGATTTTGTCATTGTTGTGCAACTGTAACAATTAGATCCATCTAGATAGCGTGGACTTTCTACAACATGTTGGGCTATGGTGGGTTTATATCATGCCAAAGATCAAATTTCATACACCAATACTCATTGCATTTATGGAGCGGTAGGACGTTGATACTTCTACTTTCCATTTCCCGATGGGGGAGATGACGGTGACCGTAGAGGACGTCTATCGCATCATGGGTCTACCCATTTATGGGGAGTGGGTGGCCTATGAGGAAGGTAGGACGGAAAGGGACTTCCAGGTTGTGCAGTCTACCTTGGGCGAGTCATCCTAGAGGATACATACGGGTATATATACATGTTTTTGCTTGAGCAAGTGCGTCAAGTTATGATTGTCACCACATTGTGCATCATGATTGTCACCACATTGCGCATCATGATGGATGGGCAAGGCTCGCACCTTCATGGGGGCCTCGTCCATTACATCTGCATGATGGGAAAGAGAGGGATGGTGTACGCCTAGGATAGGACTATGCTCGTGCATCTCTACCATAACCTCGGGCATTACATACATTATGAGTATCATAGCCTTACTGTAGCATGCAGACAGTAAGGCTATGATACTCATAATGTATGTAATGCCCGAGGTTGAGGTATGGCTTCAGATGGAAACCTCATGGGTGTGATATATTAGATGGCACCCTTATAGGCGGATGGGGGTCTAGTGATCCAATAGGAAGCAGCTCTGCATAGGATGCAGCATGATCGAATCCTAGTCGAATAGTCACACCATATTATAGTTCCATATTATTGGCATTGGGCATCTAGACAATTCGAGCAAGTTCAGACCATCCCCCTGATGACTCTTATCTACATACGGTCACATAGGAGCATGGCCCCAATAGGAAACCAGTCTCATCCAATGATCGTAGACATCGCACTCGGTGACAACGAGTTGAATGATGACAACCAATCCCCGACCTTTTGACCGATGACATCGGTGTTAGCCTCAGCTTTTCCAACTGATGGTCGATAGCAGGTCCAACCCTGATTTTCTTGTTAGGTGCCCCAATAGGTGATGATGGTGCCCAAGGTTCAAGAGGCAACTGACTTGACAGTGACGACAAGGGGGATGAGATAGAGGTAGCCAGAGCTCTAGAGAGACTAAGGCGGAAACAACAAGTGGCATCACCAGTGAATGCAACACCAATATCATCGGTGCCACCTACTACCCAAGTGATCATCCCTCTATATGCAGCAATAACAAGATCGAGCATGGTGCAACCCCCTAATCCACACTGGCAAGTTGGGTACCTAGGTGCAAGTGTGATATATGTTATTTAATTTTAGCTACTTTCATTGTAGATTTCTCATATATATATAAATATATATATGTTATTTTTTAGAAAGATATCATTCCATATCTCCAATGAACTCCATTCATTATAATGAAAATATGGTACTTCAATTTTGTGAGAATTATTCAAATGAATCATGAAATTTCATGAAAAGTTATTTAATTTTAAAAAAAATCTTCACTTTTTCTTATGATGCTTCAAAAAATTTAAGTATTCGTCATAAAACAAAAGTTCTTAATATTAGACTGATTGAAAAGTTTGTGAATGACTATAATTCTATGGTTTTTAGTGTATTTCTATTTGTTAATTTTGAATCTAATCATGTGAAGAAGATAGAATAATGTCACATCTCCTTCCATATGCCTTTTCACTCCATGAAAAATCCTTAGAATTTTTTCACTAAAGTGGCATAGCAATCCAAACATGTAAGGTGTATATTCATTTTAGAGAGCTTGAATTGCATTCCATAAAGCATAGAACACATTATATCATCTTGTACAACATTTTCTACAAGAAAGTTACACCAATTTAGGAAAAATTGTTCTAGAATGTTCCAATGTGTACTATAGGTGAATGCCATTTTTGAAAGCATGCTTCTTGTAGTATAAAAAAATAACACCTCATTTTAATTATGTTGATTTTTAAATCATGTGTAGCTTAAATTTGTAGTAAAGCATACATCACATCTCATTCGTCTATTAGTAACTAAGTTTTTCTTGTTCTAATAATTATTCTTTTGAACACAATGTTTACACCAAAGATATTCCCCTCTTAGAGAGGGACCGATCTAACTTGCTAGATCAATTACTATCACTATTAGAGAAGGATGAAAGACAATAAAAATGATCTTGGCATTAATTTTTGGAAGGACCTCCTAAAAATTTGGGAATTAGGATCCCAATACAAATCATTAAATGCTATAAGTTTTGATTATTCTCATAACATGACAAAATGAATGTAGGCCTACAACACCTATCCATATCATATAATCATTTCTCACTAGAAATGACAATGTTTACACATGTGGCAAACCACATATAAGGTTTCCCATACCAACAACTAAGTGGCTATTAAAGTAGTGAAAGAGTGGCATATGGTTCTAAGAGGAGTTGATTGGGTTGGAAAAGTGGGACCACTACAAACAAATGGAATCCACGTTGTTTACCCTTCCTAAGTGTGATATGGAATTAAGGGGACTGACTTCAAATGTTAGGTCGAAGATAATATTCATTATCAAGAATGGGATATTTAAGCAAGCAATCAAGGAGATCCCCACTTGTGACCATCTATACACCAAAATTCATAGTAAGATAATTCAAATTTGGCATCCATGTCCATCTTTCTAAGGTTGAAAATTACATAGTTAACAATCTTCAAGTTATAAGCACTCATTTTGGCATCCATCCCCTTAGTCATATTTAGGCATCATTCAACCCATTTTCTAGCCTTTGCACTAATCACAAATGTTCAAAAGCTAAAGAAAATACTTTAATACCTCATATTTAGCTTATTTTGAAGTTTGAGCACCTAAATTTGTTAGGAAACCAAAGCCCAAGCACTTGTATCCATACACTAGCATCCCATATGCTCACATCTATGGTCAAAATTTGGGTCTAATCCAAAAATTGTTATGTGTAGGAGCATATTTGCACCCCTAACACAAATTCCCCTTTTACCCTTCTCCACTTTAGAAAACCAAATTTGAAGGCTTAATTCCACATAAGCTCAGTGTCCTCATTCCACTTGGCGCATGTTTTGAGCGTCAGTAGAGGAATAACTGTCAGGGATGCCCGCACAATGTGCAGACATTTGCATAGCACGCTTACATCTTTCGCAGATTCCTACGATTGGAACATACAGAGGCATTACACTTCCTATTGGAAGTCGAATTGTAACACCCCCCTTTGGCTAACTGACCTGAATATGGTCGATTTCTTCATCTTTCCTTCAAATTCATTCACTTTCATCCATTTTTGAAGCTCTACAATCTCTTCACAATCCATCTAGCATTCACTTCAAGCATTCAAGCACATTCTTGCACTCCATAGCAGTAATTCCATCACTCCATCACTTTAATAGAGAAAGTGTAGAACAACACCATTGCAGTAGAGGCTTAATTCCCTCTCATTTTCTCCCCCATTAGCCTTGAGCGCTCTTGGTGGAGATGGTAATCTCTCTACTCTCTTTCTCTATTACTTGGCTGAGTTAGCACATTACTATTTTATAGTGTTTTAGTGTACTTTGCTTGTATTTCCTTCTTTATCGTACTACTTCTATATCGTTGCAAACTTGGTTGTCCGTGGAGGTGGAAACACCAAAATAGGAATCTGACTGAGGCAGACCCCTAAACATCCCCCCAACAATTTCTCTCTTTTGTGTGTAAGTGGAGATATCTTGGAGTGAGTTGGCGAATGATTTCTTGTGTGAGATCATTCTTGTAACCCTTATCTTAATCTACTTGTTTTATCATATCCATTTATATGTTTCGTACTTCATAGTGCTATTTTGTTCACTTAGAAACCATTAGCTAGGTCATTAGTCTATTTTCCAATTATTAGACCTTTTCTTTCTGGTCCTCTAGTCGTACGGAAGCCAGCACACCTAAGAGATGCCAACGCGTCGCGCTGTCGTCCTAGAACCGCACTTTTCTCCTCTAACAAAGAGTTATCTAAGACACAGAGTTGATCATGAAAATTGACTCGCCTAGCCTCCTTTCAAACCTCGGGTTTGCAGAGTGATCGAAGGACCTTATAGTCCTCATCATTCTCATCTTTCCTTTTCTAACATTCCCTTAAACTAAGGTAAGTTAGGGCAGCCTACTACTCTTGGACCTCCATGACCTGAGGCCTTGATGTGGTTGGTCCCCCTCTCTTACATGTTATAACCCTAAAACTTACATATTTCCAATTATCTCTTTACCAAGATTTTCCTACATAATTTATTTTAATCCCATTTGTTAGGGCTCCTCTCTCAATCACATAGATTATCACATTCGCATTCTTCCCACCAAGTTTTCAAGTAAGCATCATTGTTTGCAAACCATCAAGCTAGCAATCTAAAGATTGAATATTTGAAGTTGCCATGGTGCTAAAGCCATAAACTTTCCTTGGATTCTTCCCCATCTCAACATTCCCTCTCCATACATCCTCTCATTATTGTTACTAAGCAATAGTTTCCTTCATTTCCTCGCATTTTCTTGATGCCCTTACCCAAAACACTATCTCATTCTCATAAGGTTCAAAATCTAAATCTTTCCCCCATTCTTACCCTCCCATTTTTATACCTTCTACAATCTCCATACCCTATTTCCTCTCAATCACAAGCATGCACCAACATAATGCAAAAGGCCACTTAAGGTTCCATCTCTTAGGCCCAACACTTTTGCATACACTATCATTGTCACCCCACTGGGATTACACACATTCTAATCTTTCTTAAATGTTATTATGGATATTGGAATAATCCAAATAGGTGAATAATTGAGGTCATTTTCCATACAACACTAACTATTTTTCGTGTCCACAACTTCAATGGGTTAGATCTCATATTTGGTAATAGGCACAAAAAATTTACAAGCATAAGAGACATCATGGGATTTTAGTGAGCATCCTCAAAATAAATTAAGTCTATAAAAAATGCTACACTTCAATACACATCAATATCCCAATTAGGCACCTAACACCCTAGGTCTAAAGTGCTCAAATCAAGCTTAAAATTTATAGAGATACTCTCTCAAACATCTTCTTTTTATTTCCAGCCTCTATTTCCTCATCAAACATGTCTTTCTAACTCTATTCACATTTATTTTAAGTGTCATAGTTTCATTTGATTTTCCATTCCCAACACTCATATTTAGTTCACAAATATGTAGTATAAATGTTTAATAATAAAAGTAATATGATTTCTTTACTGTAGTGAATACAAATAAAAAGAAAAGAGAAAAAACATTGAGATAGAACGATGGTGTTGCAGAGGGTTTCCTACATAGGCTAGGGGAAACCCTAGCTGCATTATTTTATTTTTTTTGCTTGTTGAGCGTGATAGGGGGGCTTTCTGAGGTGTTTCAAGGTGTTGTGCACCGGTGGGGAGCTAGTTTTTCCTACTATTGCATTTTTTTTTTGTAGATTTGTTTCGGCAGCGATCTTTTTGTTTCTTCTACTCATTGTGCCTTTTTCTGTCATTCTTTTGCAATGTTCTTTTGTGTTGTGGGGTTTCTAGATTATGGATCGTTCAGAACCTTCTCTATACATGCATGCAAAGGGCATGGAGAACCTGTATAAGAGTGTGTCTGGTGAAGGCTCCACTTTGGAGAAAGGAATTTTGAGAATCAAGAAAGTGAATGGATGCTTGGAAAGGTGCTAAGAGCATCTGATGTCGGTAATATAACCAGAATCTATTGTGGGAGATGTTGCATACCTGAGTAACCATGCATTGACCTGCAAATTCATGGGAATTCATTTTTTTGTGCTAGTCTTGGAATCATGGACCCGAAAGGTTTGGAATCTAAAGGGGGATATGGAGTTAAAACTATCGACCAACAATTATTTTATTATTGTGTTTACAAGCATGTCATATCGTAATAGATATTTTGAAGGAGGATTGTATTTCTTCAATCAGGTTGGCCTCTTCATGAAACCCTAGCATGTGGGTTTCAATGCAGCTGAGGAACTTCTCTTGAGAGTTCTTGTATAGGTCCATATTCATCAGCTCCTATTGGAGTGTTGGAGGAGTGATATTTTGCATATGATTTCTCTTCTCCTCTGTAATCCAGTGGGTCTGACTCAACAAAATTTAAACCAAAAGGTAATTACATATGGTTGTATCTGTGTGGAAATTGATTTGAATAATCCTTTGCTAGACTCTGTGGAGATATTCCTTGGATCTGTTTCCTGGATTCAACAACTAGACTATGAAACCCTCCCTTTCAAATGTCATTTTTACCATGAGTATGGGCATCTACAAAGAAAGTTCCCTCGGTTCAATTAGATGGTTGGTGCAATTAATAGTTATCCCAACTTGACTCTTAAGATTGATAAAGGGAAGGCCCCTATGGCTGATGGGGTGGCAGACAAGGAAGGTTTTACCCCAGTTAAGCCCCACAATAAGGGGTGGGGTTAGAAGAGAACCTTGAAGGATAGGCAAGAGGATTGGATCTTCAATCGGTTTGATGTTTTGGAGGACTTAGTTCAAGAGGAGGGATGTCCTGTTGTGCTTCCTTCTAGTGTGGGGTCCTTAGGAGCGGATTTGTCTAGAGACAGTGATTTATTTTCAGCACCAACCTTTGGAGGAATCACAAGTTGATCTAATGGCCACAAATGTAGCATCTCAGATTCTGGTGGCCCAGAGCAAAGCGATCTAGTGGCTTTAAATGAGGTTGATATCCTGAAGGATCCTTTTCCCTCCCAACCTAAGGAGGCTTTGGATTTAGGGAAAAGTAGTGGATTTGTGCATGTTTTGGGTCTACAGCAAGAGCCCCTAAAGAAGGGGACATCAGAGAAAACATCCAAGGTGGGTTACAAGAAGGACCTAGAGAAGGTTAAAGTACTGGGTGAGAATTTGGTGGATTCATAATTAGTGAAAACCATTGACTCCCACTTATCCCAACCTCAAAAATGATTGTTATCTCATGGAATGTGAGGGGTATGAATAGCATCCCTCGACAAAAGTCTATTTTGGAGATGATTGGTACTCATGGTCCTAGTATGGTTTTCCTACAAGGAACTAAGTTGGCAATAGATGGTATACTAAATAGAGCTCCTAGCATCTGGTCTCATGGCTTTTGTTAGTGTGTCGGGGCTCATGGTAATTCTGGAGGTTGGCTTGTTTGTGGGATCCAAGGAATATTGTTCCTCTTTGGTGGTGTTTGAGTCACTCAACTATGTCTTTAGTTGCTTCTATTCTGGATTCAGGTGAAACCTTCATTTTCACTAATATTTATGCTCCTACTGATCTTTGTTGGGAATTTCTGCCTCAACGTTTCTAGCCTTTCCCTTGAAGACTTGGCGTTTTCCTTCATGTTCTGGCCTTTACCGCAACGGTTTGGCTTGGTCTTGGCGGTTTATGTCTGGTGGTTACCGTCTTACCGCGCACAGTGAGTTCACTCACCATGGTAAGGCCACTAATGGCTGTCCTGGCAGTTACCACCATACCGCAGGTGGTGGATCCACTCACCGTGGTAGCGCGGTGAGACCGCTCGCGGTCGGGTCTGGCGGTTACTGTCATACCGCGGACAGTCAAGTGACTAACCGTGGTGGCTGCGGTAAGACCACTAGCGGCCTGGCTGGCGGTTACCGCCATACCGCGGATAGTCAAGTGACTGAACACGGTGGCCACAGTAAGACCACCAGCGGCCTGGCTGGCGGTTATTGCCATACCAGGGACAGTTAAGTGACTGACCGCGGTGGCCATGGTAAGACCACTAGCGGCCTGGCTGGCGGTTACCACCATACCACGAACAGTCAAGTGACTGACCACAGTGGCCGCGGTAAGACCGCCAGCGGTCTGCCAAGGCGTTTACCGCCATACCATGAGGCGTGTTGGTCAAGGCTGCAGTAGTGCGGTAGGAGCTCGGATGAGCTTGGGGCAAAGTTTGACCGAGTTGGACTCGGTGACAGTGCAACAGGCGAATGACAGTTTGGCACGTGGTTGGTTGACTGCATCTAGTTGGCCGAAGACAAAGAAGAGATGGTGCACGGTGAAGTCTTGGGTGAGCTCGGGCGAGCTCACCGCTATACCGCGGCTGGGTCGAATAAGCTCGGCGGTAACGTGGTAGAAGGCAAATGGGCTCAGAGCTCAGTTGACCGAGCTTGATCGATAGTCAAAGTGCGACAACAAATGAGATGGAAACATGTGGAAGATCTTTATGATCTAATTGGTCGTATGGTTATTTCCTGTGTGCGATTGGGCTGCATTATTGAATGGAGGTTGATAGACATGTCTATGACCAGATTTAATGCTGCGCGGCTCGATGCTTGCGGATTAAGCAGTGCACATTATCAGGGAATGGTCATTGCTTGCAGGTGGATAATTTATTATCCTGATGACCGTTGCAGACAGGGATGGGCTGAATTGGTTGGCAATCAGTATATTGTTCTGGTGTGCATGAGCGATAACGGACAGAGAGAGGCTGAGAGTGTTCGAGCGGTTAAACCATGAACACTTAGACTCTCGGATCTGCTAACATGTGAACCTATGAGGCCAAGATGTTGAGTTGCCCGTGAGGCTAGCTGTGACAACCATTTGTGAGGAGCTGAAGGGAATCTACATAGTATGCCATTAGTACATTGTAACTGTGTGAGATTCTGGTTTGTGCAGCCTATATTCTTTCTCCAAATGAACAAGATTTAATATCCTAAAGAGCATAGCTCTATGTTTGTATTGTAGCTGTTTTAGTTACTGAATAATACAAGTGAGCTGAATGTTTTGGAGGTGGGGTTTTTCACCCGAAAGGGTTTTTCCCACGTATATCTGTGTGTTCATAGTTTTGTCTTTTATGGTTATATGTGCTTGTGTTGAATCTGTTATTTGTTTGCATTCACTTCTCTCATAGGATCAATGGGGGATCAACTGTGCCTGCTTCCGCTTTATGGCATAACTTTTTGTGTCTTTGTTGTGATTTTGAATTGAAATCACTAAGGCACTGTTGTCTTAGATGCATATCTTGATGACAGAACCGTCTTCGTATCCCCAACAAGTGGTATCAGAGCTAGTAGCTTGTTTCTCATGATACCAACAAGTGGTATCAGAGCTAGTAGCTTGTTTCTCATGATACCAACAAGTGGTATCAGAGCTAGTTGAAGGAGGTCGAGGCTTAATGATACCAACCAATGGTATCAAAGTCTTCTCCTGGTTGTTGTAGTTCTAGGTTTTCTCCTGTGATGATTTCTTAGCCTGGCAAGCTTGAGGAAGTCTGGAGAAATCGGTTGGCGATTGATACTTCGATGAGTGGAAGTGTGTGCTTCTTTGATTCAACACACAGTTTTGAAAGACGTTGGAGATAATTGGAGTTGATCATGTTGTGGCAATGTGATCTGATGCTCCTGGCTGGTAACAAAGTTCCTGGTCCAAAAGGCGTGAGATGTGCTTGTGGTTGTGTTGCAGCGAAGCGTGGTCTCATACTGGGTGTCTGTGTGAGAGGCTCCCTTGTGGTATGGACTTGCTTGTGTTGTTGATCAGCTATGGAGAGTTGTGCTTGTGCTAGGTGTTTTTGAATTAGCACTAAAGGCAGTTTCTCTGGTTCTCTGATTGCATAGAGGCTATGAAGTGACCTTGGTGGTCTGCAACTTCTGGATAGCCCGGATCCCTCTTTTGCTTGTGCATGACTGTGGTCTTGGAACTGGTCTGAAATGGACCTATTGTTCCTGTGTGCCTATGTCTTGCACTTGCATGGTTTCAGATTCATGTCTTTGGCTCTGAAGGTTTTGTATAGATTTTCCTAAAAAGTCTGACACATATTCATGTTTCTTTTCATTGTTTTGGTTAACTGTGATGGTTGTGTGCAGACTCCTGAGTCATCCAAATGAGTAGTGAATATGGAGGTGCGTGGGTGTTTTGGAAACACTACGGTTTTGCAGGTTTTGCATGGTCAAGGAAACCTTGTGTTTTGTGTGGAGCTGTTGTCTGCTATTTCTTCTAGATCCTAGCTTCTGGGGTGTGACTGGATGATATAGTTGCAGTTCAATATGTCTTTGAGGAGGTGTGATGTCTTCTCTGCATGGGAGTGTTGGTATGATTTTCTCTTTCAGCATTCTTGTGGTATGCTTTGATGGTTTCCTAGACTATGGTGCTTGAGTTGTGGACGTGACTGGCAAATCGAATCTGTTGTTGATCTAATGTTTGAATCACGCTTGTCCGCTTTGGTTGTTCTCTTTAATTATCTCAGTCTTGCAATTTCCAGTGCGATGATATATTTGCAGGGTTTACATTTGGTTGCATCCACGAGTTGTGCAATGTTGTGGGTTGTCCTTACCTACATGTTTGTTGTGGGACAACTCAAAAGTGGACTATCTATATCCACGAGGTTGTAACTGTGTAGTGCAGATCTGTTAGTTGGCCTTGTATGTGGTCTCTTGTGCATTGGCGTGGTTGTTTTGAGATGAGAGGATGAATGGAGTTTGAGTACCTAAATAGTCAGTGATGGGGACCTGAAGCATGTGCATCACGATGTCATGGAGAGCTGGATACACTGGCTAGTGTAAGTTTTTGACAGTGATGGGGTGGTCGGTCATGGTGCTTGGAAAGATCGATATCACAGTTCAGTGGGAACTTTAGCAATGACTGTGGATTCATCACTTGGTGGTGAATAATCTTCTTTGGTGTTGCAGATGCTTCTTAAGGACCCTTAGATCTTGTTGTTGTAGAAGTGTTCTTTCGCATCTACATGGTCACTATTTGAAAATGTGCAGCATCTTGGAGCCATGAAGGACCTTGGTAGTCTTTGGTTGAGATGCTGGTGGTGTTTGACAGGTAATGTTGGTTTAGAGTTTGTTTGCTTTATGTCATGGTATACTCTTGCTTGTGCATTAGAGTTTTGACATGTTGCTTTGCTCTTGAAGACCATGGACAGTTCACTTGAAGCATGGTATCTCCTATGGGGATGTGTAGATCATGGTGTCATGAAAAGTTCCTATTCTAGCTTTGGAACTTTGACAATGGTCTAGGGTTTCTCTATGTTTTGAGTGCATTGGTCACATGCTGGTGAACTTCATGGTTGTTGCAGCATTGCAGATTGGAGTTAGGATGAGATGACAGGTTGTTGATACTCATGGATGCATGGAGAATAAGGTGAGGTTGGAATTATTTTGAGAATGTTGTTGTTACAGCTGAAAGTCTGAGTAGCTTGCACCTTGGTTGAATGTGAATTCAACAAAGACCTTGAAGGAGAATTCTCTTGGGTAAGTCACGGTGACTTGTATATCTTGGATGAGCATGTTTTCTTTTCTTCTTGGTCTGATCGGCAATGTTCTTGTGAGAAGTATTTGTCCATTATACTTTTCAGGTGTGTTATGCTTTATCTTTCATTGGTATGAATCTTGAGTTGTTTTTAGATTCTAGAGGATTCATAATGGAAGGTGGACAGCATTGTGGATCTCCTTGTGCTTTTGAGGACTGGTAGGAGATGGTTATATGGGTGAGTCTGATCTTCTTTGAGGTGCTTACATCCATGGTTTTGTTGGATGTTGTTAAGGATTTTCTCTTTGGGATGTGAAGAAGATCATTCTTGTCACAGCTGGCATTTATAAATGTGTCTAGAAGGTGGCTACATAGTTTGATTTGTTGTTTCTCTCTAATCTGGTCTTGTTCTTCCTGTATGTTTTTTACTTTAGATGTGAGTTGCCTTTATGGTGTCATGTTGGTCACAGTTTGTGGTCATGTGTTGTCACTTGGGTGATGACACGATGGTGCCTGTGCTTCTTTCTTCAATCAGTTATGGAGGTGTTTGGAAGAACTATGGAAGACAGTTGAGAGAAACGTTTCTTGCAGCAGGTGGTTGCAGGTGTTGCAGATCAGTGTGGATGTTCCTTGGAACTACATGGTTACTCATTTCCTTATGCAGAGGTTTGGCGGACTTGGTATGCCTGGATCACCTGTGATGATGCTTTGTTTGCATTCATCTGGACAGTACCCTTGCAGTGGGAGTACCTGGACGTGTGTAGTCTTTTGACTGGTTGGCACATGGTGCTTTTTTTTTCTGTTTGATGGGTTGGTTGTATGATGGTATGAGTTCACTGATGGTCATACCTTTAGGTATGGGTGGTTGGATGATTCAGCATGAGTTGTGGGTGTTGGTTTTCAATCGTGTGGGTTTGATCAGTTGGATGAGGGCAGTCAGTTTTATGGTTGTTGTTCTAGCCGGTTGGTTTCTTGTTCTGGAGAATGGTTTTGGTGTTCGCATTGTGTTTTTGTTGCTATTGTTTTGGTGCCTTTGCCGCCTGGAGGATCAGATGTTTGTGTTCCGAAGACTGGTGCATTTACGCCTTGGCTTGTTCCTTTCCTGTTCTGGATGTTTGGAGTTGTAGCCTGAGATGGTGGAAATTTTTTGATGTCGTTGCAGGGGTCTTGGTTGGAGCATGGAAGCATGGTTTTGGTCCTTGTTCGGGTGTTTGAAGGAAGCCTGAAAGTCTTCGGCAAGTGGGAGATTGTTGGGAATTTTTGCCTCAACGTTTATGGCCTTTCCCTTGAAGACTTGGTGTTTTCCTTCATGTTTTGGCCTTTACCGTGGCGGTCTGGCTTGGTCTTAGCGGTTTCTGTCTGGCAGTTACCGCCTTACCGCGCGCGGTGAGTTCACTCACTGTGGTAACACTGTAAGGCAGCCTACGGTTACCGCCATACCGCAGGCGGTGGATCCACTCAGCGCGGTAATGCGGTGAGACCGCCTGCAATCAGGTCTGGCAATTACTGCCATATCGCGGACAATCAAGTGACTGACCACGGTGGCCGCAGTAAGACCGCCAGCGGCCTGCCAAGGCATTTACTGCCATACAGGGAGGCGTGTTGGTCAGGGCTGCAGTAGGAGCTTGAATGAGCTCGGGGCAGAGTTTGACTGAATTGGACTAGGGGATAGTGCGATAGGAGAATGACAGTTTGGCACATGGCTAGTTGACTGCATCTGGTTGGTTGAAGACAAAGAAGAGATGGTGCACGGTGAAGTCTTGGGTGAGCTCGGGCGAGCTCACCGCTATACCGCGGCTGGGTCGAATGAGCTCGGCGGTAACATGATAAAAGGCAAATGGGCTCGGAGCTCGATTGACCGAGCTGGACCGACAGTCAAAGTGCGACAGCAAATGAGATGGCAACACGTGGAAGATCTTTATGATCTAATTGGTTGTATGGTTATTTCCTAAGTGCGATTGGCCTGCATTATTGAATGGAGGTTGACGGACATGTCTGTGACCAGATTTAATGTTGCGCGACTCGATGCTTGCGGATTAAGCGGTGCACGTTATCATGGAACGGTCATTGCTTGCAGGTGGATAATTTATTATCCTGATGACTGTTGCAGACAGGGATGGGCTGAACTGGTTGGAAATCAGTATATGTGTTCTAGTGTGCATGAGAGATAACGGATAGAGAGGCTGAGAGTGTTCGAGCGGTTAAACCGTGAACACTTAGACTCTCGGATCTGCTAACATGTGAACTTGTGAGGCCAAGATGTTGGGCTGGTCATGAGGCTGGCTATGACAGTCATTTGTGAGGAGCTAAAGGGAATCTACAAAGTATGTCATTAGTACATTGTAACTGTGTGAGATTCTAGTTCGTGCAACTTGTATTCTTTCTCCAGATGAACAAGATGCAATATCCTGAAGAGCATAGCTCTGTATTTGTATTGTAACTGTTTTAGTTACTGAATAATACAAGTGAGCTGAATGTTTTGGAGGTGGGGTTTTTCACCCGAAAGGGTTTTCCCCACGTATATCTATGTGTTCATAGTTTTGTCTTTCATGGTTATCTATGCTTGTGTTGAATCTATTATTTGTTTGCATTCACTTCTCTCAAAGGATCAATGGGGGATCAACTGTGCCTGCTTTCGATTTATGGCATAGTTGTTTGTGTCTTTGTTGTGATTTTGAATTGAAATCACTAAGGCACTGTTGTCTTAGATGCATATTTTGATGACAGAACCGACTCTGTATCCCCAACAATCTTTCTGGTAAAGCTCGATTGTGGGATTATGTTTGATATATCAAATCTATGGCTCCCTTACTCCCATGGATTGTAGTAGGGGACTTCAATGTTTCTTGTCTTGAAGAGAAACGAGGTGGAAATTTTGAGCTTGACCAGTCTGCTAGTCTACTCAGGGATAATATAGATTTTTTGAATCTTGTTGATGTGAAACCAAACAATGGTACTTTCACCTAGAATAACAAATGTAGGGATAATGTTATTTTTGAGAGGTTGGATTGTTTCTTGGTTTCTTGTTTTTGGGTGGGAGATAGGTGGTCTACCAGCTTGGCGATTTTGGAGTGGAAAGGATCGGACCACTAGACAATTAAACTTTATTCTACTGCGTTCAGAGTCCCTAGGAACCCATCCTTCAATTTCAACTCATGTGATTGTGGGATTCTTCTCTTCATGACCTTATTGTTGATTGGTGGCATCAAAGGAAGCTTGCTTATGGCAAGGCTATGTACTCCTTTTCCAAGAGATTATAGTACGTGAAGTATGAGCTCAAGAAGTGGAAAAAGCAATGCTTTGGAAATCTTCACCATAATAAAATGGATACTCAAGCTAGCTTAGTTGTCATCACTCATCGGATCTGGGACTATGGTCTTACCGATGACCTACTCAGAGGAGAGTCAATATTTGTTAAGGAGCTGGAAGAATGGGAGCTGTGTGAGGAGATCTTATGGAAGCAAAAGTCTCGAGTTGATTGGCTTCAGGAAGGGGATCGTAATACTACCTTTTTTCATAATTCGATCAAAGCTAGAAGGATTAGAAATCTTATTTCCTCTCTAGTTTCGTCGGATGGGTTGCAATTGCCCTCTATGGTTGAGATCTCTGAGGAGGTTTCTCGGTTCTTCTCAACTTTATTCTTGAAGGACTCTCTCCCCGTTGGTAATGAGGTGGGTGTTATCCTGGATTGCATTCCTTCTTTAGTTTCTAATGAGTTGAATGTGGCCCTTATGCGACCTATTCTATTACCTAAGCTGGAAGAGGTGGTGTTTCAAATTAAAAAAGGTAAGGCCCCAAGCTCGAATGGATTTCCTATTGAATTCTTTTAGGAGTTTTGGGAAATTATCAAATTGGATCTCCTTGAGATGGTTCAAGAGTCACAACATAATAAGCAAATGTTACGGGCCATGAACTCTAATTTTTTGGTGCTTATCCCTAAGAGAGAAGGAGCTAAATGTCTGGATTAGTTTAGACCCATTGCTCTATGCAATTTGGTTTATAAAATAATCACTAATTGATTATAGAAAGACTCAAGCCTTGGCTCAACTCTTTGATCTCTACTGAACAAGGGAGTTTCATTGTTTGCAGGCAAATTCTTGATGGGATTGTGATTGCTAGTGAGGTTATCCATTCTATGGCGACTTTGAAGGAGAAAGATATGTTTATCAAACTAGACATGGAAAAAGCTTATGAAAGGGTCAAATAGGATTTTCTACTAAAGATTCTTTAGGCTTTTGGTTTTGACAAGGAGTGGATTGATTGGATTATGAGTTGTGTTACTTCCTCTTCTTTTTTCGTTCTTATTAACGGGGAGCCTTCAACGTTGTTTGTGGCTTCCTCTTTCTCCCTACCTTTTCATCATTATGGCTAAGGGGTTGTGTAAACTTATTAAGTCTCATGTTTGTCAAGGTTTGATTCAGGGTTGGAGTTAAGGTGGTAAGGCATGTCCTTATTCTCACTTGCATTTTGTGGATGACATTGCTTTGATGGGCATGGCCAAAATTAAAGAGGCTATGAACCTAAGGAAAACTTTGGACATCTATCTGGAAGCCTCTGGTCAAAAGATCAATGAGGATAAGTCCTCAATATTATTTTTTAACACTCCTCATCTTATTCAGAATAGGATTGCTTGAATCTTTTGGTTCATATTGGTTCTCTCCCTTTTTATTATCCATCTCAGTGAGCTCAACTTAGAGATCTCTGGTAGGATGTGTTGGATAATTTTTGTCGAAGGGTAAGTCATTAGACTTTTCGATGGATTTTGTCGGTTGGGTGCATGACTCTTTTGAAGTCTGTAGTTCAGGCTCTTCATATTTATAGATGTTTTGTGCAAGTTACCTCCCAATGCTTTGTGTTAGAGTCACTCAAGGACTCAAGCCTCCTATAAAACCAAAAACAACCTTCTACAAAGGAGAAAAGCAAGAGCATAAATTTGCAATAATAGATGTAATATTACAAGATTGAATATATGATTGAATATGAAAATGTACATGAGAGGTCTTGCTTATAAATGAAAGGTGAGAGAGGATTAGACAATATCATGACAAGTGTCTTAATCCTATAACATGAGACAACTAACTCATAACTACCTAGGATAAGATAAAGTCTAGATATGACAACTAAGACTTCTAGAAGGAATCTTATAATCCTAAGTAAAATTAACATGTGAATATGTCCATTAATTCCCTAGTGAGTGAATTAACTAGGTACATGACACTTATTCACACCAAAAACCCCCTTAAGTGCAACTTAGGGAGAAGATTATTATGCAACCTATGCAAATTTGAAAATGAAGATGGGTCTCGACTACGAGGCCATGTTAGGTACCTATTTACAATGCAAATGCAAATGCAATCAATCTCTCACAAATGGAGAAAATCCAGTGGGACAAAACTCCTTTCCAAAAGAGAGAAAAGAAACAAAGCAACATGATGTATGGAGCACTCAATGATACCCCCAAGGACTACATCCATTGTGTATATGCAATTAATGAACCCCCATAAGAGGGAAAAAGAGAGACAAGATATCCCCCCACAGTGAAGAATCTCCAACATCGATGAAAAATGCCTGAAAACAAAAGATGACCCAACGTCTGCAAGAAACACATCTTCCCTTAGGAAGAAACAAATCCATAGGCTGATGAAGAAGCCACTCCATGTCTAGCTGAAAGGAGGAAGAATGAAGTCTCAACATGTATGCCTCTTAAAACTGATTAGGAGTCTCTAAGCTTGAATAAGTCACAACATAATCATGGTCAAAATCAACCAAGAAATATGACAAAACAAGAGAATGAGGAGACTCATGAATGTCAATCACCAAAGATAAAGAATATGGGATAACAGTTGTGTTGAAACTGTCATCAAATAGGAGAGAGACCCCCTAAAGTGTGTCCTCCAAATCTACAGTATGAGACTCCACAAGCAAGTTAGTAATCCATGTCAAATATTCAGCCCACAAAGCAAGATCTAAAAAACTATGATCATACTTCTGAATAGAAGCACTAATGGTTGAAGAAGCAGGCAGTGGAGGAGTAAGAGTCTCGACACTGGTCTCTAGAATACCAAGGTTTAGATGACCAGACTTCTCACAAACATGATTCACACTCAATGAAGGAATGTGATATGCAGTCAAAGGAACATTATCTTCTTCTGAAGAAAAATGTGAAAAGGAATACAAACGATATGAATGATCAACCACCCCAATAGAAAAAATATCCCTAGTATCCAACTCCCTTATGTACACTATCAAGAGTGAACTCAATTGTTTTACCTTGACCACCATGGGTAATTTGATAAGAAAAAAGGAGATTAGTGGACAAAGAAGGAACACAAAGTACATCATTAAAAGTGACCTCTCCCATGTCAATAGAACCCTTCACATTTACCTTCATATACCATCAAAATATGAGGTGAATTACAAGGCTCAAAAGAAGAGAAAATTCCCATAGATGATGCCATATGATGAGATGCCCTTGAATCAAGAAGCCATCTATTAGATTTAGGACTTGTAGAGGCCAAGTGTGCTTGTCCTTTTATTTTGTGCAACCCACTTGTAGATCCTGTGTTCTCTGAATGAGATGATGAAGGGGTTGTTGATTGAGATGTTGAAGAAGAAGAAGACACTAATGAGGGAAACTATATGTTATTCTTTTGAAGAAGGTGTGTGAGTTCATCAATCTTTTTATTATAACATCTATGTTCATCATGTCCTAACCTTTTACACTATGCACATTTGAACTTCTTCATTTTAGATGATTCCTCTTTAGAAGAGGGAGTGGACTCAAGAGTGTTATGTGAAAGAGAATCTTTACCTTGCTCATTAGACTTGGGGGACTTATTTTGCTTCTTACCTTTGCCACTTGAAGCCTTTGTATTCTTTGCAAAAAGAGAATGAGATGTGGAAGACTTCAATGTTCCCATGTGTACCAAATTTGCTTGTTCCCTTATGAGATGAGCTGCAAATTCATCAAGAGAAGGCATTTTTTATGCATTGCCAAGGGCATCAACTGTATCATAAAATGTAGAAACAAATACTGAATAATCAGGACCAAGCTTAGCAAAAATAGAAAGAATCAACTGTTCATCCTCTTTTGTGACCCCACAATTAGATAACTGCAATCTTAGAGAATTGAGCTTAGAGAAGAAGTCTCGGATATTATCAAAATATGAAGGATAAAGACTCATTGGTTCAATCTCCAACTTCAATTTCCTTATTTTATCTAGCTTACCAAAGAAACCCTCTAAGATAGTCCAAACTTGATTAGGATGTGTGCAAGATACAACATGGTATCTAAGATTTGGAGAAATGGACAAAAGAAGAGTATTGAGTGCTTCATCCCTTCTATCAAACCATTTTCTTCTTTCTATAACTTCTATGGGTTTTGGATCTTAGGCACATTGATGGGAAAGGTCGTTGATGTCACAAATTGCATCATTTAGTTCTTTATTTATCAAACCAGGTGTGTCTCAGAGCAATATACGATAAGGAGGACTCCAAAAATTAGGGGGTTTTGCACTGTAAACAGTGACCTTGATTTTGGTCAATCTCCCTTGGGAGCCTTCAGGAGCTCTCAAGAGCTCATTGGAAACTGAACGTAACAACTATTTCTAAGGATGACTCTAACTTCTTGGCTAACTGATGCTTATTTAAACTTATTCTAATCCTAATGACTCAGTTTAGACGTTACCTTACCCAATTGCAATTGGTTCATTGGGATATCTATGAAGTAATTCTAGTTATCTCTAAATCTAGCATACAAAATTTAAAGTTGCTAAACAGAAATCTAATTATGTTGTAAGTAATGAACTATAATCTAGGAAACGTCGAATCTGTTTATGTTGTAAAGAATTAAACATTTAAATCTAGAAAGAGATAAAACTAAACTCCCAAGAACACATTCTAATTTAGCTTCGGCTCTATCCTTACATCAGTCATGATTACTGATCTTTCTACAGCTACATTCATTTAATGAAATCTACAGTGAATGATCTAACTCTGATCTACAATAAAATCATTTAACTAATTCAAATGATAGTAATCTAATTTGAGTAAATATAATTGTTGAACATTAATTAACAAGAATTGAAGTGCTAACATCTAACCAATTATCACAAAACATAATTTACTGAACAAAATGACAATGACACGGGATCACCTCCTTCGGTCGAGCGGACCCTACTCTTCCTCTAGTGGGTCCTTCACACAATGAGTTAGATCAACCTTCTATTTTCATTCGAATTGGCCAAAATTGGTGAGTAAAACAAGATTACAACAATTGCAATATTCAACAAGATATTGACTAACTCCAAATAAACCTAAGGACGAATATTTATAATAATATCCCTTATTTTGAATTCAAAACATTGGTGCTAGTTGTCAGATTATAGAGTACAAAGACAAATGAAACTCTAACTTCAAGAGTATCAAGAGAATTTCACATTATTCTAGCTATAGAAGCAGTTCCCAAAATCGGCAATGAGAGCCAATTCGGAATTATAGCAGTTCAGGATATTTTTGGAGCCCTCAAGAGCGTGATTAGCGCTATGTTGTTAAACATGGAGTCTAACAAATTCAACTCACAGTCAGCATTGAAGTGCCTGCACAGAATCCTCAAAGATATATTGCATTTACGACAGCATATGTTTCAATTTGCACAATCATCTCTTTATTAACACAACTAAAAGAGGCACATTTAATGTAAAACATCATATCTAATATACCCATCAATTTAGTCAAATATAACATAAAACAAGCAAACATTAAACATATTATCAACTGCCATAATAGTCATTTAATAACATAATAAAGTCTTAAGTTTATAAAAGTTTAATAAAAACATCATTTTTGAGCATTCATCACACATGTGATTCTTTGCAACTTCAATTTTAACAATAACATCCCGATTTGTGATTTCCATTCATGTTAGTTATATGGGGTTAGAAGTACAAATTTTGGAAAATCCATGATAAAATCAGATATTACAATAGAGGAACAACAAATTTCCCTTCACAGTACAAGTAATTAACCCTTTGTCCCAAACAAATTGACACTTTTTGCAAATTTACAATAATGTATCCAAAAGCACCAAATCAGCTTCAAATTGAAATTATGAAATTTTGGAAACAAATCTGCAAAAAGTGCATATATAAAATTGAAGTGTTCCTCAATACCTTCCTAATGCCACATGAATTAAGAAAAACAGAGTCTAAAGCAAAAAGTTATGAGCTTGGAGGCCAAAAAACAAGATCTGACTTTAAGCTATAAAATCATACATTAAACAACAAAATTTTGAAAAATAACCTACACCATTGAAAATTACTCAGAACCATCTTTCCAACGATATCTTGTTCATCAAAATCCGATTTTTGGTTCAAAAGTTATGATTTTTTTTTTAAATGTTGATTTTTTCCTATAGTGACGACCCTCCTAGCAAAATAAAATATACCAAAAACCAAATTCGTCAAAAATGGAAAAAAATTATATGAAAATAGGGTTTTTGAACCATCTAAATGCAATGGCAACATCCATTTGGGCTATAAGTGCTCCAATAAAAAGTTCACCAGATCCAAGCTTCAAACCACAATTTGCAACTATATCATACAATGGCAAAATTGAGTGAAATAAAAACTAGATCTAAATTTCTTGGACATCCTAAACTCAATAGAGAGCTTAGATTTGCACAACCATGCTCCAAAATGAACCTGCAATACAAATCCACAAAGAAAAAACACCAAATTTGGTATTTCTATCAAGTTTTTCTGATTCTCCAAGTCATTATTTGATGCAAGAGAAGAGAATACTCAATTTTTCAAGATCCATCAAGATTTGCACCATACTAAAAAACTCAAGCATAATTATCTCCCAAATTTAAGAAGGGGCTTGCAGATCTGAAGCTTTGATACCATGTTAGAGTCACTCAAGGACTCAAGCCTCCAAGGTCACCTGCAAAACCAAAAACAACCTTCTACAAAGGAGAAAAGAAATAGCATAAACTTGCAATAATAGATGCAATATTACAAGATTAAATGTATGATTGAATATGCAAATGTACATGAGAAGCCTTGCTTATAAAGGCAAGGTGAGAGATAGGATTAGACAATATCATGACAAGAATCTTAATCCTATAATATGAGACAACTAACTCATAACTACCTAGGATAAGATAAAGTCTAGATATGACAACTAAGACTTCTAGAAGGAATCTTATAATCTTAAGTAAACTTAAACATGTTCAAATATGTCCCCTAATTCCCTAGTGAGTGAATTAACTAGGTACAAGACATTTATTCACACCAACACTTTGTTCAAGAGTTTGAAGCCTTTGCTCGTCAATTTTTGTGGGTTGGTAATTTGTCTTCTTCAAAATGGAGCCTTGTGAAGTGTGATTTTGTTTGTAGTTCGAAGTAGGAGGGTGGTATTGGGCTCAAGCCTGTGAGTCTGATTGGCTAGGTTTTGGCTGCTGAGTTATATTGGTGCTAGTGTACTAGTCAGGATCAAGATTGGGCCAGGATTCTTACTATTAAGTATCTTCAGGGGGTTAGTTTTGTGGATGTGCCTCGGTATAATCTTTCGGGGAGGGGGTCCATGATTTGGGATACTCTTAAGCAAGGTGTGAAGCTCATTAAGAAGGGTCTCTTTTGGATTTGCAATAGTGGCTCTAATGCTCTCTTTTGGCATGATTCATGGGATGGCCATCCTCCCATTTTGACTATGTATCCTCATCTTCTACCACTCTGCAACAATTTTATGGAGGTTGGTTGGAGTAAGGTGAGTGATTTCAAAGTGGTGCGGGCTTTGGGTCATGTGGAGGCGGTGTATTGGAAGACTCCACAAGAATGGTCGTTGGGAGGAACTAAGGAGGATCATCTAGAGCTCACTAGGATTTTGGATGACAAAATGTGCAATTCCCTTTCTGGGAGGGATACTCTAGCTTGGGGTCAGATCCAAAAGGTAAATTTTCATTGGCCTCACGGTACCTTGAGTTGGATAGATAGGTGTTTGGGAGGATGGAGGTGCCTTAGTGGAAGCAAGTCTGAAACAAATTTTATTGGCCCAAATGTAATTTTTTCTTATGTTTGGTTGTTTAAAATAGATATCTTGCATGGGAAAATTTATGGAAGAGAGGTTTTCATGGCCCTTCTATTTGTGCTCTATGTAATAACAGTGAGGAGATCTCCCCTCACCTCTTTTTCCTGTGCTCTTTTGCTAGAGCAATTTGGCACTTGCGGTGGGGTGCTTAGAATCATGCTTGTGTTCATACCACTTCTTTGGTTGAGTTTTGGATCTAGTATGGGTAAACCTCCAAGTCAAACCTCTTTTCTTAAGTTTGCTTGGATTATTGGCCCTTTCTTAATTATCTGGCATCTATGGTTGGAGAGGAATAGGAGGATATTTCAGGGTGTGCAAATGGTGGTCGTTCAACTTTGGAATAAGATCATCTACAGGATTCAGGAAACTGTCTCTGTGAAATGTGACTTGTCTAATGTTGTGGACCCTCATGATGTGGTCTTCATAAGGAACTTGAAGCTAGAGATTGGTGGCTTTGGTTATTTTGTTTGTAGAGGACCTTAGCATACCAAGCAAAAAATTCAGCAAGAGGGTAAGTGGTCTCCTCCTCCTCAAGATGTCCTAAAGGTGAACATTGATGGTTCTTCTTGGGGAATCCTAGCCATGCTGGGATTGGTGGAATTGGCAAATACAGTGTTGGGAGTAGTGTGTTTATTTTCTCCATCTATAAAGGGTTGTAGACTAACGATCTTATAGAGGCCCTTGCTATTCTTTATGTTGTGGAAAAAGGGTATTCTCTAGGTTGGAGGAAGATTATTTGTGAGTCTGATTCTCAAATTGTTGTGGGTATTTTGAATAATCAAAAGTTCGAAGGAGCTAGTTGGTAGTTGGCTTTGGTGGTTAAACAAATTTTGAGGATGTGTAGGCCTTTGGAGTATATCTCCTTTTATCATATTCCTCAAGAGTGGAATATAGTGGCTAATTATTTGGCCAAGTGGGCTTCAAGGCATGAGGATAGGTGGGATGTGGGTGATTGAAGTCTTTTGCCTCCAAAATATGTGATTGCTTTGGAAAAGGTTATTTTAGAGGACATAAATATGTAGTGGTGCTTAGTCCGGGTTCCTTTGGGGAATCCTTGCTGCCTTTTGGATTTTCTTGTATCGTTTTCAAATTTTCTAATAAATTTTTACCCCTCTTTTAAAAAAAAATACAAATAAAAAGAATTTATTTACTTTGAAAACATACAAGTGTAGGTTAAATTTTATCTTTCCATCTCCAATTCCGTAACTCTTTTGAACAACAAGCTTGTCATGAGGACCCTAGCCATAAGCTTTGTCAAGGTGGATTTCAAAGGAGACCCACACATAACCTTAGAATATGTAAAGTGCTCAAATCAAACTTAAAATTTGTAGAGAGACTCTCTCAAACATCTTATTTTATTTCCAACCTCTATTTCCTCATCAAACATGTCTTTCTAACTCTATTCACATTTCTTTCAAGTGTCATAGTTTCATTTACTTTTCTATTCCCAACACTCATATTTAGCTCACAATATATATTATTAATAAAAGCTCACATTGTTTAATAATAAAAGTAATATATTTTTTTAATAATAAAAGTAATATGGTTTCTTTACTGTAGTGAATACAAATAAAAATAATTTATTTACTCTAAAAACATATGTGTAAATTTCATCTTTCAATCCCCACTCTTTTGGACAAGAAGCTTGTCATGAGGACCCTAGCCATGAGCTTTGTCAAAGCGGATTTCAAAGGAGGCCTAAAATATAGTCCTAGAATATGCACTTGCCCGCTCTATTCACGCACTATCTATATACACTTGCCCGCTCTATTCACGTACTGTCTATATAGCTGGTAGAATGTTGACTGTATTTATTATTAATTAATTGAAACAGTCAAATGTGCATTTACAAGAGAAAAATTTAGAGGGCTTGCCTTAATGGTGTCATTTCGAGAATGAGCTTTTTAGTTGTGATTGCCACCCTTTTCTTCATCAGTGAAATATTTTATTTGAAAATTTTAAAAAATAAAATTCTCAATGCAAAACCGAATGAAAGCCTATTCTAACACTAACCAAAATGAACTAATTCAAAGTTTATTCAAGTGCAAAAACCATTAATCCAATACCTTACTTTCAAAATGGTCCAATAGAATTAACAAATTTCACAATTATTGAAAAAAATCACAGTTCTCTACAATTCGATTGACAATAATATTTCAATTCATGATGTGTTGGCTTTGCATGGAAGAGAGGTGATCGTTTTGCAGTAGTGTATTTGCAGTTCTGTAATCGTCCCCAAATCCTGAAAGGTTAGACTAATAATACATTATGAAGGGCAAGGCAGAGGGGGCCTCCCTGCTTTGTTTATAATGGATTTAATTTGCCCTGGTTCGATGCAAAGAAATATTACTAAAAACAGTTAAATATTCATTTATTTTTTGCTTAATTGGACAGATTAGATGAAGGCAGAACGGTATGAACTGCTTGATACAATACTTTTCACGCACTCTCATCTTCATTGCAGGATTGGACAAGTCTTAATCATATGTTATCGTTCTGAATATGGCTTAATGTAGGGTCCCAAGCTGGGGTCTAGGAGTCATAGTTTTCATGAGCAGCTGATCAATGAAAGCTGATTGGTGCAGCTGCATGAAATAATTAGCAGTTGTAGGGACTTTGAGTGGACGTGCTTAACATGTCTATTTCCAAGCACAAGCTAATATTTGGTTAAAAGTTGTGTTAGACGATTCTTTTCAAAGTAGGTTTCTGTAGAAGGCCCTAATTTTACTCTAAACCTGATGATGAGGAAGATTTAAGAACTGCATGGGACCATTTTTTGTGCAAGAGATGCCTACATTCTCTCAGCAGCACCTGCTGAGAAATTCAGAAGGCCACGTCCATATAAATTGTGACCACTAGGTATTGCATTGCCTTTGGAAACCTGTGACATTGAGAAATGAAATTAGAACAACTGCATGAGCTAAGTTGTAAGCATCACCAGCTCTCGTTTGAATCTATCACTGAGGCCTTAATAGAAAATCATACTTTGTTAGGTACATGCTTTAGGTGTTCCCATCTATTATTATCACTGATAAGTGCTATTTACCTACTCCGCCATTTGTGGACATTAAGGTAATTTCTTCCTTTCTCTCTCTCTCTTTGGAATCCCAGTGATGAAGATCTCATGTTTCCATCACCCCATGGTATAAGCACAATCAGGTACAGAGGGATCATATATGTGCAATGAATCATGATCCTTAAAAGAAACTTACCACAAGGGCTCTCATGTGTAGAATGGAATTTGTATTTGGAATTCATAAGGTACAGATGATACAACATGGTACATTTGCCACTTCTGTAACATGAAATGATGCCTCTCATTAAAAAGTATCAGTTCACCAGACAGTTGACCATTATATATTATCATTGTTTTCTAAATTGTGCATAGGCCTGATGAATAATGCATGGCATTCACAAGAGTTTCAGCACCTGCATTTCATAAACCAATGGCTCCATGCATGGGCCTGATGAATAATGCATGGCATTCACAAGATTTTCAGCACCTGCACTTCAAAAACCAATGGCTCCTTCACATGGGATAACAGGCTTCTACGGGGACCAAACTGCAAATCGCAATCAACTGTTAATGATAGAAAACACAGTAACATAGCTGACAAATACTTTGCTGTAGTTAAGCTTTTATACAAGCTCAGATTCTATTACAGGTATTTGAAGACTGCTGAGTTGATAATGGTCGGTGAGTTCAAAATAATGAAATGAAAATAACTATCTAACTAATTTTAAAACTAGAAAATCATACGACAAACCATGCAAGAGTGTTCCAAAATTCCAGACACAAAACTCACAGTGTTGTAAGAGAACAAAATTTCTAACCTCCAGAGGTTGAGGCTCAAGATTTTCAGTGGTATAACCAACATCAGGAGGTATAAGTGCTCTTCTCTTCCCTGTCATAACATTCAATCCAGTAATTTTGCATTGTCAAATAAATATACTTTCTTAGCCTTTAAGAGTATATATTTTGTATGCTTCGTGATGAAGTAAGTCTGAAGTCAAAACTTAAATAAGCATTTAATCTATATAAGATTTCTAAAAATTCATGTACTTCTTCTAGTACAACTGTGTGGAATCTCTGCAGATGATAGCTAAGCTTTAATGAATTGTAACCATGCACAATATTTTAAATGGGGATGCAAAGATAAAGACACAAAACTGAGCGGACTAAGATTATCCAACTGACCTCCTGCTCTCATGCCTATTAAAACTTCCTTCAGTCCTGCAATGATCTGTGAACATTATACCAATACTTGAACATGAAAATTATCGAGGAAATCTGTATGCTTATAAGTACAACTCTTGTATTACAATCTAAAACTTGAACAAAAGAAAAGAATTCACAACGTGCAGCTTAGGAAGTGGCCATAGGAAAAAGTCCACAAAAGAGGTCATGGCCAAGCCAGACACTAATTTGGCTGATTAGACATATCCATCAAGTGGTGACTTTGGTTTCCACAATTGAAATATATACGTAAAACATGTTCAGATTAGAAATATGCGGCAAAGCAAAGGTCTTAGGAAACCCTTTTCTGAGGAAATTTCATGTATAAGGAAAATGTAACTAATTGTTTACACTGTTGCTTAGCTCTACAAAATATGTCTTTAATTATTGGTCATACTGGTCATCCAAATGCAATACACATTGAAAATAGTTTTCTATGTCAATCATAGGTGATATAACTGATATATAACCCCCTCCAACCCTGTTGACCATTTCACTAATTGAAAAATGTATTATATGTGGGCTTTCATTTCTTCAGAAATAACTTCCGTGAATTCCACTTGAGAGAGCCTTTTGTAGCTTGCTCAAATCTCTCTCATCCTGCATTAGCTGCCCTAAATGAAAAGCTCTACACAGTACACACTATCAAGTAAAACTTGTGCACAACATAGCCCTTTTGACAGTCCAAATACAATTTTTTAGAATATAGGAATTGCCAAACTATGCACTTTCCTTACTCTTTTATGGCCTCCATTCCAAAATTTATCTTTAAGTGCCTTTTAGTGTACTTCTTTTGCTCACTTTTTGGGATTATAACCAATTGCACTTCTCCTTGCCCTATGAATATTAGGTAATTTATTTCATCTTGCAAAATGATCTTTTCTACTTTCTGGTGGATCTTTCTTTCATTTGCCTTTGTCATAATCAATGCCTATTGCCTAACTAGAACATCCTAATGTTTAAATTTTATACTTAATATATGACTTTATTAACATTTATAAGTAGGTGAAGACAATAAAAAACAAGATAAGAAATAAAGATTAAATGAAGGGAAATTTTCTTTTACCTTGCTTTTCAAATGCTCCTTCGGATTGAGCAGAAGAAGATGTGCCCTTTGTTGAGAGATGACTATCTCAAAACTCTCTTGATTTTCTCCTTAGATGAAGTTGGAGGATGGAGGAGTGTAGATTGCTTGTCAAGATGGCAGCATGACCTTAGGATAGAATGTGATGATCAAATGGACAGCATGAAGATAGGATATGAAAAGATTATCAATATGACTTGGAGAGCCTTTGATTTATAGATTTTTGGGATAGGAGATGGACAATTGAGATTTGATTTGAAGATCAATGGTCGAGGATTCCTGAGAGGTTAGGGATGATGAGAGGGTGCCAAGTGTCATCAAAAGATTGATGCGCTTAGGAGGGGAAAGGATTGAGGAAAAATCATGGGCTTGGATTTGTATGGCCAAATCCAATGGTTGAGGATGAGTCCTCTCACACATGTCCCAATCCACTTTTCCCCATACATCCTCTCACAAGTGTGAGAGCACCTTGGGAAGAGAGGTAGGAACAAGTGTCCTCTCACATGTGTGAGAACACATTGGGAAGAGAAAAGATGAAATGTGTCTCCTTGCACGTGTGTGGGAAATCACATGGAGAAAGGAGATGGAGAAATGTGACTTCTCATACATGTGTGAGAATCAAATGGGCTAAATGAAGGGTATAATTTTTTTTGGGATAAAGGAGGGCCAAGATTTTAATGTAGCTTTTTAGGATATGATTAATTAAATTAATTATACTGAGGCATGTGCATGGAATTAGCTTAGTTAATTAATTGGAATTACTTAACTAATATGATTAAGATGGGAAAGGAGACATTTAATTTCGTTGGATATAAAAACAAAGGTAGGACTTAATTAAGGGTAAGGAATAGGGACGAATTAGTTAAATAAATAAATATATTTATTTAATTAATAGTCAGAATGGGATAAAGTCTGATGTGGTTGGGTAAAGACAAATTCAGGTGTTTACAGGAGGTATTTAATCAATCTTATAAGAATAAAGTGGTCTGATAGCATAAGTGGTTGTTTTTGGTTGATCAAAGAAAGTATAGGGTTCCAGCCAATTAGTCTACCACACATCATAAGTGGCCCCTTTTCAGCTTGAAATACGTTTACTTCACTGAGTGATAGTTGGCTTACATTGATAATCTGTCCCTCCAACCAATTTTGTCAACATTCTGTTACTTTTTTATCACCGATTCCTTACTTTCTGCAATTATGAGTTTGTAGTGTGTGTATTTGCTTTAAGTACTGAAGCACGGAGCAATGTATGTGAAGAGAAGCGAGAGAATCATCTGAAGAGACTATAGAGTAGCTCCACACTCTTCTTTTCCCACTACCCTTTTTCCAAGATCTTTTAGCATTTTCCACTACAGAAATGTAAAAATAGATTATTTTTCCATTTCACACTTCACAGGATCTTAGAACTGATCTAATAAACAATAGCACTGCCCTGTATTATAGAGGTCCTTTTTTGTAAGAATTTATAGCTATTGATTGCATATGTCCAAGAGAAAGATATTTGTGTACTTGAATAAAGAAAACCTAAAGATTTGCAAAGTTCAGAATTTGGAGGTAAAGAACCACTTTCCAGAACAGACTACATTCTTATAGCTATATAATTGCAAGAGCTCTTCTTGCACATAAATGCCAGTGACAGGCTTTAGAAAAAACACGATTACAGATGAAGTTTGAAAATAGTGCTTGGCCCCTTTGGCAAGATTAATTCAAATTTTTACAGTGTCCCAAGAAAATGCATATTTGCACATGTTCTGAAAAATTTTGTTGTGTTAAGCCAAAGTATGTGTCAAGAAGTCAGTAGAAAGTCAATGTATTTGGTTTATTTAATCATAATATAGGATTTAACACCAGAAGCATTCATAGGGTAGGAGCACTCATACTTTTGGATACAGCAGAGGAAACATGCCCAAAGTTTCAAACATTGTTGGACCAATATCTTGCCAAATTTCAGTGTTTGTCAACTACGTTTACAATGTAATAAGTTTCCTGCACCTTATATATCTTCAGAAAAGGAAATTTGACAGATTGTGTTTGCAGCGTAATTTTTTTCTGGAGCCAACTGCACAGAAATATTCTTTAATATTTTTCCTTTTTATTAACTTTCACCTCTTCCTGACCAATTTAGTCCTTTTATTTTTATATGTTTGTTTTTCCTTTCCTATGGAATTTTTCCTTTCAAGCAATGGCTTCTGACCTCATAATGAATCCATTATCAGGGCTCAAAACTTTGAAAAAGAAAACATTTATGCAGATAGCTCCAAAAACCATCTCACAAACTTTAAAAAGGCAATCAAAATCGCATGCAAAATAAGATTGTTGAAATTCACAGATGAGACTCTTTACAGAAATAAGCATAACTGGGGGAGATAAAAGAAAGAATAAACAACAATTTAAGCTCAATGAAAAAAGCAACATTTGAGACTAAATGACACCAAATGACAGAATGTATCCATCAGTAACATGCAGCCTTGAGAGTGAACTAATCTCAAACCATCAAGTAGCCATAAGACAAAGCAAATGCCCAAAAAGCTGAAGTAACATTCATGCAAAAAATCATAACCTTACCTATGTAAATCTTTTGGAACTGTTCAATTTCTGTGGCCATAGACTAGTAGCCCATCTAAGACATTTTCTGTCGTGGAGACTCTAGAGCATGCATGGCATCTATTCTTGAAAACAATATGTCACTGATAGTACTTTTGGAGGTGATTTAAACGAGTGTATTTACAAGGTACTAATTGAAAAGAAGATGGAAAAAATAAGAATGCCCATTTATGTGACCTGTTTGTCATCAATAGGAAGCATGACTGGCTTGCTTTCTCCACTAATTTGATCAACAGTACTGCATTTATTCACATAATATGTTTGCCAAAATTAGAGAGTTTCAATTTACTAGTCCGTGAAAGCAAGTAAAAAATATTGAGAATTATGTGTCAAGGTGATGGATTACAATAAACAATAATTCTTATAGCATCACTAATAAGTAAAAAATATACCTGTAAACAAAGTATCCATTTGATCGCCTACAAACATAATTTAGCTCAACAATGTCTCCTTCATGAGCTATTGGTCCTTCTCCTTCAACAACATCTTCAATTCAAATAAATATAAATGGAATCAAAACCAATGCAACAATTGTCACCTCTAGATTTAATAACAAGTGCAAAAAGAGATAGAAATGGAGTTAGATATCATAAAATTCTGAAAGTTGATACATCACTATTTGTGCATTAAATAGTGCATAAGGCAGTCTTATATGCAATATATGAGCTTGTTGTTTTACAATAGGCAAGGGTAAAGTTGATGGACCTTGATGAGGATCCTTCAGAACTCATTTTGACAAAACTAACATAATGGGAGAGATCTGATGGAAGTATGACCTCAGAACAAAACTGCACATATTAGCATGTTTATGACATCAAGTTGGGAACTGCACATATTAGCAATGAAAATTGGTGTATCAGTCAAGAGGCCCTTGGTCTACTAGTGAAGTTGAATGACACACTTGAGGGGGTTTCTTTCCTCTTTAATGACAATTTCAGCACAACTATTATCCCATCTTCCTTGTCTTTGGAGGTTGACATTCATGAGTTTCCTCATTTCCTTGATTTGTCATATGTCTTGGTTGAGTTTGACCATGATTATGTTGTGGCTTATTCAAGCTTGGAGACTCCTAATCACTTTTCAAAGACATACATTTTGAGACTTCATCCTTCCTCCTTTCAGTTGGACATGGAGTGGCTTCTTCATCAACCTATGGATTTTCTTCTTCCTAAAGGGAGATGTGTTGCTTGTAGGCATTGGATCATCTTTTGTTTTCAAGCATTCTTCATCAGCATTGGAGCTTCTTCATTATGGGGGGGATATCTTGTCTCTCTTTTTCCCTCTTACGGGGGGGGGTGACGGGGGGTCCTTTGGGGGTTATCATTGTGTCCTCCATACATCATCCTTGTTTGTATCTTTTCTCTCTTTTGGAGAGGAGTTTTGTCCCACTAGGTTTTCTCCTTTTCTCCGTTTGCGAGAGATTGCATTGCAAATGGGTACCTAACATGGCCTTCTAGCCAAGACCCATAAGAATCTTCTTGTCTTTGCATCTTTCCATAATAATATACTCTCTAAGTTGCACTTAAGGGGGGGTGTTGGAGTGAATAAGGTCTTGTAGCTAGCTAATTCCTAGTGGGGGGACTTATTCTCATGTTAAGTCCACTTAGGTTCTAGATGTCCTAAAAGTCTTAGTTGTCTAGATAAGATCTTATCATATCTTATCTTTTTAACTTTTTTGTCAAGTTAGTTGTCTCCTAACATAGGATTAAGACACATATCACAATCTTGTCTAATCCTATCTCTCACCTTGCCTCTATAAGAAAGGCCTCTCATGTACATTTTACAATTTACATATTCATTGAAGCAATCTTGCATCCATAATCAAGCAAGTTATTCTTGCTATTTTCTCTCTTGTGGAAGATATTTTGGTCTACCAGCTATTCCTAGGGTGTTGGGAGTTCACCATTAACCCCTACAATTGCCATTGTTTCCCTGCAGTGATATAGGGTTTGTGCATTCCACCAAATGAATCTAGATTAAGGAAAGCCCACTGGGACTAAAATCTACATGCTTAAGCACTTTTACTATTTTAATTTTTACAATAATATTACATATTCATAATTCTGTACAAGCTTCCCAATATGTAACCAAAACATCCTCAAGATTAGAAAGGACTCTATATGTTACAGACAAAAAAAATCAAAGTAAAAATTGAAAACATCAAATGCATATTCAAAGTAAGGGGATTCCGATTGGGTCTTACTGCAGAAACAAACAAACAAAAAGTTGGTTCAGAGATAGTCAATCTACTCCTTGTAGGTAGATGGCTAAAATTGAAAGATTTTCCCTCTGAAATCAGGCTGAAAATGGGAAGCCAGCCAACATGGAAAAGAAACTCCTAAAAATACAGTAATATGGCAAATCGCCTCCCAAATTTGGCAATCCATTTGAGCAAACTCACTCCTTGGAAAATGCCTTATTAGAGAGGATATTCACTGGTTGAAATTAGGGTCAATGGAGGACAAAGAGGATAGTAAACAGCAAGTTGGTTCAAGCCAGACAGGGACCCTTTATATAATCTCTAAAAGCTGTATTTATTCTGGAGAACACTTACTCAAAACCTCACATCAGCTAAAGGCGGTATTGAGATCTTTTAATATTAAAGATGCTACAGATCAGTACATTCTTGACTGATTTTAAATAATTAATTCAATAATATAAGTTTGTGTAGATGTTCTACAGAACATAGTCATTTCATGACAGATCACCTTGGTATTGCTCCATGATATTCATAAGGGCAGATTAATATGGAATCACCATATGATATTCTCAAGGGCACATCACTTGGGTATCATTCCTTGTTATTACTAAAGGACAGAATACTTTGGTATCACCCCATTTTATTCTCAAGAGAAGATCACTTCGTTATCAACCCATGGAATTCTCAAAGGCAGATCACTTGAACATTCTCCCATGATATTGGGTCTTGACTCTTACCATGGCCAGTATGCAAAAGCAAGGACGGATAGCCTCAAATAAATGTTCAAATTTCCAACAAGATACTAAATTTGTAAATCAGCTGTTCCTAGCATGTACCTACACTTCATCCTTGTGGAATAAAGTGGCTCAACCATTCCTTCATCAAACCCCAAAAAGAATATTGATTTTTAAATGTCTGAAAACGTGGACATGAAACTCTACGATATGCCAATATTGGATCTTATGTACAAAATGACAACAGGTTTTGTCATGTGGAATATTTGGAGGTGGAAAATAGAAAAATATAAAAACATATGTAAGCCCTATAAGACCCTTTGCCCCATGATGATGATTCAAATCAATATAACATAATAACACTGACTTAACCCCAATATTCAACCACCGAATTCCAGTCAACAAACATGACAAACTTGTAGAGGACAACCACAACTGGACTATCCCCATGCATTGTACATTCCCAAGATTCATGATCCAAGCCCTAGGAAAATGGACCCTACCTAAAGTGGTCATGTATAAACTGAAGTCTAAATTTTGATGGAAGTGAAACAATATACAAACCCAGCAGGTATTGGAGAAATCATATGAAGAAACAAAGGCCAACACTAGGTTTTCCATATGCAACATGTTCATTATGACAACACTTCTTGCTGCTAGTAAAGGTATTTAGATTTCCCTCTCATAATGCATTACTCAGCTTTGTGTATAAGGGGATCCAGTAATTGTCCTGAGCATGGTCAGAAACAATAATATGTACCCAGCTCACCAGTACTCTTCTCCAATCCCGAAAGTGGCCAATTATAAAATGGAACATATCCTCCCACACATCAATCATATCAATATGTTGTATTATCTTGAAAGCTATACCTTGGAGCACCAACCCCGTGATAGAAATGCAATTGTTAATTTTCTTTTAAAAGGCAGCAGCCCAATACGTTACTGAGCTTTGTGTAGAGGGAGGTTCAGTACTTGTCCTGAAAATAGTCAGAAACAATAATATGCACTCAGTTCATCAGCACTCTTCTTCAATCCCAAAAGCGGCCAATTGTAAAATGGACTGTATCTTCTCACACATCAATCAATCAATATTTTGTATAAGCTTGAAAGCTATACATTGGAGCACCAACTCCATGATAAGAATGCAATTGTCAATTTCCTTTCAAAGAGAGCAGCCGAAAAGGGACCCCAGTGAACTCGAAAGCTATATTCTGGAACATCATTCCCACAATAAAAATGTAATTGCTAATCACCTTTTCAAAGGTAAAAGGGGGCCCAAAGAGGGAAAAAACCCACCATAGCATAAAAGACTTTCCTAAAGTAATTGAAGTCAAAGTTGACCAAGAACAGAATGACTTTTCTACCATGCCTAATCCATATAAGCAAATACCCTAACATTAACATGCTCAACATTACTGATGCCTCCTTATATTACAAACCTAATCCTGTCCATACTGCTCCTCAATGGACACCCCAAGAGAAGGATTCTGTTGCTGTGGGAAAAAGAACTCTTATTGCACTGTCAGCCCCCAAAAAGGGGGTCTCTGGACCAAGAACCTAAAGCTTGCTTGTTTGCAGCTATCTATAGGCTCAAGTCTACCGAGTCACGTTCAACAGAGGGAATGTTTGTATCTATATTGGAAATTGTGATATTCTTTCTATGTTATGTCTTCTATTCTATGCTTCCTTCTTGCTGTTTTAAGTGCTTCTTTGTCAAAGTTGATTTTATTTTGGCATGCCTCCATTCTTTGGCGCTAGCTAACAAAAGACATAAGCTTCTCTTCAAAATTTCCTTCGAGTAATATATTTCTCTTTTATTGACAAAAAATTCAAGCCAGCTAGATCAATGTAGCTCATGTGATGCTATTTGTTCCCAGCATAAATGTTGTTCACTACTTAAGGCTACAAAATATAAGATTGAAATACCAACAAATTTTCTACTGTAAATATTTCTTCCAAATGGTTCAAACCGAATTCGGATGTTAGGCACAGAAATGATCTGAATGTCAGATGAACACAATGCCATAACAGGTCTTGAATATCCTTAATTTATTCCCACCCAACAAACATTCTAGAATTTCCTAGTGCCGAATGGTTGGACCTATCCCACAACCAAACCTCTTTCTAAATACTTTGATCAGAGAAGATCTAGCTTTTGATCCCTCCCAAATCAATTGAATACTAAACTTCTAAGCATACAAAAAACTTTAAGTCTGCCCTACTATATTTGTTCAAACAACTAGGCCAAACAGATTGCCATTACAGAGCAATGATTTCATTTAACTCAATAATAGGACCACTTTCTCTTGCAAAATCACATCTATGCTTCAAAAGACTATCATTTGTTCGACTCTAGCTATTGTTCATATTTCATCATAGCACTCCTATCATCACATCGCCCTATTTTTCTCTCCCATTATCACATCAAGAAGTTTGACAAAGATTCAATCATAAATGCCATAAAAATAATGTGCAATGTAGACTACCAGAATCGTTTATTGTTTTGAGTGAATTCAAATTTCAAACAAGAAAAAAAATGTAGTCAATGAATTTGAGCAAGATTTTAAATCATTTCACCTAACAAGTAATCCCATACAGTTATACAAGACTAAAACAAAATAGGCTCCAAAGTAAATGTTGGGTATGTAAAATAATACACATACCTTCAATTTTGACTCCACTTGCTGTCTTGTAATAACTACATCAATGAACCAAGATGGTTTCAAATTAGTTGGTAAATATATCTAATAAGCAATATTTATAATCCAAGGATTACATGCAACTAAGCAATTTTTCTAAGATGTGTAATTGTATCAGCTTTGGCAGCATAAAGTTATGCTATTTGGTCTGACATAGAACTTATGGAACAAAATCTTACAACAATTTATGCAATCCATTGAGAAATTTGATAAAATGATCCAGTAATGATAATCTTCCAAAAATCAACCATTTTATGTTCTTACCGAGGAATGATAGGTTCCTCCATAGAGGGATATGGTCCAGCTATTGAAAAATCAACTACAGAAAAAGCAGTGGCGATTCCTGTAGTTGCTAGGAACATCTCTCGTCTTGCTATTTTGGTATTATGCTTTAAATTGATTGAATCTGAGCTATAAGTTCCACTGACCTTCACATTAACATGCAACCTCCCAGTCATTTTTTTATTTGTATGTCTGGATACACAGAATAAGCATGAAACTTAGTGAAAGTTAATATAAGCAAGTATCCATCCAAATAAACTCAATATTGCTTTGAAATGTTCAGCAATATAATTATATAAATAATAATATAAACAAACAGCCAAAATGACATTATAATAAATAACAACACATAGGACCTGCCTTGTTGAAGCGTTTCCCCTGCATGCTGCCATGTGTTCATCTTAACTCCTTCCTACAGAAGGATGGTCATATTTGTTGTTTTAAATTTTCCATTTTCACAGAATGTGATGTTTAATTCCATGTGTGAAATTATTATGTAGGCTTTATCAGTTTCCTCTATATACAATTAGTAGTATTTTGTCAATTTGCAAGAGAGTTGCCCTTTCCTAGTAGCTATTAGGAGTGAACTTTGCACCACCCAATTTTTGTTTGTATGAAGATTTATGCTTTATTGTATATTAAGAAAAATGGGAAGCTTTTTACAAAATAAAACCTAAACATTGTTCGCATTTTTGAATCAAATGCAATACCTCTTATGAAGAAAGTCTGTTCTTTTCATGCTAAAGCATAATAAGCATAACTTTAATTAGAAAAACAGCCCCTATTAGACCTGGACTCTAAGTTGCCAGTATGGGTATGAGAACAAACTCAGGTTCAAGTTTCAAGTACACCGGTACAGAAAAAAAAAATTTCCCGGGCATGGGTATGGAAATGAAGATCTTTATATGCAGGATAACATTTATGAACCATACATTGAAGAATATACTGATGTTGATGAAGAACAGCTTGATGATCTTGCTGAAGCCCTCCAAGAAGCCGATAGATCCTCTAATGCAGATAATGAATTTCCAGCAGTCATGATGAACAGATCTTACAGAGGTTTTCCAAAATCCAAAGTTGTATATAGGGGAAGAAATATAGGTATGAATCGATACTATGACTATTCTGATGAAGAAGAATGTACTATTTCCTCTCTAATGACACTTAGATTTTCTGGAATAAAGCCTTACAAAAAAGAAGTAAAAGCTAAACCAGATAAGCCTACAAAAAAAAAGTACAAAACGCTTTAGATGATATTGATGACTGCCTAGAAGAATGCTCTTTTATTCTTGCAGAAACATTTTATCAAGAAAATACTTTTTGTACTGAATATTTTGATATTCCTAAACAATCATCTTCCTCAGTTAAAATTCAAGAACTATCCAAAGAAAGAATTGAAGAAAATATATCAGATGTTGCCGATCCTACTAAAGCTTGTTTTGTCTACCTTATCTAATCCTAGTCCAGAATTGAAACTAGAATATCTAATAGCCCTTTTGAGGGGAAAATTTTCCCAGTATATTTCAGTTCTCATAAATGGGAAAAACTATGATGCTCAAAGTGATATTGGTGCATCGTTATCCTTTTCCAAACCTCCCATTATTAATGAATGGGAATAACTTGCAGAAAAACCAATATATACAGATGTTGACATTCAGGGAAATAAATTTGTTTGTGATAAATATAAACACCAGCAGAAAATTGTTATAGAAGGATATGATTTTTCATGTGATTTCTTTTCTATGCATCAGATGCCAGCAGACATTCTACTAGGAGGAAATTTCATTGACAGGTATACTCCATATGGGTGTACAAATAAAAGCATCATGTTTACTCTTAATGGACAAAGGATCAGTACTCCAAGATTAATCTATGCAATAGAAAAATATCCAGCAACAATGAGGATTCAGACTTCAGAACATTAGCAGAATTGAAAGAAGAAATTGTCAAGAATATATGTTCTAAAGATCCACAAAAATTCTAAGAAAAAGAGATGTCTATAATGGAGATTAAATCGCAACCAAGAGAAAATATTAAACCAGGGAAAAAGATATCTATTGCTTCACATGATTATATAGATATGCAACAAGCAATAGAGGAACTCAAGAAAGGGAAGTATATTAAATCCTCTGTCTCCTTTCTGTTGTTATGCATTTATAGTTAATAAGCATTTAGAACAGAAGAGAGGAAAGAAAAGAATGGTTATAAATTACAAACCATTAATGCTATTACTCTCCCTTTTCCATATCCAATTCCTGATAAATCTTATCCATTAGAAAAGGTTGCTAACTCCAAAGTGTTTCGGCCATTATGAATGGACTGTAATGCCATTTGGGTTGATGAATGCTCCTGCATATTTCCAAGAACGAATGGACTCCATATTTAGAGGATGTGAAGATTTTCCTTGGTATATATTGATGATATTCTTATTTTTAGTAAAAACTTCGATGACCATAAAAGTCATCTTGAAACATTTTATAGGTTAGCTTTCAATTCTGGGATTGTTTTGTCCCTCAATAAAATTCAATGGTGTCAAGACTCTTGTAATTTTTTAGGTATGGTTGTCAATAATGGTGTGTTGGAAGATCTTAGAATTTAAGACTCCCTTTGATAAGAAGACTTTACAGGCTTTCTTGGGAACCTTAAATAATGTAAATATTTTTTATCCAAATGCAGGTTTCGATAGATAACCACTCCAGCAACTCCTGAAGAAAAAGAAGATCCAATGGTCTCCAAAGCATACTAGTGTCGTAAATAAGACACAGAGAAAGATAAGTAATCTCCCTGTTCTTCATGTCCCCATTACTGATGAATTTATACTATATACAGATGCTTCTAATGTTGCATGGGGAGGATACTTATTCTTTGTTAAAGAAAGAAAAGAATATATTTCAGAATATGTCAATGGAGTATTCTCTGATGATGTTAAAATATGGATTTCTTCAGACAAAGAAACTTGTGGTGTTATCTGATGTCTTGATAAATTCTTGGCTAGAAAAACAGCCCGTATTAGGCCTGGACTCTAAGTTGCTAGTATGGGTAAGAGAACAAGCTCAGGTTTAGGTTTCATGTATGCCAATACAGCAAATATTGTTTTTCCTTGGCACGGGTATGGATGTGTGTGTGTGTGTGTGTATATGAATATCCATAAAAAATACACTAGTGACTTACAAAATTTAATATATATTTGATACTTGATATTAAAAATAAGTTAAATAATAGAATCGAAAAATATATTTCATAATTCATTCATATATCTATATGCCAAATCATTACAAAACTTGAAAATAGTAAAATACAATCAAAATATTGTATCTTCCTCTCCATTGAAAGCATCTAGATCTAAGTTATCACTTGGTTCAACTTCATCTGAACCACAAGCAACTGCAATGCCACTGCCACTAGCTACATGAACATCATTTGTAGGAGCCTTGTCATCATCCATACCATAGTTTAAAAACTCAAACTCAACAATTACTCTACTAACCCCAAAAAAAAATTGGGGAAAAACTCAGCAAATTAATCAAACCTTGAAAAATACATTAATTTCTAAAAAAATACTTTAAAAACATGCATATTGCTGAACTTATAAACTATATTATTGATTTCCTTCAGATATATATCAAAATTAAAGTTCAATACACTTCATAGACCAAAAAATGAGTTCAAATTTTCAATATAATAAACTTAGAATTTCGATATCATCAAAAATTACAAATCATAAATTTCTTCTACAACCAAAGCTCAAAAAAATCTATAGCCAATGTGTGGGTGTCGTGGAAGTGGATGGTATAGTTATGGTATCCTCAACAGGAGCCTCAAGAATAGGACCAAGTGGTGTATGTGGTGAACTTGTCCCTAATGACTCATCAAACTCATCTTCTAAAGCCTCATATGTTGCCACATTTACTTGCCATTCAGCCTCATCCCTCTCCAAATCAGCGATCTCATCAGTGGAAAATAGTAGATTCACATTCTCAGGCTCAACAACTCAATCTAAACATGGATCAATGTCATCAAGTTCAAGCGCATGATGTGTATCCTACCTCCATGCTTTCTTTTCATGCAATCAAAGGTTGTACTGCACAAACACAAGGTCATTCAAGTGCTTTTGAGTCAATTTGTTGCATTTTTTGTGTGAATGGCTCAAAAACACTCCAATTGCACTCACAACCAAAAGTGTTATAAGGATCGAATAGAATGTGGATGGCAAGCTTTTGAGGATTACGTGTTGTGGCACCAAAAGCTTTCCACCACAAATCTATGAGTATGACATTTCTAACTTTGTAATAAATTAAGAATTTTACTTAAAATTTAAAATAAACTCTAAACTAAAATTAAACACGGTTTTTTACTTGGCTACAAAGTGTCTCTCCTACTAACACATAAAGTTCAAGAAAATAATAACTCCATAACTCATCGTGTACAAGATCTCGAAGATTGTCATCAGAGATCGACCTCTCAATACACATGCTGAGGCCACACATAACCTATACATGTGCTTTAAATGAAGGGGAGAACAACTTGGGTTTCAAATAGTAGGCAACATCATGAATATGTTGGTGGAGTTGTCGGTTCCACCTCCAATCAATAATGTGCCATATAGGTCCATTTTTGGTTTTATTCAACCCATACAAATGTTGAATTACTTCTTTGGCCTTATCCATGGCCTCATATAGACTCCCCATGGTGTTTTTACCCCCATCCATGAACAACAGAATCCTCACCAACAGTTTTGACACCTAAAAGAAGAGAGTGAATGAAAAGGAAATTAGAAAATTAATGTAAATCATAAATTCATAAAAAAATTATCTAATTAGCAAATTAAAATATTAAAATATTACAAAAACAACTTGTAACATTGTTAAACAAAAAAAACTAATCAAAAACTTACCTTGATAATCTCATCCACAGTCTTGACAAATGTATTATCAAAAATGGTCTTCACAACCCTCTCTACTTTAGCCTTCTTACAATAAAGACTCTCCAACCACCTTTCGCTCACAAACATGTGCTTAAGGTTAGGCGAAGCAGTTATTGAACTCTACAAGATAAAGAAATTAATGGCAAAGTGTGACTCCTAAACCCACAAACTCCTTGCCATTAGTGTGCTCTCTCATGAGATTCAAGACCCATGTGTGATTGTAGATGTATTTGATAATATTCCTTGTATCTTCCACTGCATTCTTCACTCAACTTAATTTCCCTATGTCCTCAAGGAGAAGGTCAAGGCAATGGGCAACACAAGAGCTCCAAAACAATGCAGGGCACCTCACTTCTAGTAGCCTACCAACTGCCACATATCTATCTGGATAACATTATCCACTCCTACTTCCATCACCACCTCATCCAACAAACTACACAAGGCCTGGAGATTTTTACTTTCACTAAAAGCATCAATTGACTTCAAAAAGGCCAATTGTCCTCTTGAAGCTACTAAAAAGTTAACGAGATGTGTGCGTGGATACGAATTTGTATGGAAGTATAATCTTGTGCGAGGAAGTGTAATTAAATGTAATTGCATCTCAACCATTGTGCGCCATTATCAGAAGATCACAAGGAGTGTAAGAGTGTGTTTGAGGCAAGCTTAGATTGTGTGTAAGCTATGTTATCAGTAGTGAAGTTCTACAAGCTTGATCTTTATATTCAGGTGTCCTATTTCTGGCACTTGTCCACCCATCAAATAAAATGCTACAGACATAGCTTTTCTAAATCCATTTTTATTCCTCTACTAGCTTATATATGTTTTGGACATCATCCTCCAACAATGGGCCACTCAATTCATAATTGCTTATGGCCTTGAAACCCTTACTTGCCACAATCAATGCAATAATAGCTCCTTTCAATAAGGACATGAAACAACATTAAAGAGAATACTATTGTAGCAACAAAATTTGGCACATGCCAATTTCACCTCATGATGCAGTTCTTTATTCCATGAAGTATCTTTCAATGAAAGTGACACACCATAAGTGTTACAAGGAACAAAAAACTAGAAGTGCGGTTGCCCACACTGTTTAACCCTCATATTCATTGCCCAATGGAAGAAGAGCCCCCCATATCTTCCCCAGTGGATGAGGCTCTCATTGCTTTTGTTATCCTCTTTTTTTCTGATCAAATGTTGTAAGAAGAGCTCTTGCCTCATTTTGAACTTCTAGAGTTTTTTTAGTACATGGCATAACATCTCGACAAGGGACCTATGCAAGGTGATATTTTAGATGATTTATATCTCCTCTTATATCTTTAGAACAATGGTTGTGAATAACCATTCCCTTTTCTAGACCCTATGTCCCATGTTTCTAGTAAGGATCCTTAGGCTTGCCACCTTTCTTAGTTGTAGTCGTGGATGCCATATTCTTTTAAAATAATGGAAATCTAGCCTAGAAAATGGCAATTAACCAAAAATAATTAATAGTATAGGTGTATCTTGAAATAAAATCATCATAACAAGTTATCCATGTTTAATTTTAAAAAAAATTAATGGATACTAAATAGCTGATAGCCTGTGACAACAATTTTTAGAATTTTAAATTATCCTTGTGCAATAGGTTCACAATTGCATAAATTATTGTAATGTCCCCTTCTAGTCAGTGATCAGCTCAGTAGCTCTTCAGCCTATTCCGGAAGCCCATAGGCTCATTCAAGTGAAATCAGGGTTTCCCTTGTTTGGAGGTTTTTGGCATTTCTCTTAATTTACTATTTTTAGTAAGTTCTAATTTTGGCAGTGGTCCAGTCGGCAACACTTCAGTGAGTTTCCTTTTCTATTGGAGCAGTTGTGTGACTTTGGTTTTGGCTTTTAAGAGCAATATTTGGAGAAATAATTTATCTCAAGGCATTAATGTTATGTTTTTAAATTGACCCCTTGGCCTAATGTATTAACTTGAAGTTGTGTTAAAAGGTGGTCATAAAGGGTGGACACCTCATGGAGAGAATATTTGATATTTTATAATGTGTTAAATGCCTTGAAGTTTGGACGCCTAAAGGAGATGAAATAAAGTGTTTTCAAATTTAAAATATTTCAAAAAGGAGTTTAGGCGTCCCTTTCTTGGAGGAGTTATGGAATTTGAAAAATCACCTTCAATTCTATAAAAGAGAGTGTTTGCTCCAGCATTTCTCATCCATTGTTTATCCTAATGTTATGTTGTCAGAATGACTTCATGTATTTGGCTTCGAGGAATGCTTACCTCCTAGCATTTGTCCAATTTTGTGTTTGAAAGATAACACCTAGTTGGTTTTAAGACTGCTTTTCATCCAGACTAGCAGATTGAGCTTCATGGTTGATGAATTTTGGAGATATCTTCAGTTTTGGGTTGCTGGTTCATTCATGGCTGAAGGACGTTTGGGTTTGCAGCTTTTTGTGTGTGTTTATTTTGGTTGTGAGTGTTTGCTTATTATTTTCCTATGCTAGAGGCGACCCTTTCCTAGCAATTTCAGATTTTAATTTGAAGATTCTGATTTTATCTAATGAAATCGCCCTTCATGAAGACCGTACCATGTTCAGAGTGCCTTGGAATTCGTGTTAATTATTTGGAGAGCTTTGATGCAGTTTGAATGTTGGATATTGGGCGCCATCCTCCAAGGGAGCATTTGCAATTCATTTCAGAGCATTTGGAGGTATTTTGAAGTGTTGTGAGCATTTTAATGATTTACAGTTTGTTGGTTAGACATTTTCAGTTTGCTGGTTATTGTTATCAGATTTCAATAAGTTCATATTTTGGCTTGTAATTCAATATTTGAGAGGTTCAGAACTTGGAAAAATCATCCTTCACATATTTGCATTGATTCTATCATTGTAACACGTGTAAATTGCAGATTTCTTTCATTGTAAGGCTGTGAATTAGTAGTACTAATCCAGTTATTGTTATTGTTGTATTTACTTGTGAGTTTTAATGCAAACACTTTAACCCCTAGATGGTTTACCGCTAGTGTGGAGGAAATTATTATTGTATGTACATCTCTCACCCACTATTCAATTGGTGAATCCCCACTACTGAGTGGATGCCCGTTAAGCGGATGAATTACTTAAAATTGTAATGTTTTTCCCCCCACTGTTTGAGTGGTAGTGTGGAACCTCTTATGGCTGGACCAGCGCCTACTTGCATTCAGTTGTAATTCAATTTTCAGTTGTACTTAGTTTCCTCTGCCATATGCTATCACCTTGCCTTCTAAAGGATCTTGGTGAACATTCTTGGCGTAGAGTGCATTTAATTTGATTATCATTTGGAAGCTAACGCTAATCAATTGCCATAGTGCTGGTTTGTGTTGTGACAATTCAAAAAAAAAATTGGTTGGCATATTTCAATTAATCTTAATTTTAAACGGTGTTTGCACTACCTAGTGATATGGGTTTATCTCAAACCCCATCATACCTAGTATTTTCACTTTTGTGCATTTTGAAGTTGCCAAGGACTTTTAAGGAGCAAGATTCATTTATGACTTCTATAAATTTCCTATTCTAGTATCTACAATCTACTGGTGCAATGGGAAACACACATCCTTTAGGAGATGGAGTTCAAATCCTCTACGTTCGTATGATAGTTTGATTTTAATATGTATTCAATTTTATGTAGAACATAGAGATGCATTTACACTGAATATCTTCAAACTCGTGCCTTAATGGTAAAAGAAATTTCAAGAAAATAAAGCCAAACACTACTGGAGCAATTGCTAACTACCTACATGCAAACTATGCCTTAGATATGGATAGTGATTCACACATATTTCACTGGCATATATACCCCTCATTTCTATTTTGAATTTAAAATTTGTACGTTAAAAATTTTACAATGTGAATGATGATAATATTGAGTCTTTGGAATGATTGTCTTACTCTTATCAGAAATCGACAATTGACTAAAGCCAAAGTATTTTTCAAGTAGGAATCTTTGGAACACAAGGTAATTATTATGGCAACAATCTAGGTGAGACGAGCATAATTTTGAGCATGCCATGGTCATAGCCCAAGGAAAAAGATGTAATGCCTTAAGGCATCTTTCATATAAAGGAAGTTATTGACCTAGGACAAAGGCACTTCAAGGATGTCAATGGATTTGATGAAAGAAGCTCAAATCCAGATTCATTTTCATCAGAATACAAACCTAATAGAAGAGAAAGAAGTGATGCTCACATTTTGCAACTATGTTGCACAAGGAACAAGACAAAGACTATTGTCCACATAATGTCTAGCATTGGGATTGTTATCATCATCATTCCTAGCTACTACATTACATCATTTGCTGCCACACAGGTGCTATCAATTATGGGACTAAGTAAAGGGTGCCATCCGTAGTTAAGGAGAAATTGTGTTGGACATATCCACCCAATTGAGAAAATTATGGGCACCACAAGATCTCAATGAGAATTTTAAATGAATACTAAAGTAGCGCAACATAAGAGTGGTGGAGAAACTTCAAAAGTAGATGCTTGTGCGAAGGTGTGCCAACAAAAATGTGGAAGTGAACACACATGGCAGCCTTGGGTCTTGTGGGAATTTGTGGGTATTTTCATTCATCATCATGGAAAAAGGAGCATATGGAGGGTTGGTTTCCTTTGTTGCTTGATCCAAGTCAAAGGTGGGGAAATACAATTGTGCATCTCATTACAGGACCCTCAAGGGTTTGCATTTATGTTGGTGCAGGTAAGTGAAATGAGTATGCATACTTCTTCACCACTTATTTTGAATTCAAAGCACATCATGTAATAGAATTATGTTTCAACAAGGTGATTAGGCTACAAGGGTTGCCTAAAAATATTGTTAGTGATAGAGGTAGCGAATTTGTCAGTTGTTGTTGGTGGGAATTATTTCAATTGATAGGGGTAGAACTCACTCATAGCATGAGTTATCAGCTACCAACATATGGACAAAATAATTTTAGAGCAAAAATCAACATGCGTCAAGCAGCTTCACCTGGTAGACTAATGCCATATCGTCTAGCACCTATCCCTTGTGTTTGCAGCTAAAAGAGTGCTAATCATATGGATGATAGATGCCATCATTGTCACAAGGATGAAAGAGTCAAGGAGTGGATCCATCATAAAATATCTAGTTCATTGGGAGAACCTACCTATGGAGGATGTTGCTTGGGAAGAATCTGGAAACCTTGAACAATTGAATTTGCATTGCTTGAGGACAAGAAATTTTTAGCAAGTGTAGACTTGTCATGTCTCATTTTCAAGTAATTTGTGTTTGTGGACCAAAGGCCCATTTCCTAAGTCTGATGAGCTAAGCCAGGGCCTAAGCATTGTTCTTCGTCATTCCCAAGAGGCCTACAAATGTGTTAGAAGTTGCAAAGCTCTCATAATATTTTGTGCTCAAACTTCTAAGCGTGAACAAGTTGTCAAAGTTTCAAACTTTACCATCCTGGCATGCATCTCCACCCAACTCCACCTTTCTCCTTTATTCTCATTGGAGTATCGAACTTCTCCATCTGTGCATACCCTTCATCCATACCCCACCTTCATTCCCCTCTTCCATCAGGCTTTTGAAGTTATCCATCTCATCATCCGCTTCCACCAAACCCCACTCTTTCCCTTACACTTGTTGAAGTTTCGAACTTGTCCTTACTAACATGTCTTTTTCCCAAACCCCACTCCCCGAGTCCTTACATTGAATTGCCTGCTGAAGTAGGAGTCTTAGCCTTTCCCTCAACCAAGTAACTTCACCATGGTATCTCCAACTCTCAAACTCCCACATTTCTTCCTTTTTGCACTATTCACTTAACCTACCTCTTAGCACAACCCAACAGCACCATTAACATGCAACTTCTCCAAAAGAATTTTCTTCCACCCAGAAAAGCTTATTTAATATTTTGGGTGCAGATCCACGTGTACCTCCAACAACAAAACAAAGGAGGTGAGCTTGTTGCCATTAATGCAACAATTAGGGTTTCAAACCCCTCGAGAGCTTGCGCCATTATGTAGAGGACATTTGCAAATCAAAGGAAAAAATTCTCCATGCCTCTTGAGTACATCCAAGCACATGTGACGCAATTTCAAGCACAATTTAAGGGAAAATGATGCCCGATGTGTATGGGCATTCTCTATTGTGTACCATCATGATATTTTGGCATTAAACGCAAATTTCAACATCCTCGGGTGGTATTAAGGGTCTAGAGACTTCATTGGAAGATAATTATTGAATATGCACAAAAACCCTAACTAAAATTGTTTTGAACCTTGGTGTTTAAGCAACCAATTCTAAAGACAAAAAACCTCAAATTTGCTAGAAATTAGAGGATGAAAACCCTTTGATTTTGTGTGTCGAAGGATGAGACCCCTTTGGCCTAAAGAACACTCTCACTCAAAGGACATGTTTGATCTTCCATGATGGCAAATTCTCACAATATCTAGTGCATTGACTTGTAGGTTATAGTAAATGTGAGCATTGCATTCTTTAGTTGTTGTTACAATTGCATAGCCGATTTTCTAATGTTATTATTGCAGTCATTTCCAATTTGAGTATAACATGCAACTTATTGTTGTGGGTTTGAATGCTATTGTATTTCAATCTGCTATTGTTGTTGTAGCAGCATTTTGCAATGTATTTCAAACTCGTTTAAAATAATAGATGTTTTACAATTTATTTTACATTTTGTGAACCCAATTTGTAATATGGGTTATCAATGTTAATTCAAAAAGAGTGAAGAAATATGAGTTTCTTAGATTCAAGTAAAATACTTAGACCTGCAAATCATCTATATTTCATTTGCAGGCCCAATTTTTAATACTAGCTTTTTAATGTTATTGTGTAAAAGAAAAGGGAAATTTCTAGTTTTTATGAGTTTTGGTCAAAATATTTAAATTTGAAATTCATTTTTCCCTAAATATCAATTCAGGACATTACACACTAGCACAATTTGGCATGGGGTATGGATGTTTTTCCTTATTTCAAAATAAAATTGAGCACCTGTATAGCACAACCTAGCATTGTTTTAAACAAAAAGAAAATTAAAAAATTGTGTAGGAAGGTGGGGATTTCCACCTCTTCCCCACCCACGCCCTATGGGCTACAACTACCATAGGAGGTACTTCCCCCCTACCACGGCCCTATTGTAAAAGGTGATGCCCCCTTGGGCCCCACCATCAGTAAGGTAGGGACAAGGGTGCTACCACCCACCCACAACCTCTATCATAGCAAGGGTGGAGACCCCTTTGAGCCCTCAGCAAGTGGTTTCAAACCCCATTGCCACATTTTTTAATCAAACTATCTTTTTCACATTTATTTAAAACCAAAATTATTAACCTACGACCTCCCTTAGTCCACATTTAGCAGAATTTTCGGAAATAACCCTAGATTTAGCATGATATTTTGGCAATAACACCAAATTTAGTAAGATATTTGGCAACTTCACCATTTGTAGTGAGGATTTTAAATTTAGTATTCTTCTAGATTTGGTGACAGTTCTAAATTTATTTGGTGATTTCTACAATTAGTGGATTCCTCTAACTTTGGCAGATCCAACTACTTTTGGCATTGACATCATGCTAACCAACACAATGCGAGCATCCAACCTGCCCCTTCACCAATTAAGTTTCTATTTTTGTTGTTGTACAATGCCTATTATTATGTTTTCATAATATTGGCTATCCAACTTTGTTAATTGATTGTCAGCTTCGGGTAGTTATAAGCGTCGATTGGTTGACAATTGTGTCGTTCTTGGCAACCATCAGGTTCTTCAAATAGATTGTGTATCATCAAGGAAAGCAGTATGATCTAGTTAGATCAACTCAAGTCCTTGGCTGACCATCTATAGTCTTCTTCTATAATAATTTCATGTGCGAATAAAGATATGCTTTACTCCTATATCTGGTATGCATTGTAATATTTAGTTCATGTATTCATTTTATTAGATAGAGCAGTAAACATTTGGTGTCGTTGCCTTAAAAGAAATCGGGTCTAATATAAGAGATTCATGCCGTTAGACCCCAATAAAGGCAGGAAGAGACCACAAGGTGGTCAAGACCAAGAGATCGGGCGATCTTTAAGGATCGTAGAGCAAAGGGAACAAAGAAGAAGATTACGAGAAACACTTGAGGAAAATACAACCATACAATTTCCAAGTCGGAGCCCTTCACAAGAACATAGTCAAGTTGAAAAGTCATGACAACCGTCTCTAGATGAGGGAAGTTGGGGGATGAAGTCACATTCCTTCATAGAATTGTACGAGATTAGCCTTCGGGGCATTGAAAGGTTGTCAATTGAAGGAGAAGAAGCCAAGCCAAGGGTGTATAAAAGAAAATTTGAAGGCGAAACAAGTGCACGGAAGGCTGAAGCCAAGGAAAGAGTTGAGCATATAGACCATAAACTATCTCCAAAGGTAAATTTACTAGTAATAGGTGGTACAAATAGTCCTTAGTTTTCGACAAATTTAAATCAAAACTTATCTATAAACCAAAAAGTGATAATGGCGTAGTCGATGTATTGTCTATTGTATGTAGTTTATTCTATATGATTAATCAAAGGAAACTCAAAGATTAGATTACAAGGAAACAAGCAAACGATAGTAGTGCCTAAACCTGACTCTCTTTAGTGCAAATCTCATGCAAATGTCATAATAGTCTTTCCGCTACTCTCGTAGTCAAAAACAAAACTTATAGCATTGCTAAACAATGCATATATTGGAAACATGAGAAGGAAAAAAATAGACAAAGTATGGAACAAGTTGTGATAAAAATCAAGTCTATAAAGAACCAAGAGTAACTCCAGAAAGAAACCTTATTCCTTTGTCAATGCCAAACGATATAAAGTATTGAGCGGGAGCCTGTGGAAGGACTGTTCAAGGCCAAGTGCAGTACCCATACTGCTCTTGGAATGGACCTGAGTTGGCACCAATACCTTCTCGGGAAAGTTTTTGGCAATAATTTCTATATAGTTAAAAAAAAAAAGTTGTTTTCTCAAATATGGTATATACTTGAATCTCTAAAATTGCAGTCCTCAAAAGCAAAAACATATTTCAGATTTCTGTTCCTGATTTATTTTTATTTCTGTTGTGGTTTCATTTTTTAGAATTCGTTAATAACACCTCTACTCTTAAGAAAAATATTTAAATTTGAATAGGAAAATAGTATGATGAGGGAAACAGGGCCCAACGGCTGGGGAAGTTTCATTTTTCTTATATTTGTTCCTGACACCTCTGACCCTGAAAACAAATATTTGAATACAAAAATTATGGTGGTGAGAACGGGACCAAGGGTTGGAGAGACCTTCCCGTGGAACCTAGCCTAAAATTAACTGACTAAATTGAAAATCTTGATCACATTGTACTAGTGAATTTCTTGTGAATTGGACATTCCCAGTCAATTCACCTTCTACCTAGACTGCGCATTGTACTACTCATAGTTTTCATGGGCGCTGTTGAAGACACCCACAGAGTGCTTTTGCTTATGGTTTTCTACATCATTCTCTTTAACCTTCGTTCTTTTCTTACATGAACTAAATCTTTTCATTCTTTTGTTCTTGCCATTTTTCGTTATTCTTTTTCTGCAAACACGGTTTCTACTGACATTTGTGCAATTATAATCGAACTAGATGAGCTTGGAAACTAAGGCATCGGGGCTTTAAACGCAAAGCCCCAAGTTCAAATTCAAATCCCAGGAAGACCTGATACAAGTGTTGAAATCTGGAAAAATTCCGCAACCAACTTAATGCTTGCAACAGACAAGTTCTTGATGTCTTTGACAGAAGAGATTTGCCTTGTTTGTGACATCCACTCCCAAGATTGCCTGAAAACAAAAGTTATAGACTTCAAGAAAGACATTTGTAGAATCCCAGCACAATCCATGGTTTTGAAAAGAAGAATTGTTAATGGCTACTAACCGGCACCCAGTACCCAGTACCTACATCCTCATGTTAAAATAATGTGACACTTCATAGGTCATCTCGAGCAAATTGTTCCTGTAAGCTGTTTTTAAGCTAACGGGCCATCGATTTGTAGCATGTCTAAGCACCCATTTCCATATCTCTATATACTTAATGCATTCACACATAAATCTATCTGTATAAATCCAATGCCACCAAATGAATTAACAAAAGTTATAGACTACTAGAAAGACATTTGAAGAATTCCAGCACAATCCATGGTTTTGAAAAGAAGAATTGCTAATGGCTACTAACCGGCACCCAGTACCCGTACCTACATCCTGGATTGAATTGATCAACGGGTTACCTCATTTGAAGTGGCCATTGTCCAACCCAGACTTGCTTGCAGAGAGATGAGATGTTTTGCACCCATAATGCAGTAGTGACCACCATCTTTACAATGGTCAATCCCCATTAACTTCTGCCTATATCCTGTAATGTCATGTGCAACGTCTGTGTTGCCAGCGCAGCTGCCAAGGTGAAATTCTAGCCCATTATCTATAGCCAATTATGTAATTTAACATATGCTCGTAGGTGCCAAGTACTGAGCATGTTCTAATAGTTGTTATCTAGAGAGGATCAAGTATGTGAGTTTCAATAGTTGTCATAGCATTTGTTGATTTAATGTCTAATATTTTCAACAATATTAGATCAATAATTGTGACTTCAAAGCTTTTAGTGTTGATGAGGACTACCCATAAGTGAACGAAATGTATTCCTTAGATCTAAAAACTAACAAATCATGTGATGTCATATCAACGCGCCAATAAAACATGACTTAGTGTACAACTAGCACTATCACTTTTTTTTAATCTTTTTGGACACCTTGACAAAAAGCATGCTATGTGGCATCATATTTGATGATGTGGCCCTAAAACCTTAGTTATATACACGAGACTTGCCAAGTAAGTTGATGTAAAAAATTGTGAGTGATCTGAAATTTTCATGCAAGATTTTGAGAAGCGCAAAGTTAGGGTATTCAAGTACTATCTTAACTCATCCTTTATGTGATGAAAAATGTGAAGTGGTATCTCACCTTATTTGCATTCATTTTTTTCAAATTGGTTTTGATTTTCTTTTCTTTTTTGCTTTTAGTATAGATTTAAATTTATAAATTGTGAGATTGATTCAAGTTAATAATGTGATTTGTGAAAATGAATCTTAATTTTTAAAATTTGAATTAAAATGTTTAGATCCACTTTTTTTTTATATATTTAGTTGTTATGTGTTAATTTGAAATACAAAACATTTTACTTGCTATTTTTTAAATTGTATTTAATAAGTAACTCTAATTTATTTGGACATCTAGAATAAATATATTGAAAGAATATTGTTGCACACATTTAAGAACATTGAAATATTTTCATTTATCATCAATATTACATTAGCATTTTATAATATACAGAGTATAAATTCATTAAAATGGTATCCAAAGAATTTGACAAACGAGAGAAATATTACTAATCTAACACTCTTTTATGCGTGCTACCATTTTTATTCAAACTCCTAAAATCAAGGAAGTAGATTTTAGACCTTAAACTTCAAATCTGCATATCTACACTTAAAGTGAAATCCATGCAAAAGGGGAAAAATTCAATCAATTTCATAGTCACACAAGAGAGTGCCACAATCAATGGTATGCATAGTCAAACAAAAAAAATCATTATTTTTTATGCTTTATTTAGCATCTACTAATTTTATAATATAAGGAAAAATTAATTGAAAACATTTGATAATCAAATTAACATCAAATTAAGAGCTATGTACCCTTATTCATTATTTATGATTTATTTTAGTAACATAATCAAACCTAGTGCTTGTTCCTAGGGATGTTTATTTATTTATCAATGCTAGTTAATTGATTTACCCTATGACATTCATGTACAGATATCATTTATTTCTTTACATTTTTGAGGACCTAACTTTCCTACATCCCCTAGGTATCATTCCTTCTATATTAAGAATTCAAATATGATATTTCCAATTGAAAATCATTACTATAACTTTGATTAGAGCTTGGATCTACCCTTTACTATATTTCATTGTTATATTTTGATTAGGATTTGGGTTTTAATTTTTCATATATACTTGATTCCTACCCACCAACATTTAGATTGTGCATTATTTCTCTATCATTCATTATGGATTTTCATAGAGTGTTACCTTTAGTTTTTATCCATGCATGCCTCGCCAATTTTGATATATTCCTAGAGTATGTACCCTTTCATCCTTTCATCCTTGATATGTTCATGTATATTTATTTTATGGATGGGGGTGTTTTATCTATGGAGGTTTTGTTTAGACATGTTAATGATTTTTCCTCCTTCATAGAGTCGGTGCTTACTCATCCTTTTCTTCTATACACTTTCACCTCACTTACCCCTTAGCTCCACCTTGATCCTTTATTTCCTATGACTAATTCTAGTGACGAGAATTACATTTTAGCACTTTCCTTCACATGCTTTGGTCTATGATGATAATGTGCATAATATAATGGATATTTATTACGGTTCATTATTTTGTGGTGCATTACATGATCCTCTTATGGCTTCAAGGGAACAATTATTATTGTGTGATTTTAATGGTTCTAGTGAGACCTCAATACATATTAAATAATTCTTGCTTGCTAATTGTGAGTACTTAGACATTGATATATTGTCAATAAGTGAATTTAAATACTCACTTTGAGAGATAAAGAAGTACATTGGTTTAATTTTTATTGTCTCTTGTATCCTTCATTTATGGTATTGGCACATGCTTTTATAGCATTTTTTCTCGCCCTAGCATACCTAAGAATAATTTGGGTTTCGTTGAAACTCTTTTTGATATACCTTGTGATCCTTGTAGACACCTAAAAAAGATTATTGCATTTTCATCTTATCATTTCATCATTTGTTCTATCTACATTAATATTTTTCTCTTTGCATCTATAATAATTAGATAATTTTTAATTATTTAATTTAATAATATTTCATTTATTCATTTTCCCTCCCACATTAATTATAATTAAATTCAATTTATCTTTGGTCCTCTATAATTAAATAATTTTCAAATTTTATTTAATCAGCTAACACTCCTCTTTTAAATAAATTAAAAAAAAAAATTATTTAAATTAAATATTTTCTTCTAAAATAAATATTTATCTCTCCAAACTATCATTTGAATTCCCTCCTTCAAAATTCAAAATTTGGGTCCTACCTTATCTTAGATTTTGAATTTTCCTATCTTTTGATCTTGCAAATAAATCTCCGCCATTGATCAAATGTCAAGTGAAGCATATAAATAAGAAATTTTCATTTCATTCAAAATCCCTAGCAATTTTATGATCAAGATCTCCTTAGCACTCTTGTTATCAAGCATTATCAAGCATTCTAGCATTATTAAGCATTCAAGAATTTAGCATTATCAAGCATTCAAGTATTCAAGCATTATCAATCATTTATATTATTATTGCCAAGCATAGGTATCATTTATCTTTGAGTATTTATCATTATCATTATCATTGCATCATATTACTATTGTTCTTTCGTAGTTTGTTATTTTGAAGAGCAACCAACAATGGAGCAAATCAAGGTCTTAACTATAATGACTTTGCTTGTTATCTAAATTCTATATTCTGAGCCAAGATCTTGAACTTCATTGCATGATTGTGAGAGTGTGATTTTTGCATTATTGAGATTTGTGATCCACATTTTCATCATCCACAATCCTTATGTACCCTTATCACATGATTTTCAAATGGCTAGTACTTGTATTCCTATTTGAGACCTAAAGTTATTGTGTAAAGGGACACATAATTTATCTCCAATTTTTCTTACATTTTGTACATAACTATTTCACAAAGTTATCATGTTCTAGGTCATACTAAGCAGTTGATTGTTAGAGGTGAAAACTAGTGACTAATCAATTGATCTTGCCCTTTAGTATCCCAATGTTGTGTCTTCTACCGAAGATTAAAGGAAAGATACATAAATAATATGATATCATCGATCAATTACATAATACACAAGGTATATATTTTATATTTAGTGTATACATCATCTTTGTTGGGATATTGTGTTGTACACCTTACATGCAAATATTTGATATTTTATAAAATTATGGTCCATCTCAAAATGGGGAGTCACTCTTTAGGGAGCTTAATATTTTCTTAGAGTGTTGCTTTTATTAGAGGGTAAAACAAGTTTTGAAGGGACTTGAAACCATTTCCAAATAGGTTTTGAAGGGACCCAAAACCCTTTCAAATCACAGATCATTGCTCAAAGATACAACACAGACAACCAGCAACCTAACGATAACAATCATCAAAAAGAATATTAAGACCAAATCGACTACTACAACGAGCAGGTTTTGAAGGGAACCTTGTACCCTGAACAACTAAGTTTTACTGGGACCTTGAACCCTTACTGACCTAAAATACTGCCTGAGACAGCCAAGCCACTACAAATAAACCACTAAGAACAATAGCTTATGAGCCAAGAAAAACAAAATTCCTTAAGATGCAAAGCAAAAGCCTCACCCAATTTTACTCTCCACCTCAATAGGAGATGTCTCCGTCTTAATAGGAGACAAATATTGTGTCAGCACCAAGAAGAGAGCAAACTTTCCAGCAGACAGGGCATACTTAATTCCATTAAGCATCACAAGCATCTACGTCTTCAAAAAAGACATTGAACGTAGCCCAACCGACAACAAAAAATTAGTAACAAGGATAGACAATGCTCCCTTAATCATATTAATCAAGAACACCATAAAACAAGCATCCTTCAAGAACCACCACCAGAAGCAAAAAACCATCTACAATAGACAAATATCTAACCCCTTCAACCTTAGAGGCTCTTCGTCCACATGGGGTTCAAAACAACTCCCTTTGGGAACAAGAGAAACTAGGTCATCAGAGTAAGCTTTGAGTGTAACCCAACCCATAGAAAAAGGTCAGAAACAGGGGCAACATACGCTCCCTTGAACACTTTCAACAAGGAAACCAAGAAACTAGTTTGCTCCAAGGACCATCCCAACAAGCAGAAGAACACCTGCACAAGAAAGAAAACTAACCCCAATAATGATAAAAGATTCAAATACCATATGGGGTTCAACACCAAGCATAGAAGCATAAGCTTGGTGGCACAAAAATAGCCAATATTGTAACAATAGGAAACCACGATGTTGAAGCCTTGGTAAGGGCTACTCCACCAAGCACCAAAAGGGAGGCCCAAAAACAATAAACACAGGAAAAGATTCCCATATTCCTACAAGCAACAAAAATTCCCCCAAAGAAGGACTACACACAACAAGGCTACAAAAGCAATAGCAACCACAATGCACCAGGGTCAACCAACACTCCCCAACAACAGACAGAAGAGATATAAGAATCCCAGCGTAGAATCCCTCACCAAATAGCCCTTGAACCAGCCAGGAAGCACCATGAATCGCACAAGAGCTCTCACGACCAACAACAAGCAGTCGAATAGTCCAAAGATTAGGCCCAAGCTAGGCCTGATAAGCTTGCCACATGCAGTTGGGAATAGCAATCCCAAGCCAAAAAATACCTTTGCATCCACAACAAGGAGAAGAACCTTGGACAAACCCATAGAAACACAATCTAAAATCATGAACAAAAAGCCACCAAAAAAGGAAAAATCCTACCACTGAGGTCCCCTAGCTGCACCCACCAGAGCCTTCCATCCATAAAAAGGATAAACAAAAGGCTATTTCCATCTGCCTCACCCTTAGAATTTTCATCCTCCTTCCCTTTTGCAACAAGGGAATTCAAATGCACACCCTCGCTAGGTTTCCCACTCGACACTTGCACTTGTTCCATGCCAATAATGTTATAAAAACCTCCATCGTATATTTTATTCATTACTAGTACTTCTTTAAATGATATTAAGGTTACGAGTCTTTGGTTGTTGGCCCTATAGGAAAGAAGCCTCACCAATTCACCAAAGGGTCTCCCCTTAACACCAAGGTCAAATAGTCTCCATTGTTAATGTGGTAGAGAAAGACCTCGTGAGGTTTTAACCTTGGTTGTTAGCCTATAGATAAGAAGCCCACCACTTCACCAAAGGGTCACCCCTTATTAAATTGTATGATATTAAGGTTATGAACCTTTGGTTGTTGGCCCTGTAAGAAAGAATCCCCACCACTTCACCAAAGGGTCTCCCCTTAAAACCAAGGGCAAACAATCTCTATTGTTGACATGGTAGAGAAAGACCCCGTGAGGTTTGAACCTTGGTTATTGACCCTACATGAAAGAAACCCCACCACTTCACCAAAGGGTTGCCCCTAAAAATTATATGATATTAAGGTTATGAGCCTTTGGTTGTTGGCCCTACATGCAAGAAGCCCCACCATTTCACTAAAGGGTCTCCCCTTAACACCAAGGTCAAACAATCTCCATTGTTGGCTCGGTAGAGAAAGACCCAACGAGGTTTGAACCTTGGTTGTTGGCCCTACAGGCGTCACCCCTTTCCTAGAGTGTTGTTATATGTAACATTGCAAATGATTTTAACATCAATGGCACAATGTATTCAATATTTGGGGGACCATGATTTACTGAGCACACGATTTATTAGGCTCACTAGAGAAATATAATTAATTTATGGATTTCATTATAAAATGCATTTGATGTTGTAAAAATAATTTTATACTTGGGTCACATGTGTTGTGAAAAGGTGTCTCAACCTTGCATTCCTGATATTTGTTTGAATACATTTGTATGCACTTGTTATTTCATCTTCTAATCATTGTGTCTTCTTGTGGAGACTTAACATCCCACTTAGAGGTTTATTAGACTTCATATTTCAATGAGTTTCATTTTCTCATGAGGAGGTAGGCATCCTAGTTTGAGGTGGAAAGGTTTGACCATGTTTCAGCATCTTGTGGTGTGCATAAGGTCATCATGTGAAGTGAGTTACATCTGAGAAATTATATTATGTGTAAGAGCATGTAAGAGGGAGGTTACATTTGAATCTTGACAAGCATTATGAAAGGTTGGTACACTTGTCCTGGAGCATATTTTAAATTTTGAATGAGGATAAATTGAGGTGCCCAAGTTTGGGGGTTCAAATATGTCAAGTTATGATCTTTTAAATTTTGAATGAGGATAAATTGGGGTACCCAAGTTTGGGTGATCAAATATGCCAAGTTATGATATTATAATTTGTGTAAGGAATATGTTAAAATAGTCAAGTTATGATCTTTTAAATTTTGAATGAGGATAAATTGGGGTACCCAAGTTTGGGTGATCAAATATGCCAAGTTATGATATTATAATTTGTGTAAGGAATATGTTAAAATAGTCAAGAAAACCAAGACCAAGTCATTAGAATTTGAACTCATGCATTTGAATAAAAGTACAAAGTTGTGTCACACTCTCAGCCAATTTATCAACACAAGTGAATTTAAGTATTTCCAATTAAAAATCAATTTTGGTAAAACATGTGATCTAGTAAGATTCGCTTTAGCTAAGTTTGATATGTCCACAACTTTTCCAACTAAAATTGTTGGCTAAATGCATGTGTAGCACCACTTTGAGGCTAAATTACCAACAACAAATAATATTATTTGAAAAACTTGATGTTTTAACAACTCCTACTCATGTCAATAACATTTTTTAAAAATATAAAATACCCTATTGTAGATCCATAAGTGTAGTTTCCAAAAAACACATATTTTATTATTTTTCATCATTTTAAAATTCAAAACATATATGCCACTTTTTAGTGATTCAAATTTAAAAATTGGATTAGTGTTGATTGTTTTCTTTATAAAAGTATGACACAACTTTGTACTTTTACCCATTTTGGAGTCATACCTCTCATGGGTTTGCAAATAATTTTCCCAAGCTATTTATGGTTTGTAGTTTGTATTTCATCTATTTATTGGTGATTGGAGATGTAGTGTTGTATGGTTGATTTGCAAGTACCATTATGCTATCAAATTTACTCCATATTTACATGTTGGCAATACTCTTTTGATATATTCCTCTGCAAGTGTATTGCATTGTGTCAATTTATTGAATAATATATTGGGATTCTTTAGAATGTGGAGTTTTTCTTCTGAAATGGTTTTCCCCACATACATTTGTGTTATGGTATATTTCTTATTTTATATTCATATGTGTTTCTAATTTATGTATTTGTAAAGATTAAAATATTTTGCACAATGCTCTCCTAATTAGATTGGTGCAAGAATCATTTTCACATACCTTGGTTCCTTTCAGTTGGTATTAGAGCTTAATCACCTTTGATCCTAATTGTTGGGTAGAAGGTTTTTGTACTAATCTTCAATTCAGTGGGCAATTTATGTAGAGTATTTTTTATCTTACCATAAGAAAAGATGACAAGCACATCCAAAATAATAGAAATGGAGGGTTTTAATGGTGGTAATTTTGAGTTGTGAAAACTTAAGATGGAGGGTATGCTCATGGGTAAAGATAGGTGGGTTGTAATTATATTTGGAACCAAACTATCAAGTATGAGACAAGAAGACTATAAATTAATGAATAGAAAGGTTGTCTTGCAAGACTTTATTTGGTAGATTTAGTTCTTTTGAATGTTCACAAAGAGACTATTGTTGTAAACTTTTGGGAAAAAATTGGTAAAATTTATCAAGCTAAATCCCTAATAATAAGTTATCCCCAAGAAATAAGTTGTATTCTCTTAGAATAGAGAATGATGTATATGTAGTCTATCATTTGAATGTCTTCAATATTTTATTTACCTAGTTAAGGTCCATTGGAGTGAACATGGAGGAGAAGGATCGGTGTATGGATCTATTATGTTCTTTTCCTAATTCATAAACCTCTTTGTGATGGTCATTGAGAGCACTACCACCAAGTTTAAGATGGATGAAATAGTTACATCATTACTTTATGAAGAGATGCAAAGGATTTTTTTTGAAATAACTATAGAGCCTTTTATAGTTCATTAATTCTTGAGAATGTCCACTCTATTGGGAAACTCCCTGGGTTGATCAAACCATTTTCTGCATGACCCTATGAGAGAAAAACGTGCTTATAAACTTAAAAAATAATCATAATATAAAGATAAAAAATATACCACAATATCACGTAAAATATATCTTAGAAAAACACACATAAGGGAAAAATATAGCTTCCAAAATAATTAATATTTAATGTATTATTAAACAATGAAACATTACAATACACTTACAAAGCCTCCATGAATACTTCTAAAACATCAAGCTCTTATAAAGTATCCTTCATTTTTCAAACATAATCGATAACCATGAAACCGCACATCACATGGTATTCTTCACATATGCACTATGTAGGAGAGCTTGATATGTAAATGATAACTAACCTCGACCACTAAATGTGTGCTTACTTTTATAGATTCAAACTCAAACAAAACCACCAAGTGGTATTGGCTAAACCATGTGTCTTTAAAACATGAGAGCACAAAACCATTGATTCCAACATTTACATTTGGTACTAAGTTTTTCCAATATTAAATATTTTCCAATGTGCAATTGGGACATAAAATATCTAACCAATGTTGTAAAATAAATTTACAAGTGCACACATAAATATTTGATGTGGCCAAACACATATCAAAGGATGCACCACAAATAAATGTTTATTCACATAATTAAAATAATTGTTTTCTTGTGCAAGGTGTACAACACCCATTTTCCTAACATTCTCCCACTTGTTGTATATGTTGCATAAGGGTCAATCAATGAAACACATCATCATTTTCATCCATGAAACCACATGAATCTTCTCCATGATTGTGCTCCATCAAGATACCTACAATAACATCCAAGGTGACCATCTCAAGGAATACATATTATCATCCTCTAAAATGCCATATATAGAAGAAAGGGAACAAACCAAAGTGAAGATGTACCAATCCAAAGAACACAAACATCAAATCTAAGTGATAAAAAAGGCTCCAAGTTGCTACCAAGAAAAAATCTCACATGATTGAAAATATAAACCAAATAAATGCTAATATATCCAATCATCCATATCTCCATGGTATCAAAACCATCAGTATAGCTCATGCCAACAACATATCCAACCCGTAAATTATAGTAACAAGCTACCTACATAAAACCTATTAATGAATGACATACACATCTAAGAACTCCCACTACATGGGTAATGTCAAATTTGAAAATAAATGAAGACATACCAAGTCTACCAATTAAAAATCATATAAAGGTGTAGCTAATAATCAAAATCATGTAGTAACAAAGTACAACCACAATGATCCACACATGCAATAGTCATTGTTCTATATTCCTCACAACTAGTTACCGTAACTCTTTGAAGTCCACCACACCAAACCATGTGAACATAAACCTCTGAGAAATATCCATAGAAAAATAGAGAAAATCTATAAATCATATCAGATAACATTTTCTTCTAGGTAAACACCTCAAAATGCCAATTTATGAAAAGTAAGATCTCCTTCATTAAACAACAACTAAAAATCCTTAACACCCAACCATTCAATCTCATAGATCAAACAAAACATATCTATCGTGCATAACCAACATGGATGTAAGCCTCTCTAAAACCTAGCGAAACAAAGAAAAAGAGGAGGATCCTAAGTTTTAATGTATAGAACCTAGGTTTGATTGCCTCCTTTTCTAGGGTCTCATCACTTGATGGAGATCAATAAGTCGTATAGATTTAATTTCAACCATGAAAGTGAGCCAAACAGACTTAGATCTCCATCATTTTGAGGATTGGAATTGATTGAATATGATTAACCTAATTAGATTATGTACCCTAATACCAAAATTGCAAGAATCTGACAATTGATAAATTGAAACAATGAAATGTAGGTATATCTGGGAAGTGCAAAGGACTGTGTACCTACCCAATAAATTTGATACTAGTTTGAATAGGAGGATAGAGGTTCCCAAGGGCATCTGAGTCCTTGTATGTCTCTCTTGCTCTATTTTTGTAGTTCTTTGATGACAAATCTAAGATATTTGTTTATGCTTCTAGAGTTATCGAAACACCATTAGATAATTTTGTAGGTGAGTTTATGTGACTTGACAAGGTGTAGGTCTTCAAATGCAACAATGAGAACTTGTCTTCAAACTTCCTTTAATCCTATTCAATCCTGAAACCTGCACATTCAAAGAGAATGAAAGGGTTGTGCCATTTAGGGGCTTGCCTTAGTCAAACCCTGTGTTAGTGTTTCCACTCCCACAATATCAATGTCAATGATAAAAATGGTAAATGATAGGAAGGAATGATGAACTCACAAAGTGTTGCAATGCACCACCCTTAAATGGCTTCCTTAAGGACTAAAGTCATACACATCACCTTAAGGTCTTGGATCTTGTTTGCTTGAATGCTTTAAATTGTTTGGAGACCTACAACAAGGGTTATCCTTCATAAACAACAATAACATAAACTCATATGAACTCACATAAAATCTGACATGATGTTAGGATCTTGAATTGCTGCAATAAAGCTCTAAAATGTTGTTCTTGACTTGCTAGACAGTGCTCTTTATATTCACTTATTGCTAGATAATTTCACTTAGATTTCAAATGATGCAATAACTAGGTATTTATAGGCATTTATTCAATTTCCCCAAAAATAAATCCTGATAGCTGACCTTTGCAACCGAAAAAATCCAAATGTTAAAATTTCAACACTAACATATTCAAAATTGGTCCCCCCAAAAAAAGGGGGACCCATACACCCTAGGGCATATGGGTCTAGGCCCTATTTTCGAGGACATTAAGTGTTGGGGACAAAATATCAATTGGATGCATTTATCCAATGCTTGCAATTTCTCAAAAAATGGTACAAATGGGCTATAAAATGCACAATTTAGGAAATTAGGTTCAATAATTTAGGGGGGACAAAACATAGTGAAATTGTTAAGGGTGACAATTTACAATGATACATTTAGCCCCCACTTTAGTGAGATTATGAACTTACACTCAGACTCACACTAAAATAGAAAATCTATGTCAAGAGGCATTCGATTGTCTCAATGTTAAAGAGATGGGATGAAAATGAATCTAGAGGTGATCAAGCTCTCGAGATTCAAGATCCTATGGAAAGACAACATAAGCATGAAGGAACACACATGTATGAAATTCAATAAGACAACACACATAAACATGCATGTCAGAAAACATGAAGCATACACGATGAAAACACATGGCATGATGGAACATAAAGATGACAAAATGAAAAAAAACACGATTTAAATCCTCATTAGCAAGTTATGTTATGCCACATCACTCATGTCCCACATGGATCTACTGGCTAGAAAGTTGTCATGTTAGGTGTCCATGCAATATGATGGGTTTCATAAGGTTAGCAAGGTACATTATGCTTAACAATCATGAAACACATGGCTCCACTAGCAAGCAAGTTATGTTATGCTAGATGACCATGTTAAAAGGGGTGCTCAAGTTCTTGACCCAACAAGCCCTATTATGCTGAATCCATGAACTATCTTGTAAAATATCACTTCAAGGAGAGCATAAAACTCACCTTAGGGGGTGTATAAAGTTTAATGTCACAAGGGACAAACAAAAATCACCTCAAGGGGTGCACAAAGTTTGACGTCATAGGGGACGAACAAAACTCACCTCAGGGGGTGCATAAACGACGATAAGATAAGGCTAAAACTCAAGGGGGTGTTGTAACAACACAACCACAAAAGTTGATTTACAAAAACAACAAAGGGGATTTTGTTCAATACATGAAAGCTCACATATTAGGGAATATCACACATGGAATCACCACTGAGAGACGACGAGTCGTGGAATAGAAGAATCACACCTTAGGGAATACTAGCCAAACCATTACCACTAAGGGGAATGTCATATGCCAAGAAAGGGCACACTCTTAAGCGATATTGAGCCTAATATCACCACTGAAGAGACAATTACATAGATCAAGAAGGCCACACTTTGATTGGCAAGGCCACACTTCGTAGGAGATGTATGCTATCATTACTAAAAAGGGACCATTTTTTATGCAAATAATGAGTGGGAGACTATATGCTCCCCCTTAAAATGTTAGTGTACTTGCTACACTAATATTTTAAGGATGTGGAAAGGGATCCCTTGTTAGAAGGAATACACCTAGCATAAGGCTACCTAACCCCTTGCCCCCCAAGTGTAGGGACAAAGATAATCCCAAATAGGATGATGATATGTTGCTCCTTGTGAGATGAAATATGATTGCATAAAACTTAGTTTACACCCCCATGCATGGCAGTGAGCATGTTGTGATACTACAACTACCACATGGAAAGGATCATCAAATAATGCTATTTGTCTCTTGTATGATTAAGTGAAGGTCTTTTTGATGTTTTCGTTATGTTTAAAGGACAATGACCAAGAACTCTTGTTGTTTCTTGCATGTTGGGCTCTATAGGGACACAAATACTTTGTTCTTTTACACTGCATCCTTTTTCCATTATAACCAAATTGTTTCAAAATTTGATATCCTCTTCCATAAATGGCTTCCATTGCTTTCGAGGAAGGTGGTTTCTCATAATCAATTTCATCGTAAGTGGAAGTGTAACTTGTGTTTTCTTCTTTGCTATAAGTTGTAGATTCATATGCTTTTGATGGTTTAGTGATAGATTGTGTTGATACCATTGTGGCTTATTTCTCTTTTCTTGATTTTGATTGTGTAATATTATAGTCCCCCATTAATTTAGGTGTGAAATCTAATGATCCCCAATCATTGTCTAATAAATTTATCACCGATGAAAGGCAATCAAGATCATCATCGATTTGTAATGGTTCCACTTTTGTAGTCAGTGTCAATGTGCTAAGAGGATTCATCATTCCTGTTTCAGTTTGTAAATAATTTTTAGACTTAGGATCAAATTTTATCATGTAAACCTTATTGTTGTTTGCGTATTTCATTAAACGATGAAGCGTTGAAGGCACTCCTTTCATTTCATGAATCTATGGTCTACCTAATAGAATATTGTATGAAAGATCCTCGGGCATGACATGGATGAGAGTTTACAACACAACCTTACCAAGTTTGATAGGTAATATTATTACACCAAGTGGTTGTCTTCCCACATTATCAAAACCACGGTTAGACAAATCAATTGCTTGATTTTTAGTCTTGTTCGGTCCAATTTTGTCCAAAAAGTTAACACTACAAACATTAATCCTTGAACCATTGTCAATAAGGGTACACCTAATCCAAATCTTGTTAATACTAGTCAATATCATCAAAGCATCATTTTGTTTTTACGTTTCTAAAGGGGGTAATTCATTTTGATGAAGGAAAATATCCACATTACCAAATTCATACCCTCAATTAAGGTTGATACATCGTTTGGTTGCGCACTAGGAGGGATAACAACTTTTTTCAAAGCATTTTAAAACATGCCATGGTAAATAGGTGATGTTTGAATCAAATCCCACAATGATATCTTACCAGGAGTGTTACGAAGTTGCTCAACAAGATCAAATTATTTATCACTACGTTGTAGAATGTTAGGAGCGGGTGGGAGATATGGTTGAGGAAATGGGATGTATGTTGGAGTTTGTTTTGTTTTCTTATTATTTTTAATGTTATATATGTGAGCTATGGTATGATAACTTGGTTGTTGTGATACATGATTACTAATAAGTTGTTTTGTAAAGTATAGGATATGGCCATGAGGTTTAGAAGGTCCTATAATAAGAGGTGACTTAGGAGATCCAATAATTAGAGGAATTTTAGGAGGTCCAAAAGGAGCTTTAGGAGGTCCAAAAGGAGTTTTATGAGGTCCAATAATCAAAGGAGATCTAATAGCCAATTGTGTGTTTGTAACCTCAATGGATTTAACTTCTTGTTGATGATCTTCTATTGAGGGGGGATCTAAGGTCACCTTAGCATCTTCATCTATGCAATCCCTCTCACTATCTTTTGAAAGAAATTTATCAATGGTTTCATCCTCCCGTGTCACAATATCTTCCTAAGTAGGAGAGGTATTGGGAGAGAAGCAAACAAGATTCTCATGATGCTCAATGTTTAGATCCTCTAACACCAAGATACCTTTTTCACAAGTAGGAGAGATATTAGGAGAAGAAAAACTACGATTTTCATAATTATCCATGATTGTATCCTCTTGCATCAAAACATTCTCACAAGTGGAGGGGATGTCAGGAGATGAATGAAGATTGGGCAAGGTGATATTAAGAAATATGTCAATGATTTAATTATCTTCTATCAAGATACCCTCACTATTAGGAGAGATATTGGGAGAATGACTAGCATGCTTTTCAATGACTTCGTTTTGTTTCCTTATATTGTACTCATAAGTAGGGAGATTATAATTATAGAAATTGTGTTACCATATCAAAACCACATGTTTGAAAAGGAAACATGTTGTTACTTGCCTTATGGATCAAATGACGTGAATCGGATAGTTTTGTAAATAGAATTGAAAAAAAGACATCAGATCTGGAAAAAGGACACTGAGAGAGCATTGTCATAGAAATTTAATCCAAAAATAGTAGGACAGAGGTGCCCAAGGTCATATGTGTCTTGGACAAGGTTTTTGAAATTTCAAAGTTTGATTGTGTAAGACACCGCTGAAGGATTTTGGGTCTGCTTGCAAACAGGTTTAACAATGAATATTTTTCCAGATTTTATTGAATTTATGCCAATGTGATGCAAGTGTGCAAGTGTGCAACAATTTGGAATATGTTTTGACAATTTTGAATGCAATTTCTAGATCTAAAATGCAATAATTGACTAATTCTAAGTTGCCACAATCTGAAAATGATGATTTTGGTTTCAAAATTGTATCAAAATCATGATTTTGAATTTGATGGAAACCCATTGTAGATGTGATGGTTCATTTGTATGTACATAGTCTGGAGAAATCCAGAGAAGACCAAGTGTTTTGGTGAAAATTGCCTAAGTCCCAAACTAGTATAGTAAGTAACAAAGCAACAGTTTTGTGGTCCACATTGCTCTGCTTTGTAAAATATTGTCATTCGGTTTTGACGTAATAATGGTATGTATTAAAGGTATCTATATCCAAATTTTCAGGTTTGCATGTCTTTCGTAGCTAAAGATATCGATGATAGAGTATTGAACTTAGTAGAAGCAGAGTTACAGGTGTAGAGTACATATTGGAATGCTCCACATTCCACCATGGATGATTATTATGTTGTGGTTTTGAGGAAGTGTTTGAGGATGCCAAAAGTGTATGCACACAAAGTGGTGAGTGATTTGGTGGTTCGTGTGTTGAGTTGTGGATAAATAGTTGGTTCATTCAGTTGTTGCTTCACCATTTTTGTTGTGTGGTGACGACCTAAGGGTTTTGAGGTCGTGCGAAGAATTATGAAAGGAGCAGAATCATGGGAGTAATTATAGGTCATGCCTACCTATTTTGATGAAGAATACATTTTGGTTACTTCCACAAGGTATATATGATGGAGTTTTGAGCCGACATGTTATGGTGTTATATGTCTTATCTAATTAAGATGACTTGATTGATGATATGAGTGTTTGTGGAATATACACACATATATAGAAGGTCAATTTAGTGTGTATGATGATAATTCGATGAAGCATAATGTGCGAGTGTGAGGTGTGATGTAGAGTGAAGTGTGAAAGGTGACAGTGGTGAAGTATGAAATGTGTAAAGTCGATTTTCTAAGCTTAATTGGAACTATATCTTCAGCATGTTGCAAATGCATTGTTAGCAATTCAAAATTTGACAGTGAGCCATTCTTCTATTCTCTTTTCTATTTTGGACAGTGAGTCCTTTGGGCAATGAGCCTTTATTTTTGGACAGTGAGTCCTCCAATTTGCAATCTATTGTAATCAGTTATAATATATTGTGAGCTAATCCTCATCGTGGTTTTTCCCTTTCAAGGGTTTTCCATGTAAATCTGGTGTTCTTATGTTATTTTTTGTGATGCATGCTTCAATTATTCCTTTCCATTTCTCCAAGTTAAACAAGATGCTTTGAATGCACTTTTAAGTTAATGAATTACAAGGAATATTGATTCACCCCCCGCTCAGTATTTTGAGTGTTGAATAGATCTATCCCAAATGGCTGAAATTAATTCTAATGCAACTTATGATGCAATATGTGATGCAAAACTTTTAATTTTTTATGCTTTTATGATGCAAAAATGAAACCCTAAATGAGAAATGCAAAACAATATAATACAAAACTTGGATCTAGGGTGAATTGCTTTAGATTTCAGAAGGTATATAATGTCAACATGTCGGGTTCACCAAAATGAAACATAGAAAAAGAGAGGGGTCCTAAGTTTTAATGTATAGAACCTAGGTTTGAATGCCTACTTTTCTAGGGTCTCATTAAGATGGAGATCAATAAGGTGTATAGATTGACTTTCAACCATGAAAGTGAGCCAATCAGACCTACATCTCCATCATTTTGAGGATTGGAATGGATTGGAATTGATTGACTATGATTAACCTGATTAGACTATGTACCCTAATACCAAAATTGCAAGAATCTGACAATTGATAAACTGAAATAGTTAATTGCAGGAAAATATGGGAAATGCAAAGGACTGTGTACCTACCCAAAAAAGTCGATGTCAATCTAAATAGGAGGAAAAAGGTGTCCAAGGGTGTCTAATTCCTTGTATGCCTCTCCTACTCTCTTTTTTGTAGTCCTCTGATGACATATTTGAGATCTTTGTTTCTACTTGCAGAGTTGTCAGAACACTGTCAAATAATTTTGTAGGTGAGTTTTCGTGAGTTGACAAGGTGTAGGGCTTCAAATGCAATAATGAACAACTTGTCTTCAAACTTCCTTCAATCCTCTTCAAGCCTAAAACTTGCACATTCAAAGAGAAGGAAAGGGTTGTGCCATTTAGGGGCTTGTCTCAATCAAACCCCATGTTAGTGTTTCCACTTCCACAATGGCAATGTCAATGATAGAAAGGAATGATGAAATCACAAAGTGTTTCAACTCAACACTCTTCAATGGTTTCTTTGAAGGATTGAAGTCATACACATCACCTCAAGGTCTTGGATCTTGCTTGCTTGAATGCTTGAAATTTCCTGGAGACCTACAACGAGGGTTAGCCTTCACAAACAACAATAACATAAACACATATGAACTCACATAAGCTTTGACATGATGTTAGGATCTTGCATTAACCAAGGCATGTCGGGACACGCTGGAGCAGATTCTAAGTCAAATTTTCTTGATTATTCTTTGATACAACACTCAAAATCACATTGTATCAAAGAGGGGAAAAATGTAGACACTAAAAAATGTCCTAAGCTTGCAAACAATTTTTTTGTAGTAATTTGCATCATTCCTACATTATTATTATTTAATTATTCCTTAATATCATATTTTCTATTAATTAAGTAATGTTATATTATTCAATTAATTCATTTTATCTTTATTCTTTTCTTTTTTTAATTAAATAAATTTATTTATTAATTATGCCACTAATTACTCTCGTTTCTTCTATATAATTAAACAATTTTTTATTTATTTAATTATTCATTTTCATGTCCCTTCTTTTTCTTTCATAATTAAATAATTGTTTCCAATTGTTTAATTATTTTCACCACTTTCTTCTATAATTAAATAAATTGTTACTTATTTAATTATTTATCATTTCCTCTTATTTATAATTAAATAATTGTTTCTAATTATTTTATTATTTATTATTTCCCTCCAACTTTCATTAAATAATTGTTTCCAATTATTTAAATATTTCATTTCCCTTTTTTCCATAATAAAATAATTATTTTTAATTATTTAATTATTCATTTTCCCTCTCCCAAATTAAATAATTGTGGTAATTATCTAATTTATTTATTCTTATCCAAGCCCTATCCATCATTTAATTCATTGGATCTTGGTCCATGTTTCCCATCAATAAATATTTTCTTTTCATTTAATCTCACATATTGATCATCATACATCATCACTCAATCCTCAACCTTCATTTGAATTGGTATTTCTATAAAGTAAGCTATCAATTCCATTTCAAGGTTAACCATATTCTTTGATATTTTGCATTCACACTATCTTGAGATCTTGCTATCACTCATCTACATCAAGCTTTTTGCGAATTGTACGCATTAAAAATCTGAGAACAAATAAGCAAAATTGAGAAGAGTAATGAATGAGAATCAACTTTGGCATAGGAATTGAGATGTTTTTACTTTATTATTTTAATTTCCTTTGTCTTATTGTGCTTCATTCTTAGATTAGGGTCTTTATGGATTGAATTTAGGTAGTTTTGTGGTTGCTATTGATGATTCATGCTTTCCCCCCGATCTTCTGTCTTACAACATCCTCCTTTGTGGGAGAGTTTAAAATCTCACAATCCAAACCTAAGGAGTCTTATGTTTCATTCGCTCAATCTTGTTCTACATCAACAAATCTAAAGACATCATCCTGTGATGGTGATGGGGTCTCTTTAGTTTTTATCCTTCATGCGTTGGCGATGCCTAACTTAAATTTTTTTTAAAGGATTTGCATTCTTATGAAAAAATAAATTCTTCTCATAAGCATTTAGTTAAGACTTCTTCATCTGAGTTGGAAGAATGTTATGGGCTTCGATATAAAATACTTTCTAAAATCAGATATAATAAAAACATTGACCAAGGAGTTAAGGATCATGTGAAATATATGTCATACCTTTCTAAAAGGGGTTTAGGTTTCCAACCTTCTTCTTCATCTTCATCTCATTTGCTACCATCTACTATATTTAAAATATCATGTGGTACATGAGCAAGCTTTTCTTCACAAGAGAAAAAATTGTCCCCTCCACCTTTATCATAGTAAGAGCATATTTTTTTGAGGCTTCTCAAAGCCTACTTGATTGCTCTTCCTTCTCCAAAACGCAAGAAATTTTATAACAATAAGTCTTTTTGTACATATCATTGAGTGCATGGTCATTCCACCAATGAATGATAGGCCATGAATAATAAAATACAACTTAATGATTGTGGTGATTTTACATGCGTTGATGCACCTAATCACTTCAAACAATAATGATCCCTCTTCTATGGTGTTGCTACTCACTATGTGGCCTTTGTAGCTTAGTATGTTTTCTCATTGCCATTCACGGCAGTACAATATTAAGTGCAACCATATTTTCTATGGTAGCAACATAATAGTCTCTAACGTAGTTGTTCTTGCCTTTACACTTGGGGGGCAAGGATAACTAGTTTTGGATGGTGTGTATTCTTTTCAAGAATCTCCTCTTCCCCTTGTTTTCCTTGAAATACCAACATAGCAAGTATGTTGAAATTTTAAGGGGGCATATCATCCTATCCATTTCATAGACATCTTGTGAGATTTGACTTATTGGCATATCCCTTTAGTGGTTTTGTTGTTTATAACACCCCCTTAAGATGTGGTTATGAATTCATCCCCTGTGATGTTAAGAATTGATTTGTTCCCTATGATGTTAAACCTTTATGTGCTCCTTGAAGCATGATTGGAAAAATAGTCCATGGATTTGACATAACACAACTTGCAAATTTATAAACTTGAGCACCTTTTTAACATGGCCACCTAGCATAACACAACTTGCTTGTCAGTGGAGTCATGTCTTTCATGAGATACCTAACATAACACAACTTGCTAGCCTTGTGAAACCCATCATATTGCATGGAAACCTAGCATAACATAACTCGTTATCCAATGGATCTATGTAGCTCATGAGTGACTTGGCATAACACAACTTGCTAGTCCTCATGAGAACATTCTCGCATCACATTCGATGGATGACGTTTGGTATTTGAGACAAATTTAAGATTGAGCTCTCTTTGCCTTACCAACTCAAATCCTTTTAGTACTAACCTTGTGTTTGTATTTTATTTATGTTTTTTATGTGTCTTCTTTGTGTTTGCATCATGTCTACATTATGTTTGCATCTTGTTTATGTTTTGTTTTTTCATATATTGTGTTTTCATCTTGTACGCTTTGCGTTGTCACACTACATTTCACTTCACATGTGTGTTCCTTTGTCCTTATGTTATCTTTTTATAGGATTTTGAATCTCAGGGGTTGCTGCACTAGATTCGATGCCATCCTATCCCTTCAATATTTAGAAAATTGAACCCCTCTTGACCTATTCGTACTTTAGCATGACTTTGAGCCTAAGTTCATAACTGTCACTAAAGTGGGGGCTAAATGTAGCATAAAAAATTGTCACTAGGTAAAAACACAAACTTGTGTCACACTTTCAGCCAAATAAATAGTTTTGAGCGAAACATTTTTGGCTAGAAAGGTTTTGACCAAAACCACATGCCCTATATGTGGCACACAGGGTTTCAGCCAAATCCAAAAAAATATTTTTTTTGCCTTTTTCACTTTGAAATTGGCTTATTTTATGTGCAAGTTTCTATAGAAATTGTCTATGTGGCATCCTAGTTGGCAGCCAACTCATATTTTTTTAGAATTTTCTAAAACTTTCAACTTCAACTAAGTATTTCTTCAATTAGAATGATGTTTTAAAAAAAAAGTAAAAATACCATTTTGTAGAGCTTGGAGTGGTGAATTCAAATTTATAAATTTTTTTAATATTTAAAAAAAATATATATGGTGAGCTAGAGGAGAGAGTCCTCTTCAAAAGGGTATAATTTGATTTTTGAAGATGATTAAAAAAATAGATAATATTTGATGTCCCATCAAAACTATCAAATTCTGACAAGTTTGACTTTAAAACATTATTACGAGAAAAACATACATCAAAATTTGATTTTCTTTTTTCTATGCACTAGATATTGAAGTTACCTATTTGGAGAAAAAAAATATAGGGGAAAATGAAGGATTTTTCAATTTGCTTCTTGACGTCCCATGAACGTCACTTTTTTCTGAAATTTTCAGCATTCCAAAATCTGTTCTTAAATTAATAAAAAAAATAATGGAAACAATTTTTTAAAAATCTAAAAAATCACAGGAATAAATATCAAAAGTTCTACATTTCATTAGTTTGCATCATTTTGAAATTTAAAACATAAAGACCACTTTTATGTGGTCGAAGTTCAATTATTTTTTTTGTTGTTGTTGGTCAATTCCTTTATAAAGTGTGACACAAGTTTGTGCTTTTACCCCACCCTTGACAATTTCATACTGAGTTTAGCTCCCCTCTATGTGCTTGGACCTAATTATGCATTTGATTGCCCATTTTATAAATATCCTCAAAAAATCAAACATGAAAAATGAAATAATGCATTTAATATTTTGCCCTCGATACTTTTGGCATTGAAAAGGATGGGTCTAGTCTAGGGCACACTGTGCCCTAGGCCAACACTTTTGGCTCCAAAATTAAGTATGTCGATGTTGGTAATTGTAGTGTAGAAAATTGTATCCCTTTACATTTTCACACTTAATTTAGAATTAATATTAAAATAGACTTAATTATGCCTTATTTTTGGTGTTGTAAAGTGTACTCCTTTAAACTTTCACTTATTTAGGGCCCCTTTAATTAATTGAGTTTAATTTTCCTTGATTGGCCCTTTTAATTCAAATCCAAGCCTATTTTATTACAGTTTTCAAAGAGGAAACCCGACATTCATTAATGCCTTAACATAACACTTTTCATTTAGCAATGTGTATCTTAGGGTTAGGGACCTAGGACCCATTCGCCAGCGAATGGGTCCTCCCTTAAACTTAGGACCTAAATTTAAATTATTTTTTTGGTAGTATTTTAAAATATTCAAATCCATATTTAGATGTCGGCTTGTGATATTTGAATTTCGAGAAATTAAGGATACATATCTATAAATATGAGGTTATTTCACTATGTTTCATCTAAGATTTTCAAGCTAGCATGTTTTGATCTAAGAGAGAATTTCAAGAGAATTTAAAGAGCAATTCAAGGCATTCAAAAGTAGATTTATTGCAACAATCAAGATCTAATTGTCATATCAAAGTCTTCTTGCATCATGCATGTTATTGGAGCTAATATGATGATGCAAGTTTCATGATCCGTTCAAGTATTCAAAGCATTATTTCAAGTCAAGATTCAAGGTTCAAGATCCACATCCATTGAAGTCATTCAATGCAAGTTGTAGATTTACATTCCAAGGTTTATTCAAGGATTTGGTAAGTTGTGACATTGAGTTGTTCATTCATCATTCCTTTTGTGCTATTTTGTTTCATTTCAAGGTTTGATTACCAAAATGGGGTTTGACCAAGGAAAACCCCCATTCACAAAAAAAAAGATATTTTCCCTCTTGATTTGTGTTTCCAGATTTAGGTGGAAGAAATCTTGAAGATCTCTTGAAGAGCAAAATTGGAGAACTTGTCAACGTTGCAAAAATTGTCATAAAAGTTGTCATTTCACGAAAACTCACTTGCAAAATTTATTTTTGGATTTTCAAACCTGAAACCTGGGAAAATTGAAGGATTCAAATCTGTAGCAGAGGCTCTCAAAAGTTGTAGACAAACCCTAACTCAGGACCCATTCACCTTAGGCAAATGAGTTCCATATCAACTTCAACAACTAAATTTTGGTGACTGGTACACATCATCTTACCCCTCTTTGATCTGTGATCTAATTTTTGGTTCTCTTATTTTTGAGTTTCATCTAGCTATTCCAAGTTGTAGATTGAATTTTGGTGGTAATTTAATATTTATAATTTTTCTCCCCAAAGTGTTGTTTGACAATGACCCTCATCCTTGTAAAAAAGGAAATCTGAAGATTCTCACCTTAATTTGATTCACCTAAGGGTTGTTAGTCAATTTGAGGTGGGGATCTCATTTCCTAATGAATTGAGGAGGATTAGGTCCCTAGGTGGTACCCATATTTTGATCCACCCCAAAACACACATTTTCCTTCATTTCAGTAATTTATCATTTGAATTTTCAATTTTATTTGTTAGCCATCGATATTCGATTTTCAAGAAATTAGAATAATTGCATATAAATACTAGTCATTTTTCTATTTGAAATCCTAAGCAAACCTAATGAGACCTAGAAACACAATTAGCAATTTTGGAGAGCAAATTAAAGATCCTAAAATCAGTCAAGGGTAGAATAAGCAACATTATCACAACACTTTCATCAATCAAGTTCAAGTTTGTAAAACATCAAGAATAATGAAGAAAATTATGTGTAAGGAGCTATTATGATCAATCATGTCAAATCATGAAGATGTACTGAGTTATCCTCTACATGTTAGCTTCATCAATCTATTGTGTATGTGAGTTGACCTTTGCAAGTCTATCAAGCAATCAAGGCATCCGTCAATCAACTTGTGTGTGGCATCTCTTCTTCAAGGGATTGCACATCAAGGTAACATTGTTATTTTTTCATTTATCAATTTTAGTCTTGATTATTATTTTTTGGCCTTTTCTTGACCTAGGGTATGCCCTCTTAATCATCATCAATTGATGTATGTAGAGGTAGAAATACCAACACAGGGTTTGACTTAGGCAAGTCCCTATACAACACAACCTTTTCCCCTATTTTTATGTGTGTAGGTCAGATCTAAAAGTTTCATCAAGTGACGACCCAAGGAAATATAGTGTAGACTACAACTTACAATCCAAAATTTGCAGATCCAAAAAATAAGCAATCTAGTCTAGGGTACACTATGCCTTTGTCCTTGCAAATCATACCCAAATTTCAGTCACAAGTTCCTCGCTATTTTCATTTCTTAGATCCAAGTCAGTTTTGCTATTTTTTATTTTTGTTTGTCCATTAAGTTACATTTTCAAATCTAGGGTTACATGTCAAATAGGCTTATCAAATTTATCATCCTCACTTTTAAAAACAACATAAACCCTAGGAGGTTGGCTCTCCCTCGTGGCAACAAGTCAATCAATAAAACCCTGGTTGATTTATGTTCGAGTGTTGAGTGAAAGTGAAAAGGAGATAATCCTAGTTATCCTAATTAGATCTAGGATCAATTTTCCTACCCAACATATGTTATATTCCCCCTCCATGATGTGAAATTTCTAGTTATTAAAAAGATAGAAAATAAAAGCATACTCCACAATAGAAAATAAAACACGTCCAAAGATGATAAGGGCATCCATTTTGGTGACTAATGAGAGGAGGTTGATTGTCCTCCTTACTTTTTTGTCTCCTACCTCCAATCTTGAATTTATTTGAAACACATAGTCTTCATCACTATGACAAGATAACTCTTTATCATTGACATTGTATTTCTAGTTTGTTTCTTCAACCAAGGAAGCATGTTTATCTAGTAGATGTGTGCCCTCTTTTTACAATTCAAAATTCTATGGTATTGTTTCATTACATTAAAAACATTTAATTTTTAATTTTGAAGGAACATGCTTGGATTTGAACTTTCCCTTTCTTGAAAATGAACTTGATTTGTTATGTATGTATAATTCTTCTTTGCCTTTGAGTGTTTGTTATGGTCTAGTAAAGTAGATATTACTCCTTCAAGACCAATGATTACCTTGATTAATGTAAACACCGTTCCAAACATATTTTTAGGAAAATTATTTAAAAGTATTGTTTTGGCATCATCATCCTTTACTTTCTCATTATGCCAACTAATTGATTTAGGAGAGAGTGAAGCTTACTTGTATGATCTACCATTTTTGCACCTTTATCCATTCAATCTATACAATCTCTTCTTCGATATCATCTTGACACTTTCTGCTTCAGATGCAAAAATTTTGTTTAATGACTCCCAAATCTCCTTTGTAAACTTTGTGAAATCCACATGGTGCAAGTGTGATTTTGAAAAATTGAGGCCAATAGTGCCCAACACTTCTTAAATTTTAAATATTTCATTGAGTAAGTTCATTTGCATCAATTGATATGACTGAATTTGATTTAACAACATCCCAAATATTTTTTTTATTAGATGTAACTGCATCTATAAGTTCATTTGTAAGTTCATAGCCACAAAAGTACTCTCCTCATCATCCCCACATTCTAATCCTTGAGCACCTTGGTAATCCTCACACAAATCAACCTCTCGTGTGGCCTTTTGCAGATCACAAGCTTTTGCTTAATGAAATCACTATATGATATCAATGAAATTTTTACATGCAATAATAAATTATTACAAGGAAAAGAATGACCTCCTTGAAGGCACCCACTTTTTAGATTTATGACCACTCTCTACGCATGTTCATGACCCTACATAGTGCAAATTTGCAACTTTCTTCACAAAGATTCCAACTTTGTGATGTATTGAGTTGCTCACCTTGCTATGGATCAAATACACGTGGAATTGACTTGCAGGTAATGTATTCAGCCTTCACATAGAGCCAATATATTGAGTGTGCCTCTAAAGGTACAAAGAACAACAGTTTGTAGCTTACGAGTTCTCACCTAATCCAACCTTTTAAATAGTAGAAGATTTATCCATAGTGTCTCAAGGTCTAATTTTATGCTTGGATATCCTTTTAATAACATAAGATCTATCCATAGTGTCTCGAAGGTCTGATTTATGCCTAGATTGTGCCTTTAACAACAAACCTTGTGCCCTTATGATGGATCAACTTATAATTTCCACCTCCAATGCTAAATCAAATGTCATTTATCTACTTGTCGATCTAATTGCATGACCTATGCACAAAGGTATAATCGTTATCTAGGATTGTGTAGCCTTTATAATCATTAGCTAGGATTGTGTAGCCTTTAATTGCATGACCTATGCACAAAGGTATTATCATTATCTAGGATCAACTTATAATTTCCACCTCCAATGCTAAATCAAATGCTATTTATTTGCTTGTCGATCTAATTGCATGATCTATGCACAAAGGTATAATCATTATCTAATTGGATGACCTATCCACAGTGTCTCAAGGTCTAATTTTATGCTTGGATATCCTTTTAATAGAATAAGATCTATCCAAAATGTCTTGAAGGTATGATTTTATGTCTAGATCATGCCTTTAACAACAAACCTTGTGCCCTCATGATGGATCAACTTATAATTTCCACCTCCAATGCTAAATCAAATGCCATTTATTTGCTTGTCGATCTAATTGCATGACCTATGCACAAAGGTATAATCATTATCTAGGATCGTGTAGCCTACGAGCCTTAGTTTTTTCCTTGTAGAGTTAATTCATGTTGAGAATTATCCACAACAATGACAGTCGCCAACCTGTTCACAACAAAAAATATATCTCCATCGACCTCTACCCTTGTTTCTTTATTCGCCTCTTTGGTTGGTTTGGCTCGATGTCCACATAATACCTTTGGCTCTGCCTCAACAACTACTGCAAATTTCAACCCATCTTCTATTTACCCATTAGAGGAAAATACCTTTGATCTTGCAAAGCCTTTCCTTTCACTTCATCACAATTGTAATAGAGTGCTTTGATACCATGATAAACAGATAGATTGTGATTTCTATTATTTTTCATCCTTTAAAACAATACATATATAAAGGAGAGCATATCCTATCCACAAGGATCCTTCCTTAAATTTCTCACATATGGTTCCACCTAATTTTACAATTAAAAAGTTGTTAAAACAACTCATAACCAATACAACAATACAAGCATTAATAATAGTTTTTCCAACAAAAATGTAGTGATCTGGAATTGTCATTGATACTCTTCATGTTCATAACCTCAAAGATTTTCATCCCATTTCATTTCCTTTTATACAAGACTCAGATCTCATGCATTCTTGTCTTGGAAATGATTTGGATTTGTTAATGAGAGTTCTGGTTGTTGAGCCTTCTCTCTATGTAGACTTGCACATGCAATCTCTCATGATGTGGTCCTCATTTCCATCTCAATTGCTCAAGTCAAAAGGGTTGGTTTCATGTTTTGTGGGTGCCTTGTCCTCCTTTGCAAGTGAAATTTATATAGGATTATAGTGAAGGGGTTGTGACCTCTATTGTGGCACCCCAAGAACATAAATTTGATGGTATGTTTCCCATTTAATTTCATCTTGTGCAGGACTTGGATTCATTCATGCCTTCTAGTCTTGGTGATGGTTTGGCTTTGATTATAAGGGTTGGGAAGTCTTGAGATATGTGTGGTGGTTCTTCCTCTCTTAGTCTTGTTCCTTATTGAGGTTATGAGTCCCTTGCTAAGGATGTTCCTTGTCCCTCTTTTAGGATTCCTAATGTTTTGGTGGATATAGCTTTTGTTGGAATGCAGTCATCACTTATCGGGAGATTATCTTGTTCTCAATCGAACATTAATGTTATTCATAGTTGGGTGTCCAAATGTTAAAATATTTTAGGTCAACTTTATGTTGCAGCCTTGTTAAAAAAATTCCTCTTATTTTCCTTTCAATCCATGGAGGACTATTCAATAGTTCTATATGGAGGTCCTTTGTTTCTTGGTAAGACATATCCTCATTTAAAAAATGAGTTATTGGGTTTGTTGCTACCAAGGTTAACATGTTTTATATTTGGGTTAGGTTTGAAATTCTAGGATGAAAGAATTATTCAAGGTAATGCTAATTCTATTGGTCGATGTGTTTCTATAGACAATGTTATAAAATCTCGAAAAAGTTTCATTTTTGCCAAATTTTGTGTCAATGTCAAAATAGATGTTTTTCCAAACAATATAAAATTGTGCTCCAAGTTAGGTGTCTCAGAGTAGAAAATTCATCATGAGACCTCTTTGTTAGTTCAATTCAATTTCCACAAAGTTGGGCACTTCTTCATGATGCACTAAGATCTTCATCATGAAAAAGAGCACTCTAGGATGAGGTAAGAAGGAAAGGATTTGGATGCATGTGAGCCATCCTGTAAGGAAAAGACAACAATTGAGGAGAGTCACCAGTCTCAATACAAATGGAAGATGTTGGAAACCATAGAGGGGGACCACGTTGGTGAGGGTTGAGGATCCCCGTGCAAGAAAACAAGAAAACCTAAAATTGTGATTAAGAGCCCTTCTGTTGAGATTGACACTTCTTTGAAAAAGGCAGGACAATCCATTTCAATCCTACTCCTCTTCATAGTCCTTTGGTGAATTTTAGATTCAAACTATCTTGATTATTTGTTTGGCATCCCTCCTCTATAGTTTCGTAGTTTCTATAACTTGATGTCTATTTTTTTGGGTCCTTTTTAGGTATGTTCATTTGTTGGTCATTGATCCACATTCCTTATTGTTGATCTTGTTGTAAAAGGTTTTGTTGTCCTTTCAAAAACTTATTTCTAGTTCATAGCTCCAACAAAAAGTGCTAATCTTAATAAAAGCAAAGATATACATGTTTGACAAGGAACAAGAAGACAAGAAAGACATCTCAAGAGTTTCTTGAAGAATTGACATTGATGAGTGTGGCATTAGTCAATTATCTCTCTTCATTGTGAACATTCAACCTCTTATAATTATTTTGTAAACTCTTAATTCAAATGATCAATAAAATCTTGGTATAATATATACATGAATCATTTGGATTCTTCCTTTATTAAAGAAAAGACCTACATTCAACATTAAAGAATCAAGTTTTTTAATGCGTTCAATGTAAACCATGTTAAATTGAAAAATATTTTTATATTTTCAATCACTAATCATTTTAATACAAATTTAAATATTATTTTAGATAGAAGTTAAATGCCAGATATATAATTGGAATAGTAAATGGAAATGTACATGTTGATATATTAAGAAGTTTTACTATATATTAAAATTTATTAGATGTATTTGAAGAGTACATCAAGAGGTCTATGAGAAAGATTCTTGACATGTGCAAAAACATAAAAGAAGTGCAAACAAGAATATTTAAATATAATCACTAATAATCTATAATCAATTACAATCATAAGGTATATATTGTGATGGATTTTATCCATTTCCTTCAGTAAAAGTGCATTGTCATGTCTTTGTCCATGTTTATAGAAAATAAGACCTACCGTGGTAGTGTAAAAATAATGCAATTAGGAAGGTGGTTCAATTTAAAATTACATATGCATTATTTTTTTTTATCTCAAACATAAATACAATTTTGGTATAGTTTCATTATTTTCCCCATAGTGTTCATGATGCCTTTATGTCAAATTAACAATTTCAATGTCTTACAGTGGTCTAATAAAAGATTCACGAATTGCAATTGTTTTGTCCCCACAATGTTCATGATGCCTTGATGCCAAATTACCAATATTATTATCTTACAATGGTCTTACACCAAATCAAGAATCATTATTTTGATTGTTTACTTTTTTCACTTGTGTCCATACAATTTTAATTGTGTTGTTAATGTTATTTATATGATATTATGTTCACACAACTAACTATAATATGATTTATCATATGATCTTTACATGTATTTTCAAGTTGTAATAAATGTTTTGCTATTTATTTGATATTTTGTTCAACTTATGTATCTAGTATTTATAACATACTCACCACATTGCAATTGAATAAAAGTGAATTGTCATAATAAACAAACACTAAACATTTAAATGCATTCAATAAGTGATTCAATCAATCTTGTAATGTGTATAACACAAAAATATACAAGACTATAACATCTTTTAATTTATAAGATTAATACATTTTTAACATGGCTTATTAAATAATGTCTTGAAAAAGTTATAGTATTATTGGAAATATACATGCCTTAAAAATTATAAATTAGTCCTTCTCATGATTAATATACTTATTGTGTCAATTGATAAATATTTTTAAAAATCATCATTAATATCAATAAATTAAAACACATTCAAAATTGCTTCTTCATTGTAAAATCATTAAAAGTCTCTTAATATTACATCCATGAATTTTTTTAGAACTTGTAACAATACTAAAATATATTATCAAATGTTTGATAGACATAAATATTTATAATCTTATTAGATAAACATGTATAAAATAATTCTTAAAAATGAAAAGTATAAATATATTATACTTGACTAAAAAACTACAAATATTTATATCTATCAACTATTTAATAACATCTTTAAATATTAATATACATTATCTTAAAGACAAAAAAACCTATAAGAACGCACTTTTCTTTTATCCAATCCATATAGATTTTGCAACACTAATCTTATAAATTTTTTTAATACTAAAACAATGCAAAGAAAATTACAATATCCCGTGAACATTAAACCATAACAAAAATATTTCATATTGTAACGAAGAGATAAAGAAAAGCTAAATGTCCCGTTATATAATATCGTTTGAAAACAGAAAAATTTAAAAACTTTCCCGCATTTTCCATATATTCAAAAACCGGAAGAACAAATACAACTATCTGCTTGCAAAAGCACTGTACTTTTTCTACCTGCATTATCAATGGGAAATTCTCACACGGCAGATTTTAAATATCCATTCTGAAGGTATGTTTTGAATCGGTTCTCTTGAAGTTTGATGAAGCATATTTTCTTTTATTATGAATTTCAGATTTAGGTTTTCACCAGGCATTGAGAATTTGAATCGTGTCGAAAAAATGGAAATGCTCGAAGCATTTGCTTAAACATTGCCTGGATTTACAAGGGTTTGAGAATTGTCATTCTTGTGTTTAAGGTTTTCAGAATTCCATTGATTAGCTTTGCAAGGTTTTAAAGATTTCGGCAGCGCAATTGGGTTTCAGGATTTAAATGCGAACGTTGGCATCCATAAAATAATGATGTTATTACAATTACCGATGATTTATCATCAGCTTTAAAATAAATTGTAGCCCTGGCTCTCACTGGGTTTCCAGGATTTGAACTGTCTTGAATAGTATGAAAGGGTGAAATATTTTGACATTTGAAACTAATAAGTTTTCCAAGGGTTTGACAACATTGATTCGCTCTGCAAGGCCGCAAGGATTTTCTTTTCCACAGATTGGCTCAGCAAAGTGATTAAGGATTTCAGCTGTGCTGTTGAGTGTCAGAAGGATTTCATGGTTTAGTTAGTAGTATTGGGATTTATAAGATTTTTGATTTTTAAAAAGATTCTGTAGATTCTATAAACCAGTTAGTTAAGGATGGAAGAATTTGAATAGCACGAATGGTTCCCAAGGGTTACAAAAAATTGAATTCTACGAATAATGCCTTTTTAATTATGCTAGTTTTGAAGCAATTTGATTGTATTTTTATTGATCTGAAGATTTTTGTTTCGTCTATAGGGTATAAAGGCTTTGAATTATCTTGATTTAGCTGCCATGGAGTCAAGCCGGAATGAGAACTTGAATGAAACTGAGAATATTAGCAAGGAAGGTGATGAGATTTTGTCAGGAGAACTTGATGAGGAGGAATGTGTTCGTATAAAGAAAAGGTCCAGAAGGGTGAGCTTTGCTGATATCACGTCTGTTCATGTTTTTGATAGAGATGAAGACTTTGAAACGCCCCCAGATAATAAGCCTACTGCTGGAGACATCATAGTTAAAACTCTGCCAAGTGGATCTCCAGATTCTCAGCCAAAGGATTTAGAAAACAAAGATATTGACCAGCATCTTCAATTAACACCAATATCTAGTTTACAGAAGGAAGATTTCGAGGTTTCTGATGCTCAAGCTGCTACTCCAGTCAGTGTGTCCGATAAAGGTTCACCGGGAGGTCAGTTCCAGAAGCCACGTGTTTATTTTTCTTTTACATTTGGGGCTTAGATATGTTACTGTACATATTTTGGATGAGTTAAACACATATAATTATATCATATTCACACAAATTACACAGTAAAATCTTCAAGAAGGTATGCATTTAGTGACGAATAGAATGGAATCAAAATATATCCTATCTTGATTACACAAGTTTTAGTTAAAAAGTACCCTGAAAAACTGAATAAAACTTACCTAAATAGACATAATTCAAATTAACACTCAATTTATGCAACAAGTTAAAACCAGACTAGATACCATACATTACTATATATATTATAATTTCAGGAGCATAACAACTGGAGTCTCGATACATTTGGCCACCAGCGGAATAGAATTAAAATATTTTCTACATAAGATATCACAAGAAGATGAACCCAAGAATAGATTATATCACACCATACCCAACTATGATGACACTTTAAATTGTCACAACAAGCCAAACCAGGCTAGATACCGTGTAGCATATAATATTGGAAAATAACAACCAGAGGAGAAATCACAAGAAGAAGTATCATGGAAATTTTCTTGGCTTACTGTCCACATTTTTGTACAGGGTCTTGTTGTTAGGAGTGTGTCAAGTTTGCATGGATTCCATCCCCGGGTTCCAGCTGATGGAAGATCTCCACATGTCCTTACATATGTTATTAGATAATCTTCTGCTAGCAGATTGTTTGATACGAAGGAAGTTAATTCTTTTGACATTTAAATTTTAAAGCCAACTTATATTTTCCTTTAGTTTCCATCTAATTTCAATTAAAAGAAAAATAATGGATATTTATAATATTTTCAATTTATTTTAAAAGTTGGAGGCTAAAGATTTTATTCACCTTCCAGAAGTAAGATGTATGCATTTAATTCTTTTTTTTGGGTAAATGCTTTTGACCTGAAGCTATGAACTGGTGAGGTCACAAATGGGGGACCTCATCCCTGAGGTAAACACTCAACAATAACACCCCAACAGGAACCTTGATGGCAAAAACAACAACACCACAACTTAACCATCACACTATGCCAATATCGGCTACATTTATAAACTTGTTGTCTGTTATGTCTCTAATAATTTTCTGTATCTTAAGATTCATATTATGAAGAGCTTTTATTTTGAATGCATTGCTAAATTGTTTCTCATAAGAGGAAGCTCATCGAATACATAAATTATAAATGTTTTGGAATGTATAAAAGCATTCTATGGATCACATACTAAGTTATATTATATATTGAATAAAATGGCTCTGTAGATTCTTTTTTTGCATTTACTCAAAAACAGGAAAGGCCAATGCATCATTTTATCTGCTTTTAATGTTAATTTTTGTTTAGTTTTGTATGCTGTGTTGAATTTGATCAAATATTAAACTTAAGCTGAAATTTGGACAGGCTCAACTTAATTTAGTGCCTAAGGATTCTCCTCTTTGGGGTAATTTGATATCATGATTTAGGTATAACTTAATATATTATAGTTTAACGCAATGTGACCAAGCCAGGTATATTAATTAAGTCTTCAAGTATGCCTGCATTTGATGTGGGATTTGCTGTTGTTATCACAGGGCTACATTGGAGTACGTATAGATCTGTAAATGGAGATAAATCATATAAGATTATCCAAATGGGTTGGTTATTGCAGATCTGTAATTTGCTAATGCCTCAATGCAAATAACTATTTTGTACAGTATTGCAGTTCATTTGTACAAGCATTCACAAATGAATGACTATAACTAGATAGAGAAGTTGAAGAACAACTCCCATTGCTGCTACCTCTATGAATGAAGAAACTGGATATGATTTCACAAAATTGTACAAAATGCAGAAAACAGCATGGAAAATATCAAATATTTTAATATACAAGACATTGATGGAGAAGAAATATAATGCTGTTCATGACAAAAATTGCTCATAGAGGAGTGTGCACATGGGATATTATATTGTAGAATTTCTGCTCTCTTGATCTGATCAAGATAATCCTATTTATGATTTTTAAAGGACTCCACCATTTTGAAATTCTATTTGATTTAATTCCTCATTTTGTACTCTTCTGTTATATTTATCTGTCAGCATTTTCTTGGGCTGTCTATTAAATTACATTATCACTTGGCTCCTTGGTAGTGATGAGATCTAACATCATTTCTCTTTATAGAAGCATTATTACATTACCATTTTTTGGAACTATAAAATAAGCTCATATCTGAGTATTTGTACTCTTTGAGTTATCGCTTTTCATAATTTAAAAAAAATGCTTATTGTAATGATATTTCAAGAATTTGAATTTGTTGGACTTTCTATATAAAAACCATTTCTGGGCTTTCTGCAGTGCAGACAGGGAATTCTTTGGGCCAGTTTCCTTATGGCACATTGCCCCTGGAATGAATGTCTGCTCACCTGTTGAAGATGACATTACATTGGACTGCACAACATTTTCATTACAGTTTGGTAAACTTATGAATCCTGATAAACAATGCAGTAATCCTGTTGAAAGAGTCAAAACTCCTGTGTTAGAAACTGAAGATAGGGCACTTGCAACAGAAGATTACAAAACACCAATAGAACAGACTGGGGAACCTTCATCAGGAAATACCATGGCCCTTACCCAGCCTAAACAAGCTAGACGCTGGGTTGTTTTGGATGATAAAACATTGGACAATTGTGAAGGAATGAATGTTATGAGTTCAAGCCAGGAAAAGCAGATCAAATATGCGTTTGATAGTATGTCTCCTTATGAATCGATGCTAGCTGAAAAATTATCAGAGGTTCAGCCTGGTATCTCTTTTAAAGAGCTTAATCCAGGGAAAGAGCATTTTGACTCTTCATGTTCTCAACCAAAGTCAGCATTCTGGAGGACAGGGCAGGGCATGAAATCAAAAGATTCTGCTGGTGTAGAAATTAAAATGTCTACTATTGAATCCAAAGCATCTAATAAACAGGATAATGCCATACTGACTCCAGACCAGGAAAGAAACCAGCTGACAATTGAGAATATGTCAAATAAACAAAATAAAAGCACTGAATTGACTGCAGCAGCAGACTCATTTGTTTTTGATTTTGATATGAGAAATCTGCAACTGCAACAGCAGTCACCGAGGTTGGTGAGTCAGCAGTGGAAATTGGAACCCAATAATCTTGTCGTCAAAGAAGTGGATGGGTGCTGCATTGATACCATTGCAACTGAGTGTAGTAAGAATGCTAAAGTAATGTCAGATGTCAAAATTAAACAGTCTCTCATTGAGACTGTAGCTACTGAGCAAAACACTAATAAAGAATCAATGGAAGCAGAAAACCGTTCTTCAATCAAATTTGAGGTAGAGCAACAACAAAAACAAACAAGGAAATCGTCAGATACAGAAGTGGGTATGGAACCAAAGAAATCTGTTTATTTAGAAATGCATGGGTCTACCACTGACATCATGACAACTAAGCACTGTAATGGTACTGGATATGTGACTACATTAGAAGGAAACCAATCTATGACTGCGACTGCCAGATTGAAAACACAAAATGACACATCTCTTTTGAATTTTGAGACAGGCCAGACTCAAGAAAAAGAAAAAGAAATTGTGGCATTGAACCTGGGATGTGGGATGGGATTAAAGGATCCAAGTGTCATGGAAGGTGAGACATGTAACATTGACATCACAACAACTGAAAATAATGCTATTGAAAGTAGCCAGTCTACGGTTGAGATTGCGGCACCTAACTCCGAGGAAGATAACCATTTGAGATTATCAGATAACTCACATATTCATAAATGTGAAGAGCAGCAATGGCAGGATAAAAATAGTACAGCAGTGGACTTGGGATACTGTATGGGACAAAATCACGTCAACATGGATTTTGAAATGTTGGGCACTGAGATTGTTGGAACTAAACATAATAATGTGACTGAAGCAACTCAAGATGTAGAAATGAATTCATCTGTCCAATCAGATGAGACAAAAAAATCCCTCGAAGATAGTAAAATCAAACCAGAATGTGAGTTATCTCTTTCTAGTTTCGATGGAAAGCACCAGAAACAGCGTGGGAAATTGCTTGTGAGTCCTAGACCAGACACACTGCAAAAATATCTTGCAATGATAGAAGAATTATCTATCACAGATATCATAGCAAATAAGCATGCAATTTTAAATACAGATGCAGAGATTTACCAGTCAAAACTTGAGATTATGCCAACAAAGCATGCCCCATTCTCTGTTTCCAAATTTAAGGGTATGCAGCATGAGAAACAGCAAGAGAGGTTGTTGAATTTGAAACTGGATGTAAAACAAAATGATGTGGATTGTGTAGAAACAGAAAGGTCGACCAATTATGTTATGACATTTAAGGAGAGGAATGGCACAAAGCTGACTTCAAATTTAGAAATGAACCAGTGTGACTCTAAAACTATAACAATGGCAGATAATTTTCCTTGTAGATTTGAGGGTGGGAATTCTCAAGAGGAAGAGAAAAGGATGTCATCAAACTTGCCACAAGACATAGAAGTGAATGATCCTGTCAACGTGGAATTCAAAATCTCTGCCATTGATGTCAGGGCAAATAAGCAAAACATTGACACAAAATTGGCATCAGATGGAGAATTGAAGGGTCATTTAGAAGCAAATGGGTCGACCATCGACATGATGACAACTAAGCACTGTAATGATACTGGGTATATGAACACATTAGAAGGAAACCAATCAATGATTGTGACTGCCGGATTGAAAACAGGAAATGGCACACCTCTCTTGAATTTTGAGACAGACCAGGGTCAAGATAAACAAAAACACAAGCAACTTGCGGCATTGAACCCGAGATGGGGTGTGGGATTAACGGATCCAAGTGATGTGGAAGTTGAGACGTCCAATATTGATATCACAGCAACTGAGAATAGTGCTAATGGAAGTAGCCAGTTTATGGTTGAGATTGCAGTAACTAACTGTGATGAAGATAACAATTTAAGATCATTAGATAACTCACATGTTCATAAATGTGAAGAGCAGCAGTGGCAGGATAAAAAAAGTACACTGGTGGACTTGGGATGCTATATGGGAAAGAATCATGTCAACATGGATCTTGAGATGTCAAACACTGAGATTGTTGCAGATAAACATAATAATGTGACTGAAGCAACTCAAGATGTAGAAATGAATTTGTGTGTCCAATCAATTGAAGCAAAAAAATGCCATGAAGATAGTAAAATAAAACCAGCATGCGAGTTATCTCTTTCTAGTTTTGATGGAAAGCAGCAGAAACAGCGAGGAAAATTGCTGGTGAACCCTAGAACAGACACAATACAAAAAGATCTTGCTATGATAGAAGAATTATCTGCCACTGATAGCATGGCAACCAACCATGCAATTTTAAATACAGATGCAGAAATTAATCAATCTATCCTTGAGATTGTGCCAACAATGCATACCCCACTATCTGTTTCCAAATTTAAGGGTATGAAGCATGAGGAACAGCAAGAGAGGTTGCTGAATTTGAAATTGGATGTAAAACTAAATGATGTGGATTGTGTAGAAACAGAAAGGTCTGCCAGTTACACTATGACATTTAAGGAGAGGAATGACACAAAGCTGACTCCAAATTTAGAAATGAACCATTGTGACACTAAAACTGCAACAATGGTAGATAATTTTCCTTGTAGATTTGAGGGGGCGAATACTCAAGTGGAAGAGAAAAAGATGTTGTTGAACTTGTCACAAGACATAGAAGTGAATGATCCTGTCAACATGGAAATCAAAGTCTCTACCATTGACATCAGGGCAAATAAGCAAAACATTGACACAAAATTGGCATCAGATGGAGAATTGAAGGGTCATTTAGAAGCACATGGATCGACCATTGACATGATGACAATTAAGCACCATAATGATACTGGCTATACGACTATGTTAGAAGGAAGCCAACCAATGATTGAGACAGACCAGAGTCAAGAAAAACAAAAACTAATTGCAGCATTGAACCTGCGATGGAGTATGGGATTAAAAGATCCAAGTGATGTGGAAGTTGAGACATCCAATATTGATGTTATGGCAACTGAGAATAATGGTATTGAAAGTAGCCAGTCTATGGTTGAGCTTGCAGCAACTAACTGTGAGGAAAATAACAAATTAAGATCATCAGATAACTCACATGTTCATAAATATGAAGAGCAGCAGTGGCAGGATAAAATAAGTGCACTGGTGGACTTGGGATGCTATATGGGAAAAAATAATGTCAATATGGATTTTGAGATGTCAGATGCTGAGATTGTTGCAGCTAAGCATAATAATGCTGCTGAAGCAATTCCAGATGTAGAAGTGAATTCACGTGTCCATTCAACTCAGGCAGAAAAATGCCATGAAGATAGTAAAATGAAACTAGCACGTAAGTTATCACTTTCTAGTTTTGATGGAAAGCAGCAGAAACAACAAAGAAAATCGCTGCTGAACCCTAGACCAGACACAATGCAAAATGATCTTGCTATGATAGAAGAATTATCTGTCACTGATAGCATACCAACTAACCATGCAATTTTAAATACAGATGCAGAAATCAACCAGTCTATCCTTGATATTGTACCAACAAAGCATGCTCCATTGTCTAACTACAATTTTAAGGATATGCAGCATGAGAAACAGCAAGAGAGATTGTTGAATTCAAAATCAAATGATGTGGATTGTGTAGAAACAGAAAGGTCTAACAGTTGCATCATTGCTTTTACGGAGAGGAATGACACAATGATGGCTCCAAATTTAGACATGAACCAATGTGATACTAAAACTGGGACACTTGTAGATAATTTTCCTTGTAAATTTGACGGGGTACATTCTCAAGAGGAAGAGAACAGGATGTTGTTGAACTTGGCACAAAACATAGAAGTGAAAGATCCTGTCAATGTGGAATTAGAAACCTTTGCCATTGATGTCATGGCAAATAAGCAAGATATTGACACAAAATTGGCATCAGGTGGCGATCTGAAGCAGTCATTAGAGATCATGGTTGTTAAGCCCAACAAGGATGCCCAATGTACATTGTCTGATTGTCCATCTGTTCTAAATTATAATGGGAAGGAACAGATGCAGCAATTAACGTGGAAATCAGAATTGGAAATGGATCCCCAGAGACCTCTCAACATGGAAAGGGAGAGTTCTACAATTCCAATCTCAACAACTCAGAACAATGAAGCTAAATTAACACAAAAAATAGAAACAGACCATCCTAAGGGGATTGCTGCAGCTAAAGACAAAGAAGATGCCATATTTGTGCCAGATGTAGAAAAGAACCAGTCTCTTGCTCAATTGAAGAAGCAAGTCAAGCCAACTCCACCACAATGCACTGCACATTTCAATCCTGAGGAGGAGCACCACCAACAGAAACAACAACAGTTATTCATTTGCAGTAAAGGTTTCAAAATACATGGGAAGTCCAAGCTATCAGAGGATCAGCTGATTGGTAATTTCAAGGAAGCTGGATCAATTTTCAATCCAACTGGAATGAATATCACAATGCCTACAAATAAAGAAGAACAGGAGTCTTTTGGTTCTGGTGACAACATTGTTTTGCTTGACACATGTGCCTCATTAAATAATGAGTATTTGGAAGCGTCTGTTAAACATTTTCCTGAACCAGATGGAGCAGAAGAAAGGAAGGGCACAGTGTTTGGTAAGGACTTATTTCATGTTTTACCTTTTTCAAACAGAGATACCCAGCAGGTTACCCAACATGTTGATTCAGCACAGATTGAGGTCTCTTGTTCTGTTTTGTCACAGCCGAAAATGAAACATTCCATCCCTAGGTCTGAGTTGTCTCCTTCTAAGTGCAATACAGTTTCTGACAGTTCAGTGACACCCTTGAAGAAGCAAACAGAGTTAGAAAATGAACATAAATACCCATTCACTTCTGATGAAAATCTAGAAGATAGCAACTCTAAAGACATAAAATTATCTTCATCATTCTCTGCATCTGTTAGCAAATCACTTTTCAGACCCGTGGATTCAAAAGAATGCCATGAGATTCCCAACAATGCTTTGTCTACACCAAAGGAATCTTCAGGTAATAGACTAGAAGTGAACTCGAGGTCTAGCAGTCAAATCATTGAACCAAATTTCTGTGTGTCAGGAATTGATCAATGTAAAAGCATTCTATGGAAGAACAAACTTTCAAAGAATCAAAATAGCATACATGCTAACACTCCTTTAAATAAGAGAGCAGGTTCGGATTCCCACTGCAGTTTGCCTACACATTTGATTTCTACTGATAAGAAAAGCAAAACTCTGTGTGAGCTACATGATCTGAGGCCAAATTTGTCAGCAGTTCATAAAGATGCTTCATTATTTGGTAACAAACATCATGGTTTGAGTAATTCAGATGGTGACTTATTATCTTCAGTGCGGTCTATTCTTTCCCCTATTAGAGGTACTATGTGTGATATGACACCTTTGGGTCCTATTGCTGACTGCGGTAGTTTAACTAATGTGATAAAGTCCAATTACTCATCTATCATTAGAAATTACGCAAAAGCCTGCAGCACATCAAACAATGTCTTTTCCACGCCTATAAATTTGAGCAATTGTGGGGATGCAAATTATGGTTATTCACATCTTAATAGCATAGAACATTTGAATTTGTGTAGCGGGAGTAACCAGATTGCTGTACAAAGTTCTTTTCAAGAGCCTGTAAGAGATACACACAATGCAAATCCTGTCTCTGATGAGCACAAGCTAGTTACAAATTTTGTGGACAATTGTGCATCAAACAGAAGTTTGATAAACAATGACTTCTGTAGTATTTCACATTCAAAGGGCAACAATCAAGGGCAGAGACATAAAGAATCTTTTCTCCAAAAGAAATCTGACTTTTTAAATCCTGGAAATTCTAACATTTTTGAGCATGCAGATGCTGACTTCATTCTTAGAAATCCCGTTGACTCTGTCCGCCAGCTGACATCTGCAGTGAAATTAAACACAGAATGTTCAATCACAAAGTCAAAGAATGATGAGGTGAGATAAAAATCTTTCCATATTTGAATTTTGATTATGATTCTCTTATCTCCATTTCTATTGAATTCCATTCCCAAATTAAGCTATCCAGTATTTTCAATTTCAGCAGTTAATTTTTTTTTATGAGAAATTTGTCTGTGTTGTGCAAGTATACAGGCTTACTAGGAATGCCAATGTCATAACTTCTAGTTAGTTGTGTACAAAGAATGGGTATTGCAGGTATCTGGTTGGTTGGTAGCTTAATTCTGTGATGACTTATAGATAACGTTCTGCAATGCAATATCATGTAACAATCATCTTTGAGTGATTTTATAGTCTGATGTATGTATTAAAAATTAGAAAAGAAAATGCCTAATTTCAGCAGAACTGTTGCAACATTTAACTTAAAAAAATATACAATGCAGGAAGCTAGTTGCCTGGGAACTCAAAGCATTGAGACACATATCAATCATGGAAATGTTCCCTTGCCCTTATCAGAAAAAGAATATAGCTTAACTCAACAAAACAAATTACACTGGAAAAGCTTTCCAGAGAAACAACTTCCAAATTGTACAAGTGGATTTATTTCTGAAGGACCAATGATGCTTCAGCATGCCAGGGATAATGGTAGTCTTAAAACATTTGAATTCCCATGTGCTGCAGAAAATACATTATCCTTGCAGGCACTTAACGACAAGGGATATCTAACAAAAAAACGAAAAAGTCAAGAGATGGATGTACAAGAGCAAGGCAGTTTGATAAAAGCCGAAATAAATAGCAGCTTGAGTTTTGGAATTGAGCCTGCAGGAAGTTCTCTTAGTGGGAAAATTAATTTGGAAAACTCAGAAGGAAGGATGCCATCTACCAAAAGACCTTTTGTTACTCGAACAGAACCTACAGAGGATGTTGTCGCAGTGGAATCAAGAAAGCTGATTAATGTATGCTGATACTGTAAGATCCATCTATATTGTACATATTAAGTCATCATGCTTCTAAATTCTATCTCATTCAAATGTTTTGAGTGATATTGCAGGTATCTGACAAGTTTTGTAAAGGAGTGGAAGAGCTGCATGTACCATTGATTTGCAAGCCTAAAACACCAGGAGAATGTTTAGCTTTTCTTTTCTTGTCGCAACCACAAGTAAGCACTTCTCCTTAACAACCTTATGTATACTATGAAGAAGAAGTCTGGTTTTTTGTTGCTATGATTTTGCCAGCCATAAATCTATGGTTGTATTTTCAAATTTCTGTTCAATAACATCTTTGTTATGCTCTCTTGTGAACATCCTTGTATATTTAGCTCTCTTAGTGTTCAATTCAGTAATGGTTTCAGGAGAAGAATTTATCATCTCTTCTAAATCCCTTTGTGCGTGGTTGGTGACTTGGCCATTCTTAGCAATTGTTATAATTAGCTAGATTGTGAAGCTGTAGGAAGTACTTGTTCTAATGTCTGGGGTTCGTACCTCCCGTCGTTACTATAACAAGTTGATGTTAATTTAAACTTTATTTATGTAGTTTAATTCTATGCAACTGGTGGGACTAATGTGTTGTAATTTTAATATCAGGAAAACTTTTCAGTTTTCATTGCATTCTAATGAATCTATGTTTGCAGCTTTGCCTTTTTCAAGAGACATTGAAACTTATTCAGGAAGACATAGATAGGATGAAAATTTCAAACAATCAACAGTTTCAGGTAATTAAATATGTGATATCATCATTATTTAGTGAAACTCTTACAAAACAATAACATGATTGAAAATACATTCGCAGTTTTCCCAGTGAAAGATAGGAAAAATTGATTTTCCACACTTGATCCTGCTATTTTGACAGGCATTGGATGTAAAGAAGTGCTCACAGATGGAAAATATTTTTTTTAAAAAGAGGCAAAGGTGAACATTATTTTTCTGTTATTTCCCATTTTCATAAGGGATTAAGAAATTTACCTCTGCTTCAAGGTTGCTTGTGTGTTGATTGCAAATTCTATTCTTTTTTTGCCAAGAATGTTACCGATAACATTGACATGTGGTATTTTGTTGTATTGTAGTCTGGGATCTTTAAAGTGGTTGCAGCAAGTTGTTGCATATGAGAAGTCTAAATTGCTATTGCTGCAAGCGAAAAAACATGAACTGATAGTAACACCTCATCTTTTTGTTTCTAAACAGTTTATGTTAAAAAATTTAATGGTGTTTGCAAGTTTTGTATCTGCTTACATTTCAATTGTCTTTGCAGAAGAAGGTCCAAGAATTGCATGGTGGATGCCAGGAACTGGACAAACTGAAATCACATTACTTACAAATGACAGGTCGATTTGGGGGATCTGCTAAGGCCCCCATAAGCAGAGCAGAAAAAGAAGCTTATGTCCATTTCCTTGAAGCTGAAATTAGGAAACAGGTATAGATCTTGAGAGCTGTACAACATTGTATACTCATGCCCTGAAATTTTTGTGTGTCCAATATTTTTTGGATGCAATTTTTTTGTCCAACATGAAATTTTCAGTATTCAAGTCTACAAGCTTTCAATGTGCCTTTTTATGTGATCATCATGGCACACTTGTGTAGATATTGATTCTATGAGTAAATCATTTGATTTCAAATTGATATATTTTGTGCAGTTAGAACTATTCATCTATTCAGCCATTTTTATAATGGAATGTGTGCTTATATTGATAGAAAACCAATTGATAAAAGGTTCAACTGGAAAAACAGAGGTAGAAAAGCTTGCTGTACTTTTATCTATTAGATCAGAGAATGCAATTGGTGTATATTTTCAAGCTAAGTTGCTGAAACAGGTACGGGTACAGGTATGTTGGTATGATATGCTGGTACAACATATTTTTTTGGGGAGCTGGGTACGTCCATACAAAAATCACATATATATATATATATATATTGATATTCTAAATATCAATATATTTAATATATTATATAGAATATACATATTCTGATATTCATATATATAATTATAATCTATATATAATAATATAGTATATTGTATTAGACTTCAATTTTACTATTTTAATTTAATCATACAAATACATATTGAAATAAATTTAAAATTATATAATATTTAAATTTACTATTCAATAAATTATGCAATATACTGTATTTCTATAGGTCTGTATTTAGTATTTGACTAAATATTATAGCAATCTATTATATAATTATATAAATATTATAGTATATTATTTAATAAATATTATAGTATGCCATATTCCTATTATATAAATATTATAGAATACTATTTAATATACATTTCAGAAAATTTAAAATTATATAATACAAAATGGAAAGTTGCTGTTAATGTTTGCCTTAACTGGATTGGTTTTGACTATCTCGATTGTTTAACTTTCGCATTAAAAAAACCGTGAATGTATTAAAATTGAAACATATAGATTGGAAGCCAGGTAAAAAAAGGAATCGTCGATGATGTCTTCGACACACTCAACAAAGGGGTATTAGATGCCAACTGTCTGCAAACAGTGATAATATTGTTGAACACAAATATACTGAGGGGGAGGGGGGTGAATCAGTATATCATAAAATTTTAACTCCAATCAATATGCATTTAAACATCATTTTACTTCAAGCATCATTGAGAGCGTTAGAGACAACAATGAAAACACACACGCAAAGTAACACCAGAAATTACGTGGAAACCCTAAGGGGAAAAACCACAGTGAAAAGAGCTGCTTGGATCTACTATCCAAATCCAACCTCACAAAGAAATTCAAATATTACAATTGATTTGCAAGTACTAACCTATTGGAGACACCAATCCCCAAAATAATTTGATAGGCACCAACCTATCTGAGACACTCATCTCACGACCTATGTTGCAAGTATGAAGGTGTTGTCATTGATGTCAATTGGTTAACTAGTTTTCAACTGGTTGTTGTTGTCATTGATGTCATTGATGATGATTATTGACTGTACATGTTGAGGATATTGAGAAAATTGTAATGAAGAAAGGTTGCAAGTGTTTAGTGTTTGCTCTGGGATTTGCTGCTATATCCAGATTTTGGGTTTTTGGATCGTTGTACAGTGCAAGTTATGTTCACTAGTTGTGAGCTGTACTTTTCTGTGTATCTGGTTGAGGTTTGGGAGAAATGTTGTTGCTTCGCATTTCTTCTTGTTCGAGTCTTATGACTTGCAGTTCTCAGGATAAGTTGTTGAGAATGTTTTCAAGTTAATTTTGTTATCTGGGAAGATTGGATTGTGCTAAGGTTGCATGTGCTTAATTGATATATGTGTTTTACACTACTTTGGCCGACCTTGTGTTAAACACTACTTACGAAGTTTATGGAAGCGTGTTGAAGAGTGTGTTTGGGTTGCCCTCATTCTAATTCTACCGTAGAATGTTTTGGCAGCGACCTAATTTGAATTTGTAAATGCAAATGATGTATGGCTGACCTTGAATGAGTTTCGAGGTTGAAGACGGTATAAATATAAGTTGAGATGTGTGTGGAAGAAGCAAGATAGATGCGAGATATATGCGAAACAGTTTGTACGTGATGCGAGTTTGAGCAGATTAGTGCGAAATCTAATTGTGAGTTTCTAGAAGCAGTGAGATGAAGGTGTCCTCTATCATTCAAGCATGTTTGCAAGTGTGTGAGTGAATTTGTGGTGGAAATCTCTGTTGCATTGAGATTGTTTTCTCTCTGTAACAAATCTCTTCTATCTTCTTTGTAATTTTGTGGCCGTGAGCCCTCTAGGTGGTTAACCCTTGTTGGACAACGAGTCCTGATCTAGACAGTAAGTCTTGTTTTGGCAGTGAGCCTTTGAATTTGGTTTTAATATTCTCTATATTGTAAGCTAGTCCTCACTGTGGTTTTTCCCATATTGGGTTTTGATATTCCAAATTAGAATGTATGTATGCAGGACTTGGTGGAAGAAGATAGTTGGGTGACTCAAGCACTTCATGAATAATCCGATGCTTATTCATGGGAAGGAGAAGCTATACACCCCATAATCTGCACAGTTGGAGGAACCAGTTGAAGGTGAATGAGGATGAGATTATGGCAGCCTTATCTCATCATGACAAAATGCACAAACTGATTGAAAATCACCTTTGGACGATTCAGTTGGAGAGAAGACAAAAGGGAGATGAAGCAGAGTCTTCTCATGATAGCTTGTCGGAAGTCAAAGAAGGTATGGGAACAATGAAGACAAATTATTTACACCTTCTTTCAGATCATGACAACCTTCTCAACCTCGTTGAGATCTAATTAGATGCTTTGATGAGGAAAGAAGAGGAAGTTGATAAGCTCTCTCACGAGCTTTAGGTCACTAGTGATTTCTTGAGGAGTACTCAGTTAGCTCTTCAAGAATCAGAGATTCATATTGATGAGCTTTGCTTAGAGTTAAGTTTGGCTCGAGATTCATCATGTTTAGCAAGACTCAGTCACCTATGGCAGCTAGGGCGTAGGATGAGGCGAGCAACACAACATCTCCTAGTGTTCACACTCAGGATTCAAGTGCAATGCCTTGTGTTTTGGTTAGGCATGAGGAGTCAGTTGGAGATGGGTGCATCATTCTTGATCTTGAGAGGTATATGATTGAGTTGTCGATTAGGTTCAGTCTATGGGTTGGAGATAGACATGTTGGCAACAATATTCCAGCACCTTCCTCTTGGGTTTTACCTCCTACTTCATTGATTGATGGCTGTCCTCCTTTGTTGGTTGGAGTTCTGTTAGGTGACACCTTGAGGGCAGGAGCTGTTGGTATGGAGAGGAGAGATTGGGATGGTCACTTTGGAGTTAGAGGATGGAGTGACGATGAGTTCTTCTCATCTTTGGGCAGTAGAGATACTTTTTGCTCCATCATGGACTTGATTCACAGGCTACAGGGTGCTGTTCTGATTTGTGCCAGTAGCTTGACAAATGTTGGTATATGTTTTTATACACCTATGTCGGGCATCTTTAACATCTGCAGGAGACCATTCAGTGTGGATTGGATCGTTGATGATACAGATACATTAGTCTTGGCTGTAGGTTCAGGCGTTATGGCAGATTTGAGCACAAGGCTCTACATTGGCAGTTTTGAGATTGCCATTGGTCAATCTTACCAAAAGAAGATTTCTCTTAAGTCTTGCACGCTGGATCGTGGTATTGTTTGTCATGTCCCTGAATTGGAGGTATACTAAATTAAGTTATTTTAATAAAATATAATATCAAAAGGGATGACTTATTATTTAATTAATTTAATAATAAAGTGACTTAAAAATAAAATAATAAAATAATATAAGTCACTTGAGGAATAAAATTATATTCTTCTAGAAGCTTCTTGAAAAGTGAATGAGATATCTATATAAGGAGTTGTTGGCTTAGCATTTAGGAGACACTTGATTTGGAATTCATTACTCATTACCTGCGTGGTAAGAAGCTAAAGCTTGAATGCTTTGCTCGCTCGAGGGTTTGAAGACTCTAGAGTGCCAGGTTCGGTTGAGAAAGATCAACCCTAGTTGGAGTTGAGAAATACATCCAGGGTTTCTACTTTGTGCATTATTGCTTTCTTAAGTGCAATAGCTGAGGTATTGTTGCATTTGATATTTCATTTGAGGAAGGTTTTGTAGTAGTTGTTGTATTGCTGCAAATACGCTTGTGGAGAAGTTCATTTATGACAAAATTGATATTATCATAATTTAATGGTCATAAGACCAAATTATGATACAAGGAGAAATCGATTTGTAAAGATCATATCCAAACGTCTTGCCTTTTATATCATTTTCAGATTATACTGCAGGAAGAATTTTAGTTGAGGAAATCAATTCTATGTGAAAATTACTTCTATTGGAGAAAGCTTGATTTAATCTAGGGGATTCGATATTTAGCTTGGAGATATAGACAAAGCCGCTAAAAAGACAAGATTGCACAAATCTGAATAAAGACAAATCACGACTTGGGAGAGAATTTGTATACTTCTCCCTATTCAGATAAGACGAATAGAATATCGTCAGACTGCTGGGCCGCTAAATGACAAATTGGGAAGTATCAAGAAGACGCAAATTTCCAAGGAGTTGGGAGTAGCTAGAAGAGAACAAGGCAACGTTAGAATAAAGTGAAGAAGTCGTGCTTCATAAAGAAATAGTAGAAAAGACAAATTTTGAGGGGATCAAAATTTGGAGATAGACACCAAGCTTTCTAGCCGCCAAGTATTAAGAGTATAGCTGAAGTCGTTGAATTTGTTTGTCGGGAGCTGCTGGCCAAGAGATGCAAAAGTTAATATTTAATTGGTGCCGTCATTTGGAAGGGAGCATGAATCGAGCTTATTTTAAGAAGATGAAATAAAGTTTGGAGACGTTGGACATCGGATTATCATCTTGTATGTGGCATTGAGAGAAGACGTCATCTGCTGGGAAACTCATCCTCAAGCAATCAATTCACGATGGATATCAGGTTCTTTAGTTGCATTGAATAAATTTCTTATAAGTTGCATTTTGAAATCTCCATGCATCGCAGTCATCATAATCAATCATAGTTGTATTTCATATTTCCAAAAGTCTTTGGGTCACTGCTATATAAAGTATTTGTAATTACATGGAGTCAAGTATTGCTGGGATAGCATTGTAAATGTTATTTTTAAAGGAATTCATTGGTTTGCTGTCCAATTGCATCCATATCATTATAAAACAGTTGCCATCATCTATGATAGTATTGTAACTAGACTCATACAACAATATAAGGAGTTTGGTATGTTTGCATATGAACTGTTTGACAGAATGTCTCAGCTGTAACTGCTCATTGATAAGTTTGCATTCCATTTACAGTCATTAGATGCTCTTGAAAGGTCAGGAAACAAACTTGCATTGCATTTTAGTCTTTAGCATATTTGGTTGAAATCTTGTTATGCACTATAGCATCAATCGAAAACAAAAAATCAAACAAACATCATCAAATTAGTTGACAACAGTTTACAAGCTAAATGTTTGACGAAATGTACAAGAGCTAAAAACTGAAAATTTACATCAAAATAAGCAAGGGACATTACATTGTTCCAGCCTCTTTTCAGGAGTTTGAGGGCACTCATGATGGTATTCTTTCCACACTTGATAGTGGGTCAGGACACTTGCAGTTGCTTTCTGACAGAGGCTTTGTTGACAACGCTGCAAGGGGTAATGATGGTGTTGTTGCAAAACCAACTCATCCTGTTGTGAGTTGCGAGTCTTCCTCTGATGATGGCAGTGTTGGATGGGATACATATGACTACTTTGATATTCCATTAGCGCAGGCAGGAGGGTTTCACCCCGATTGCATTATGTGCTGTGCTCATCAGTTTTCCTTCAACCCACATACGCATGATTTGACTATGACTTTGTTGTCATAGAGAGATGGGTTGAATAAGAGGTGTACAGGTTCACTTTGGTATGATATACTTCAGAGTACAGGTGATGAGTCCAAGTTGTTCTTGCTAGGCAGTTGCTCACAGAAGCAAGAGCTTGAGGTTTGGTTTGACTGGACTTTAGGAGTTATTAGAGTGGCATAACGAAAGTCAATTGGTGTTGAGATTGATGGACTTCCAACTTGTTCACGGGATCCAAGTGGAGTTTATTTATGGACAATATGAATGCTCGAGGTTCATCACCATAGTTCTTGGGTGGCAGAGTTGTTTTTCATCGAGATCATCAGGATGCTTGGGCTGCCAAGGTTCTTAGGTGGTGACAGAGACAGTGAGTTCCTGAGTGCCTTTTAGCAAGAGCTATTCAGATGGTCAGGTATTGGCTTGGCTCTTGGGGAGTGTAGAACTTTTGAGGCTAAGTATTGGATTTAGGGGAACCAGTCAACTTGCAGGCACTCCAGGATAGTTGGTAGGTGGCACATAGTCAGTTGGAGACATATGTTGATGGACATAGGGTTGAGCACAGGTTTCAAATTGGAGACTTGGTTTACCTTCGGTTGCACATTTACAGGTAGTCTTCTTTGAGGAAGAACAGTGTGGGGAAACTCAAGTCTTGATTGTATGGACCCTATAGGATCATCGGGTGTGTTGGAGAGGTAACCTATGAGTTGGAACTGTCAGAGAGTAGTAGGACAGTGTATTTCATGTTTCGTGGCTCGAGAAAGCATTAGGACAGCAGGTTACTACCTCCTTGGAGCTGTCACCGATTGATGAGGAGGGACATTTGGTCCTAATTCCGGAGGAGATTGTCAATACCCAAGAAAGGAGATTGAGAAACAGGGTGGTTAGGCAGTATTTGGTGAGATGGAGAGGTTTGCCAACAGAGGATGCCATGTGGGAAGTAGAACGTAGTCTTCAACAACCCAGTTTGCAATTGCTTGGGGACAAGCAATTTTGGGAAGGGAGGATTGTCATGTCCCCTTTTCGATAGCCACCTTGATGAGCGTTTAGCCTTTATTTATTTCCGAAGGCTAAATAGGAGAAATAAGGGAGTAAGTATTAAATTAATTATTTATAAAGTTATTTCAATAAAGTAAAATTAAAAGATGACTTTATATTTAATTAATTTAATAAAGTGACTTAGAATAAATATTATATGATAAAGTCACTTAAGGGAATAAAATAATATTATTTCTAGAAGCTTCTTGGAAAGTCATTGAAAAAATCTTTATAAGGAGCTGTTGGCTTAGCATTTGGGCATGCTTTTGATTTGAATTTCATTTCTCATTACCAGTTTGGTAAAGAAGCTTGTATGCTTTGCTTGCTCGAGGGTTTGAAGACTCTAGAGTACCAAGTTCGGTTGTGAAAGATCAACCCTAGCTGGAGTTGTTGAGGAATCCATCCAGGGTTTCTACAGGTGCTTTATTGGAGAGATTGACAGGTGCAATAGCTGATGTATTATTGCCTTAACTAAATTGATGTGATAGCTGGTTTATTATTGCATCTTCATCATTGCAACAACTGGTTTATTGTTGCAATCACACTTGAGGAGGAATTAATTTGCAGCAGTTGAGGTATTGTTGCAAACAACACTTCATTTGAGGAAGGAGTTTATCGTCTGCAGGATCCATTATTCCAAATTTTAATGGTCTTGGACCAAAATTTGGAGAAGGATCGATATTTTGAATTGAACAAAATAATATCAGAATTTTGGAGAAATTGATTTTATCATTTGTAGCTTGTTTAGAGAACAAAGTTGGAAAGCACAAGAAATTTTGGTGAAATCAGGAAGATTGATTTTCATGAGAGGATTGATATTTTATTAAAGGAAATTCGTGGAAAATAATATAGCATAAGAAATTCGATTATCTTTAGGGGTTCAATTTTATTGAGGAATCGAATTCATGATTTGGCATAATTTTTGTCAAAAGGCAAAGAGTAGCTTGTCTTATCCGTGAGGTGAAAGACAAAATTAGGAAAAGTCATGGGACTTGGGAAATTGCATCATCATTCCAACCGAAGCATTTCCTGAAGGCAACTCGATTTATTGAAGTGACTATTGGGATCCATCGAATACTGGAAAAGACAAATATAGTTGGTGTCCTGGTAGATGAAAACAAAGGTTGAAGGGAAAAAATGAAATTAAAGGGAAGCCGTCAATTACCATTATTGGGTCCTGCTTAGTGAATAAGTTGACTCAATCGCTCAAGACAAACTCGTGGGTTGCTTAGAGCTTCTGGCATTGCTTTGGAGAGGTCGACTTCACAAGTTTGGGCGTAGCTTTCAGTTTATTTGACTGGGTGTTTAGAAGCAGTTGTCACAATCATTTTTGGTTAGGCGCCACTTCCAGGTTTATTTTGTCTGTGCTTAGCTTTGCATTATATTTACAATTCTAGTGTCATTTGCACCACAAGGAATAGCTGTAATGGATTGCTGTTATACAATGATGTATATCATTGTAATTTGCATATACTTGACAATATGATCTGCATATGAGAGCATTGTTTCATTAAGACTGAGTCTATCTTAGTATGCATTGTAATTGGTCACTCTTGAAGGGCCAACAATATTGAATGTTGTGAACATTGTAGACAATCTCAAGTTCAAGTTGCAATATAATGGAGATTAGAGCTGCATACAAGTGTTTTTCAAAATGCATAATTACTGTAGCTGCATATTGACAGTGGTAGTTTGCATACCAAGTGTTTGCTAAAATTCCTTTAGCTGTAGTTGTCATTTTCGGTCACTCATCATCATTGAAAAAGCCAAAAAGATACTTGCATTGCATATCAGTCATATGAATACTTTCTTTGAAGCCATTTAGTCTATGCAATCTTCATATGCAATCAAATACACAAAACAAACAATCAAACAGCAGCTGAAGAGTTTGAATGACAAGTGTTTGATGAAATGTCCAAATGCTGAAAGTGAAAATTTACAGTCAGAATTTGCAAAGGACATTCCAAAAGCAAAATTGCAGAATTTGGAAGCGCTATTCGAGCTCTTGTAGATGTTTGAAGATGAGAAGATTAAATCCTATGTACAAAGAGCGGATGAATTGGTATGTGGAATGTGAGGACTTGGTGCTACAGTGGATGAGTCCAGGATTGTAAAGAAGATTCTCAGAACTCTCCCTAATGTGTATAGTGAAAAGGTATCTGCTATTGAAGAATATATAGATTATAAGACATAATAAAGACAAGTTGTTGGGTACTCTAACATCTTATGAAATGAGAAAGCCTAGCTTGAGAAATGGATTGAAAACAAAAACTGCTTTTAGGGCTACAAGAGCTGAAGATCCGGATGAAGAAAAATTTGATGATGTAGAAGCTAACTTTGTAAGAAGAATGAAAAAGGGATCCGGTAAGTATGAAGGTAAGTTACCTTTTAAATGGTTTAGTTGTGGAGGAATTGGTCATTATGCTTTGAGATGTCCGGAAAGAGCTAAAAAGAATAAACATAGATTAAGCAAATAAAGCAAAGGGAAGGCGATTAAGAGAGCATATTGTGTAAATGAAGATGCTGGTATTTCTGATGAAGAGTCTGATTATGGAGATTTTGATGATAATGAATGCTTGTTCTTGGCTATAAAAGATGAATCTACTCTTGCTAACACTGAAAGACAGGTGAAGGAAAGTCCTCCGGAGAAAGATGAAGATATTGTGATCTTTGCCCTACATGCTAAACAAGAAAAGAACTACTGGGTTGTTGATAGTGGCTATTCACATCACATGACTGGTGATAAGAGTAAGTTTGTTAAACTTGAAAAATATGATGGAGGCTTAGTTAAATTGGAGATGATATTGGTGCTAAGATTTGTGGGATAGGTTCAGTCAGTTTTGATGGCAAGCATAACATTGATGATGTCTACTATGTTAAGGGTTTAAGGCATAATCTCTTGAGTGTTGGAAAGATGTGTAGTAAAGGATATAATCTTGTATTTGAAGATGAGAGATGTGAAATCAGGAAAGGATCTGAAACTATGATTGCTACTGGTAAGAAGTCTGAAGGAAATATTTATCAACTTCAGGGTGCTGATGGATGTTGCTTTATGACTCAAATTATTGACAACTGGTTATGGCATCGAAGAATGTGTCACATGGATTTTGATAATATGGAAAAAATCAGTGCAGTACAAGCTGTGAGAGATTTATCGAGAACTACAAAGCTTGTTAATGGTATTTGCAAGAATTGTCAGTTTAGAAAGCAAGCTAGAAACAACTTCAGATTGAAGGAACAATCTACTACCAGACTACTGGATTTGATTCATACAGATCTTTGTGGTCCTACAAGAGTGAAAAGTCTACAAGGTGAAAGGTACTTTATGTTTCTGATTGATGATTACTCTAGATATACATGGGTTACTTTTCTTAGAGAGACATCTGATGCATTAGATAGATTCAAGACATTTAAGCCTATGGTAGAGAATGAAGCAAATTTGAGGATAAAATGTTTGAGGTCTGACAGAGGTGGTGAATTCACCTCCAATGAGTTTAATATGTTTTGTGAAGTTCATGGAATAAAAAGACAGTTATCTGCTTCGAGAACTCCTCAGCAGAATGGAGTTGTTGAAAGAAAGAACAAAATGATTCAAGAAGCTGCTAGATGAATGATTATAGAGGCATGTCTACCAAAGTTTACTTGAGAGAAGCTATTCACATTGCTGTTTATGTGTTCAATTGAGTTCCAGCAAGAGCTAACAGTACTAAGAGCCCCTATGAGCTATGATGTGGAAGAATTCCTATTGTCAAGTATTTCAAGGTATTTGGAAGCAAATGTTGTATTAGAAAGGATGAAGAAAATCTAGGGAAGTTTGATGCTAGATGTGATGAAGGTATCTTCCATTGATACTCTACTAGAAGCAAAGCTTACAAATGTTTTAACAAAAGACTGAGAAAGATTGTAGAGAGCACGAATGTCAAGGTTGATGAAACATTGAAGAATTCAATTGAAGTTGACAGATATGTATCTGATGAACTTGATTGCATAAGAGTAGAAGAAGTTGTGGAAGAACAGAAGACGCAGAATGAAGAAGAAGAAGCTCCGAAGTTGTCCCCAAAGATACCTAAATATGTGCAGAAAAATCATTTAGAAAGTCAAATCATTGGAGACAAGAGGAAAGGTGTATTGACAAGAAGCAGAGTTGCTGCTGTTGATGAAATAAATCTGTGCTTACTAATTGAAGTTGAACCGAAGATAGTGACTGAAGCATGTACTGATGAGCATTGGATGAAAGCTATGAAAGAAGAACTTATGCAGATTGAGAAGACACAAAGCTGTACTGTTACACCATATTTCACAATGCTGCAACAATTTGCATAAATACTGATTTGGGTTTGTAGAATGCATTGCCATGTTGGCCTAGACCAAAAATTAGCACGTTTGATGAAGTGCAAGTCGACCTATGAAAATATTTCATATTGCTATCTTGTCAGTTTTTGTAGAGAAAAAATAAAATTTTGAACTAGGAACTAGCCGTTGAGCACATTTGAATTTGAGTCGTTGATCTTCATGGGAAAAATGAGTGGCACAAATTTAAAAAAGGAGCTTTTGAAAAGTCTTCCAGTATACGTCATCATGGACACGCGTCAACGGAGCGCAACACCGCAAACACTCCATTGCACAAAAGGCTTCACATTGCATTGCAACGAGAACATGACACTTTTTATCATATCACACCACCACAAACATTTCATGGACCAGACAAACTCAAAAAGCGCTCATGCACTAGTACGCTATTTGTCCCTTGACGTCACCCTAGACATGCATAGGCCAATTGCACCATCACAACCTTATCATTGTTAGAATGGGCCCAAAATGCGCTTTTGTGCTATTGTTATAGTTGTCCCTCTAACATCATCCAAGACATGCGTTAGCATGTCGCATCATTGCAAACTTCATATGGTCAAGCCGAGCCCAAAATACGATCGCGTGCAAACATGACATCTGTTGGCATTTCACACCATTGCAAATTTGACCAAGTCAGAGTGGATTCAGAATGCGCTATATTGATAACCGTTGATTTGGCACACTTTTGAGCTTGCCTTTGATCTTACTGAACACACATCAACATAACTCTTCATTGCAATTTTGACAAGGTCAACATGGACTCAAAATGTGCTTTCACGCAATTGCAACACCTATCCCATTGACGTCACACTTAGCATTAATAAAGTATAATATTTAGACTTAGGAAAATATTTTGTAACCGAGGCAAGCGGTGAGTGAGGTCAGTAATCAACATAGCAGAAGGGCTAAAGTAATAACTTAAGTGATCGAGAATAGCCGATAGTCAGTCAATGACGGATTAGAACATAAAGTGCATGATTGAGCCAAAACACTCAGGGTTTAGAAGAATTAGGGTAAAAACTGTAATAGAGCATAAAAGCCCTCACACTGATGTAGTCTAGAGAGGACCAAATTGCCAGAAAGCCATGCAGAGACACTCCAAGCCATGAACAAACATGAATAGATCAGAATAAGCAACAATCTCCCTCAAACTAGAGCTTTGACATCAATGACAACAATTTACCCTTTTTGACATCAATTTACCCCTTTTGACATCAATGACAACAATTTGGAACAAACGTTGGCTTTGATTTTGTAGCAAAACTTAAACAAACTCACTATTTGTGGCTGTCACAACACTAAAAAATGAAAACTGTTGAATGGGCGTGTGAAAGTGTCATTTTAGGGTTTACTTTCTTTTGAATAGTCAACTTATGCTTGGAATCAGTTTGGAAATGGTCTGAAAATGCCATGTCACTGATAGAATTGTGTGGGTATGTAATATAGGACCCCCAATTTTTTTTTTTGGAAACTTCACCACTGCTGTTATAATTTTCTGAGTGTGTTTGCCTTTGTGTTTTCATGCGTTTTTCATAGTTTCAACATGCAAATGGATAGATACTGTTTGCTGATTGCTAGGGTTTGTTGATGTATGCTAGATATTTCAATATACCATTCAATGCTTCAACACGACAATGCATAGATAACACAAAGAACAAAAAATAACAATCATAAACTAGTTTGCAATGATCAATTTCCAGATTATATTACTCAAATTTTATTACAGAATTTTTCTGAGTTTTACACTATATATCAGACTTCTCAATTAGGTGAAAACAGACTCAAAAGTGTTTATCTCAGACCTGAGATGATGATACAACAGCAGATTTCTCCTCTAGAAAATGCATATAATATCTCCAATAAAGATGCCAACTCCTAAACTCGCCACACTCCAAACTCTATCAGACCCTGTTAAGTGCATATTTGTCCACCACAAATGCAAGTTGAACAACCCAAAAATATGCCCAAATTGGGTGCCACATATAGCTAGGGTGATTTGACCTTATTAATTCAGTTTTGCATGAATAAATTCCAATAAATATATCTTCTAGGGCAACATGACAAGAGGTTTCATTTGAACCAATACCCAGATTGAAAAACCCTACCGTTAAATAGATATACTTAGAAAACCAGGTTCAGTCCGTGTTGAAAGTGCCCAAAAATATCTGATAATCACCACCGAACCCACTCCAATCCACACCAAAACGAAGCAGCACATCCACAAGCCAAAATACAACTGTCCCACATCAAAAATACTTAAAAATCTTTATTTTCGAATGACTGAAATCTGTAACTTGAAGCACAAATGTGATTTCTGAATGAAATCACCCTTCCACCAGCTAGGGCAGGTCTTCCACTGTCGAAACTAGTCTTAGATATTGAGGGTTTTTGTCTTCAACTCTGTTTATCTGACCTCCTGGGGAAAAACCAATAGCATTTCAATAAGCAGCCAAAACATCCATGAGCAAATGAGGTTCAAAATGAGCTTTTAAAAGCTTCTCTTGGCAAATTAGGGCAACCACATGACAAAACCCTAAAACCCCTTTCAAATCCATGCCATATGTAACTATAATTTGATTTTATTGTAATTTTTTGGCTCCAACTATATCTTGGGCGCTTGTAATGTCCCCTCCTAGCCTCTGTGCAGTGGACATCACCTCTAGCCAATTCCTGAGTTCCTGTTGGCTAGGTGGTTCAGTTGAGGGTCTTAGTTCTAGTTTGGGTGATGGGTTTGTTGTTTGCTAGGAGACTTTCTATTTTTAGTAGGGCCAGTTTGGTGCTCACTGTTCACAGTGAGGCTTGGTGCGATGTCAGTTTATCTCCAGTTTGAGCCTTTGGATGGTAACTTACTATTTTTAGTACTTACTAAAAATAGTAAGTCTATTTTTGGAACACTGGACGAGGTCAGGCTTGTCAGTGCAGCATATTCAATTGATAAAGTTACTTTGAGAAAATCATTTAAATATTTGAATTATGCCTCAAAATGTGTGCTTAATAAAGTGACTTTATATTTTTTAATTAAAAGGGGTCATAAGGGGGACATTTAAAAAAAAAGTGACCATGGATGCCTAGCTTAATGACTTAAAGTTGTTTTTAGAGTCAAATTATTTTATTTCTCACTTTGGGCGCCCAAGTATGAAGGCAAGTATTAAAATTAAATTAAAATCAAAAGCTTATGAGGAGAGGAGTGGGTTTTAGGGTTGCTTGGTCGCCCTATCTTGGAGTTTCTCATAAAAGTCTTTTGGAGGCTCATTTTGGCTTATGCTTGAGTTGAGAAAACATGGATATGCTGCTGGTTTGATGCTAGGGTATTGAAGCACGGGATTGAGGACGTAGCCCCTTAGATTCTAAGACTTGTCTCAGCAGTGAGAGACCTGCTCAGGCTTGTGTTGGGTGATTTCACATAGAGATCACAACTGGGTTTAAAGGATGAGGATTTATCAATATTTCTTATTGGTTTCCAGTTGGTTTTGGTGTGGTTTGTTGGCTTTCTCAGTTTGGTGTGTTTCTTTGAAGTTTTGGTGAGTTTTGGAGGTCTTTTTTGTGCATCGATTTGTTGGCCTGAACCTTCATTTTAGCTCATAACTCTGAGAAGGAATTTTTTTTCATTATGGGTATTGAATAGAAACGTTCCTCTCTCCATGGCGATCAAAATGAGTATTTGTTTGCAATATATAGAGAAGGATCTGATTTTCTAGAGCAAATCGCCCCTTGAAGAGGGACGACCCTTGGGTAGCTGGGTTTCAATTTCAAACTTGACTTCTGTTTGGCGTTTGGGGTTGATATTTGGGAGACTTCCTTGCTGCATTGGAACTCTCAAAATCTTGGAGAAAAGGGGTTCATTCTAGCATGCTGGTTGCTGGTTTTGAAGAAGGTCTTCTTGCTGCTGTCATGCTCTATTTCCAGGTTTGAAGGCTTTAAATATTTCTGATATAATAGTTTGTAATCTGCACTTAAAGTTATCTGTAAAATTTGGTTTGAAGTGATTTAAAGCTTATTTCCAGCTAGTTCTTGTTGTTCTTCAATGCTTTGTTATATGTATCTTTTTGGTATCAATGCAAAATGAATGGCAAGTGAGAAAACACAATCAAACATACCTGAAAACATACTCAGAAAACTACAAACAGCAGCAATAGAGACACAGGATAAACAATTTTTTTTTTTTTGGGGGTTGATTATTACTGCGCCCAAGGCTTATTAAGCATTTTAGAACGATTTTTTTGCTTTCAAAACACTTCAAGTCATTACATTAGGCGTCCTTGGTACCTTTTTCATGTCCCCTTTGACCCTCAACATTAAAATATAAAGTTATTTTATAATAATCCAATTTTCGAAGGGGAAATCAAATAATAAAATGTTTCAACCTTAGAAATTGATGCCTCAATTGAAAATGCTGTTTAGTGGTAACCTTGGCCAGGTCCAACTTACCCTAAAAATGACTTACTATTTTTAGTAAGTACTAAAAATAGTAAGTAGCACCAAAGAATCAAGCCGGAAAGAACTGAGATGCCCAAAGGGCTCACTGAAGACTGAAGCTCGGTGCTAGATCCCTTGCTAAAAATAGCACTTACTAAAAATAGCACTTACTAAAAATAGTAAGCGTATCTGAATCAAACTAATCCAAAAGAGGACATCGGAAATGGGGACATTAGAGGGTATGAGAAAATTTTGGTGGAGTTCTTTTGGGGCAAAAAAGCAAACCTTGAATGAATTTGTAGGCGTTTCTAGCTCGATTTCAATTCCGGGATGTTTAATGCCCAAAATTGGTATGCTGATTTGGCAATGTAGTTTTTAAGTGAGGGGTCATCAATTGATTTTTAACTAATTATTAATTACACATCCAATTAATGAATCCTCTCTTATTTCTATTTTTTTAGAGTACAATTTCATGTTACTTAGGCTATAAATGAAATTATAGAAAGTTTATCCTTCAATATAATAAATTATCTAGAAAACTTTTCAATACGTAGCTTGATTTATAAATGTATATGCTGGTTGCTCCTAAGTTGGACAATATATCAGCTCTATAGATTCTTTTGACCAGCAAGTGAACAAATTGGATACAACATATTAATTGCTGGGTATGTGCATGGAAAATTGGATTTTTAACTAGATCGAGTAATTGTAAATCATACAAGATACTTCTGCAAAACACCTTTATATTTTGAGACAAAGAAATGGTCTGTTATTTAATATTGATATTGCTACAATATCAATGAGTAACCCACTAGCTGAAAATCATTAGAAGTGCCATATCAAAACTGAAATTCAATGTGCCCATGCTGTACCTCAAGATCCTTTTTGCTGCTCTCTAATAATCAGCATTGGGTTTACTGAGAAGTCTGCTAACATAAGTAACAACAAAGGAGATGCCAGGTCTATTGAAAGAAAGATGCAATTGTTCAAGATGGGATTATCTTTCACGTGCATCTGTAATGGACAGGTTCTTTATAAATATAGGTAAAAATTCTTTGACAAGGCAAGAAATCTCTAGCATCAACACAAAATATTAATATAGGCTGGGCTACAGAACATATTGGTTTAAGGTCAGTACATTATCAACAAGAGAGACAACTCAAAAATTAATAAGGCTTATTTGCATCAGTTATTTGTTCCCATGAAACATAATGCCTTACTTTGTTCATCAAATAGAACAAAATGGCTAAATATCTTCTAACACTTTAGAGTACTGGAACTGGGCCCAGTCCAACAATCACATTGCTCCCTTATTTGAAGTTTAATAACTAATATTTGTTTTTTCCACAAGTCCTGTTCCTCTTCATGCACCTGTTCCTTCTCTCTATTAATATGACTATTCATTGTAGAATTTTTTTAACATATTGATATTGTTAATCATTTTGCATGAGCTGCTATGATTATTCCAAAAGTGTCAGATCAAGGAGATTATGACTTTTTCCAGTTTATCTTTATCTCATTTTATGGTGTTTCAGAATGCAAATTTGGGAGTACAGTTTTTTATGTTGTTTCAAAGTCACTGGTCATAGGTATGTTTAAAATAGCAGAACTTGGATTTTTGATTTTTTGTATTGAATAAATTAATTTAACAGAATCTTTCTTTCCCCTATAAATAAAAACAAGTTGAATTTCCTTTATAACAACTTGCATTTTGATTTATATTTAAGATTTCTTGTGGTCTTTTAATCTTTTCAAAATTTGTCATGATAATTTGCACCTTTTTTCTTTTTCAAATTCATGTAAGAAGTTTACACAGATATATGATCAGTAAGAGCATCCAATATAACCAATATTACAAAAGGACAAGATAGTTCGAAAGATCACCATAGTAATCAGCAGCGAAGTAAACCAGCCTATTTCATAATGTCTACGGCCCTCAAAAAGCAGCTGTGAATGCTAAAAGGTCAGGGGTCCGCCCATAGCAGCAGTATTGAGGGGCATGTTTCCCTCACTTAGGGACTTGCTGCATGAAATTTCCTTCTATTTTTCATACTATACGATACTATATCCTTTGTATATAGGCTCTAGTTACATGAAATTTTCTTTTATGTTTCTAAGCAGGATTATAAATTTTCTTCTATATTTCTAAGCAAGATTAGAAATTTCCTTCTATGTTTCTTATTTGGACATATAAAAAAGGGTATAGTATCATATGGTATGAAATATAGAAGGAAATTTCATGCAACAAGTCCCTAAAGAGAGAAACACGTTCCTTAACACTGCTGCTATGGGCACACCCCTGACCTTTTAGCGCCCAAGTGATCAGTAGTAGCTTGAACCTGAGAAAGAAGCTCTTAACATAACCAAACTAAGGAAGGGGAACTCTATCAAGAGAATACTCAGAGCCAGCAGGGGAATCCTTCTGTGAGGCACCATTAGAAACAACAGTAACCATAATTTATTGTATTTAAAAAAGAGAAATGTTTGTAAGTTAGAATCTGGGCAAACTGAGTAACTTCAGGAAAGGTAGAATTGCAATTTTTGACAATGTTTTACGTTCTTTAACAGGTGGAAAATGTTTCAAATAAGAGGATGTTTATGCAGGGAAATTTGCATAAGATTGCAGGAGAGAACAGGGTGAGCAATATTTTTGTAATTTTTTGCTATTTTACTATTACCTTTGTTAACAAAGGAATGCTCTTTTTTTGACAATTTGAATTTAGTTTTTGTAATGTCTAGATAACTAAAAACTAATGCTAGGAAAATGAACTCTAAGAAGGTAAATTTGGTTTCCATGTATATTGCATGCCAAGAAGACTGTTTGCATCGATAATGGATCACATGGTATGATCTGAAATGTCCATGCAAAAACTTCTTCACATTTTTTTAATCCAAAATTGTTTTCTAACTAATATTGACGAAGGTATGCATAAATTATTGATAAATGACTGCATTATTATTGTAGATCAATAATCAAATCAGAAATCTTGAGATAAGTTGCAGGTAGTGTTTCTCCAGGTTTTGGGGACACGGGAATGGAGGGACAGGTTTTGAGAATGGGTATTTTCTTGATAAATTAATGAGGGAGTCCATTGGGGCTCTCACCTATGAAGTACTTTATAAAAATGGATACATTCAAAAAGCAGCCATACAACCTTCAACTAACATAACTAAAATTAGATCATAATTGATCAACAGATAAATAGATGAATTAGCCCATAATTGATCAACTGATTGATTAGACCTCCATAAACCTAGCAACACTGACCATAGTATTGTCCACAAAAGGTGGCAGCATGAAGAAGCTCATTACTCTCAAATGCCCCTTAGACTGGGTAACCAACAAATCCACACAAGAATCCTTAACCATTTCAATTTGACTAAAAACAATTAGAATCTCTTTCTTTACCACACTAAGGTCTGCCATTGTAGCCAAATACAAAGAAAATGCAGAAGAACCCAGAACCAAAACCTCGTTATCAGCAATAGATGAAGAAGAACAAATCTCTTGAGACAAGAGCACCTCCTATATGACCCAATTATGAATGTTAGAGTTAGGAAACTTTGCCTACAATTTTGTAATGTCTCAAACTGAATTTTCTGATTTTTACAATTTCCACAATGATCAAACATGAAACATTATCACCTTTTGATCATTAAGATCTTGATGTGGGCAGGGTGAGAACATATAGTTAAGTAATATGAATAATATTAATAATGGTTGTTGGCAGCAAGCCACACAACTTACAATGCAAGCAATTACAAAATTTTGGAAGTAATGATATGCAAATTCTAGCAAGAAGCCCTCTAGAGTAATTACAAAATCAAACTTAGATTTGGTGGAGAACTGCATAGATTGATATTATGAACCAATACAAATTAGTATTGATTAAATGTACACAATTTCTGAATGTATGACTGCTGTAGATCATCTCTGAAATATAATGCCAATGAACAAGTCTGGGAGTAGGTAAATACCATATGATAATTGCTGTCATAAACCTTTGGCTGATGTAGAACAATAGATAATAATGTTTCAAAATATCAGAAATTATTAATGCTTTAGATGGTATGGCAACTACTAATGATAACTCTAATCTTGAGTTTGGTTGTATGACGAGTCAAGATAATTAACAACTCAGCAATATGAAATGTTGTGATTACCCTTTCATTGCTCAACAGTTGAGTAAAGGCAAATGGATACTTTCAAATGATATGGCTTGGATGGTGTGACAACCAAGAATAAATAACTTCCAAATTAGATTTGTATGGTCTCTTGAAGTCGTACAGTAGTAGAAATAAAACCAATAATTTCCAATCACACCTCCTTGTACTCAGTCTTAGCAATAACGTATGGCGATTCTAGACAAGTCTTAGCAGGAATAAGGTACTGCTAGCAAAATAATTTCTACTGTTAGGAATAAAACCAATTTATTTCTAATACATTCATTAACAATCTTTGTCTTCCCATGAGTTTGAGGGTGGTAACTAGTGTTGGGTGTAAGTTCAGTTCTTGTCAAATGAAAGAGCTCCTAGCAAAACAAACTTAGGAACTTGCTATCTTTGTCACTTACTATATTTTGGGAAAACCATAAAGCCCAAATGCTTCTTTGAAAAGTAAGTCAGCTGTCTGATGTGCTTTGAACTTAGAAGATATGGCAAAGAAGTGAGCATATTTTGTGAGTCAATCCTCCACAACATAAATACAATCCTTACCTTGCATTAGGGGCTGCAATAGGCCTTCTGCAAATGCCTATTGTGTCTTATTAATAGAGATTCTTGTTAACTTAGCACTTTTGACAAAGTAGCTATGTTACTTGAAAATGATTTGAGATCTGCATGAAAACAACTTTTATTAGTTGTAAACAACTCATTTAAATTAAGCCATTGAGCAACACTATAAGCTTATGTTTGAATTGCTGCATTGGATAGTGAGAACCAAAAATGTATCAAAAAATATGGTAATAAGAATAATATGCTGCAAGTATTGAAACTATATCTTTATTAATGTAGAAGATTTCTACCATCTTATGTCTGGATATACTTGCTTACATTGTCAATCATATGGTTTATCAAACCATTTAATGGTGACTACATTGTATTACTTATATGTTATGAGTAAGTAACATGTAGTGGAGCATGCCACATGACACGACCTTTAACAATTCAGGGAAAGGACAAAGAAATGTTGATAAACCAAGGCAAAAGTTTACTGTTGCCAAAGTTGATAATGCTTTTTTCTAGAGCCAAAGCTTTTGTGAATCTTTGATCTATAAATTAGAGGTTCATGTTTGATGATGGCATTCAAAACTAGATCACCAAATCAAATTGATTTAGTAGGATCTTCAATTCCATAAACCATGGGTTCTCTAATCCATTTGAAGACTCATTGTTTTTGATACAATGAAGCCATCAGACTCACTTGCCTTTGGTATTTTGATGTAAGCACAAGCATCTTTATGTTAGGTTCTAATCTCACTAAGGATATTCTCGTATTTTGTGTAGTACTACTTTTTTGGCTTTGCAGCTTGCAAACTCCACACCTCTTGCAAATATCAATTCCAATCACATGTTAGCATGTCAAACTCCATTTGAAGTATACGACAAAGTTGAATTATCAATGGAGTTTGTTGGCACCCCAATATTATTGTGTCCCATTTTGCTTTGTTCTTCTCCATGGGTTGTTCCTTTTTGTTTTGGGATCCCTTTATATGGCTATGGCTTATGTTGTTCTATTCGGCGAATGCCTTTGTGCCTTTGCATTTTGTCCACTATTTAAGCACCCTTTGTTTCGGTGTAATTTGCATAAGGTGTTTTGTTTGAAGAGTATCAACTATCGGTATAGTGAGGAGGTTCTAAAACTTGTTTAAGGAGCCAACAAGGTTATCCTAACCTTGTCAAAACACGATGGGTCTTTTTTAACCTCTTCATTTTCAAAGTGAAAAGCTTGTAACTATTTGTTGGTAGTTTGTATGAGTTTCAAAACTTGTGTTAGGAGACGACAAGCTTTTTGAAACCTTTGAAAAGAAGGAGGCATGTGTTCTCTTAGTTTTGTCACAGGATTGAGATGTTTTTATAACCATCTAAGGTTGTTGAAACGAGTTCGACTTCCAACCTTTTTGATTATGAAGAAATATGATTTTCAAAGTGGGTGTTAGGAAGTGAGGAAGTTTCAAAATCTTTGCTGGCTCCCAACGAGATTTTTTATAAATTTTGAAGAAAGCTATGAGCATAGTGTTTGTCGAAACTTTGTGGTGGTTCCACAACTACCACAAGTTCTTGAAACAGGTTTGTTTGCTGACTGGTTTTGCCGATATATAAAGAAAAACGATGCACAACGAAGGAAAAAACTAAAAATGAAAGCGAGGAAGTGTTTTGGTAGAGGTTGGGGGTGGTTCTAGAACCACCCTAGGTTGCCAACACAAGTTTGATCGTTGACGCCAAACACCAACATGTAAAGGATGAGGGGCCATGTTTTGGTTGTCAGAGGTTTGGGGTGGTTTATAACCACTCCCAAATGTTGACAAGGTTTTGTTTTCTCACCAAAGGTTTGAAATTTAGAGGAGAAAGGGAAAGATATAGTGCATGTTGGCATTGTGGGGTAATTCGAAAACCTTGCGCAAGTGCCAACATACAAAGAAAATTTAGGAGCCACACGGGAAGCTTGTAGCATTCATTAGGGAGCTGGTTTGAGTTTTGAACCTTGTCCATAGTGTTGATAGGCACTCAGAGCATCAAAGAGCAAAGGAAAAATAGTTGCAGAAAGGCAACCCATATGATTTAAAAAGCATTTCAAAAGGGGTTTTGAGAACCAAATGTAGTGATGCCGTATTTACTAACCCAACTACCCACATCTGCTCACCCACCTACTCTCTCTCCTTTCTTGAGTGCCATTAACGGTCAAGTGTGTTGTAGACAAAAGAAGGATGGTTCCCCATGCCTTATGGGTAAGTAGGGATTGGTTTTGATTTTGGGTACAAAAATGATGGAAAATATGACATGGTGGTATGGGCACCTCTTATAGTTGTTGAGGTGGAGGGTTTTCATGATTGCTTTGCAGATTTGTACACTTCCCACTTTGGCATAACTTTTAGTGGGTTATATTCGCATTCATTTTCATTTTTCAAACATGGGAAAATCAGTTTGGAGAAGAATAGAGTAATGGACATATTGTAATCTCAAAAAAATGAGTTTAAAAGTGTAGTATCAACCTTGTTTGAGTGTCTCCATTAGCATAGTGTTCATTTTTGGGTGTATATGTGATCATTTGGCTAGCTAGATGACTCTTAAAACCTTGCAAAGCTTTTGCATGGTGTCATTTTACTTAGTAAACTCTCCTAATATTTTGGAAATTTAGTTATTTCATTGATTGCATGTGTAGAACATAGTTTCTTATGCATCCTAAGAAATATGGTCTTTAGTGAAATCTTCATTAAGGTTTTAGATTGAGATTCCAATTAGTGCAGGTTTTGAATGACTTCATGACTCTGTAGCCTTGTTGAAATTGGCACTGGACTATTGGCTCCACTTCTCATCACCCCAACACATTTAAAACAATTCAATAATAATCACTTTCTCTTAGTTGTGTTGTTAGATTTTATAGCCTTTAGGCATAAGTGTGTAACAACTATAGGAGTTGATGTATCCATATCATTGAGCCTTATGCTTGTTGAGTCCTTTCTGCTGTATAAAGGTGGGTAGCTTTGATTGTGAAACTAACACATAGGTATATTGTGACATTGATATAGGGATAAAATGTGTAAAGGGTTAGTTTGCAGCAAGGTAATTATTCAAATCTTGTAATAACAATTAATTTAATACCTTAGGGAAACCCCCTTTGTCTCGTAGAACCAAAAATGAAGGAGGTCTTACCCACCTTAATAATTGGTCCTAAGTTTCCCAATTTGAACATAGGCTTTGTGATATTCTTCCTAGGTTTGACACCCTTGGCACTTGGGAGACTATCCAGCCTTAGGAATTTGGGGTTGACAACTCAGATCACCAGTAGTGTCTACATTTGACATAGATTTGAATTTTTACATATTCTCAACATAACGCAATACTTCTTAATATTTTGACCACAATGATAACACAAACTTGGATTCCAAGGTTAGCATTGTACTCATGTGTATAATTCCTTTTACATGATGAATAAAAGAGCTTCATTTTCTTTATTTTGTCTCTTTTGAATGTGTAATGGTGCCTTCCCATTTCTTCATTTATTTCTACCACATTTTCAAAAAAAAAATGTAGATTAATTAATTAGACACATCGCTTACTTTATTTACTGATTGTACTTTGTACAATGCTAGGGTAACACAAATCATTAATATTAGAGTAAGGTCTCTACCATTCCATACCAACTTGGATAATTGATATCAAACAAGTTTGTTATCCTTTACCAATTGAGCAAATTGGCATTGGAGTAATTTCTGTTTGATTTGATGCTTATTGTTGAATCTAGTGAATACTTGTGGCCATATTCATTGTTTTATTAATGATAATAACAAGCTAGAAGGCAAACAATTTTTAAATGAGAACCAATGTCTACTCAAGGAAATTCAACATCTCCAAATCCAAAATCTATTGTTGGAATGATATGCTACATTGAAAGAGATAAGTCCTCAACCTTGCCATGGAAAAGTTAGCAAATCTTATGGCATGAAGTGTTCATCTCATCAGTCTTAAACTCTATGGTTTAATTGAAGGTGAGAGATCTAAGTTGTGTAGAAGATGTAGCAAGAGGGAACTTCATGTGAACAGAATTAGTATGCCTTCATGCAAAGTATGGAAAGTTGCACATGAATGAGCATGTCACCACTGTTGTAGACCATCTAATGGCACCATACATTGATTTGACCATGACAACTACAACAGAGGTGTACATCTGAAACCCTAACCAAATGCAGCCAAGGTCATGCATCCAAACATTCTTGGGATCTTCATCCTTGTGGTCTTGGAGAAGCAACCATTGTAAGCCTACTTGTTGGCTTCTTTATATCCTTGCAAAATTGGTTGTAGTGAAATGGCATTGTACTTGGATTTATTTGGTTGGAAGAGAATTGTCTCCACACGAATACATTTCGATAAATGTCAAGCTTTTGGTATTATTAATGTGCTTTTAAACATCACATTGTGTTAGATTTCCGTGGACATAGTAGTATTAACATAGTACATATTGTCATCTCAAGCACATGATGTGCATCGACACTTATAGGCAAAGTGATCTTGTTGGAAATATTGTCATTGATGTCAAAGGAGAATTAATGTCATGATAATTTATTATCATTGTCAAAGGAGGCAAATTAATGTAGAGGTTAATTACTAAAGAAAAATAAATTAAAAGAAAAATATTTCATTTGAATTTAATGGGCTGGATGACCCCATTTACCTTGGCATCGAAGTTTGGGACAAGTTGTCCCATTTTAGATAAATGAAAAGATATGCCTCCTTTTGAAAAGGACAAATGCCTTGGAAAGATCGCCTCTCTTCATGAAGAGGCATAAAGGGGATATACAACAACAAAAAAGAAGTTTGTGTTGGCGTGTGTCGAATGAATGTCTTTTCATTCAAACACAAGCAAATTTTTATGAATGAGAGCAAAATAAATGCTGTATTGTTTGAATTTCAAAGAAAATTTTATGAAGGAGATTTAGCGTATTGTCATTCATTGGAGAAGCAATATTCAAGAAGGTGAAAATATTGTTTGTTTGGAGGTTGGTACCTCCTAACAGAAGAGATAGGTTTCTATTGCTAAGTTGGTACACAGCAGTGGAGATTGGTGCCTACAAAATTTTGTAAGAGAATTTTATTTTGTGACTGGATTTGGATAGTAGATCCAAGTAGTCCTTCCTTGTGGTTTTTCCCCAAAAGGGCTTTCCACGTAAATCTTGTGTTTTTAATTGTTGAATATTGTGTGATTTCTATTATTGTGGTTGTTAAATTTTAAATAAGCAAAAGATTAACTTATATTGATTCACCCCCCTCTCAGTATAAGTGTGTGCTCATCAATTGGTATTAGAACAGGCTCCTTCAAAAATAGTCTAACCATTCGAAGGTAGATCTCGGGAGCACACATGGCTCGTCTAGAAGGTTTCTCCTCAAATAGAGCTTCATTGTTTGACGAAACAAACTATGCTTTTTGGAGTATAAGGATGCAAACTTATCTAATGGCTCTTGGTTTTGATATTTGGCAAGCAATTGTGAAGGGTTAGAAAGCTCCAATATCTCCATCGATAGATTAGGCTGAAAAGAAAGCTAGTGAAAATAATGCAAAAGCCATGAATGCTATCTTGTGTGGTCTATCAGAATCAAAGTTTGTCAAGGTAATACACTATGACTCGTCAAAAGAAATCTAGGACAAACTTCAAAACATCTATGAAGGTGATGACAAAGTTACGAAGGCTAAGCTCCAAACTCATAGAAAACAATTCGAGAGCTTAAAGGTGAAAGATGAAGAAAACATTGCAGCCTATCTTCTCCGTGTGGATGAAATCGTTAACACCTTCAGAGGACTTGGTGAAAAAGTTGGAGAGTCAGTGATTGTGCAAAAGGTGCTAAGGTCACTTCCCTTAAGATTTGATGCAAAAGCTTTCGCCATTGAAGAAGTAAGGACCTAGACTCATTAACAATGGACGAGTTGCATGGGATTCTCACGACAAATGAAATGAGGATTGAATAAGAGAAGCCATCAAAATGAGAAGCAACCTTTAAAGCTTCAAAGAAGGTAAAGAATAAAGAGCTTGAATCAATCTATAGCTCAAGCAATGAATCAGATGCAATGGAATCCCATTTGTGAGAAAATTAAGAAAGGATCCAGTAAATACAAAGGTAAGCTACCTTTTAAATGTTTTAACTGTGGAGAAATAGGACATTTTTTTACTAAGTGTCCACATACAAAAAAATAGTGATGATGAAGAAGATCATAATAAGAAGAAAGGGAGTAGACATCATCAATAGAAAAAGAGCTACAAACAAAGTAAATATGAAAAGAAGAACTTCCATAAGCACAAGAGAAACCTCTATTCCAAAGGCGATAGTAGCTCATTTGAAGAGAGCGATGAAAGTATCTCAGATAGTGAAAGAGAAGAAACTCTCTTCATGGCGATAAAAAACGGTGTGATGTCTTGGAAGGTGAAGACAACTTTGTAAGAGAAGGAAAAGAAAAGATGGATTCAAAAGAGGAAGAAAATGTAGAAATTGAAGGAGAAATGTATTTTGAAGACCTCATTTGTTCCTTAAGTGAGATCAAGAAGCTTAAGAAAAATAATTTGAAACAAAAATTGCAGCTTCAAAAATATGAAAAAAAAGATTGTGATTTAAAAACAAAATGTCACAAAGCCTTAGAGGAATCCGAAAAGATTATCATTAGCCTAAAGATTCAACTAGAAGAGGCGAAAAAGATAGAAGAGGTGAGAACTCAGCTGGAGACAAAGGAAGACAATTGTGAGAAGCTAGAATCTGAAATTGTTTCCTTAAGGAAGGAACTAGAGAAAGCAATTGCTGAGTTGAACAAAAGCTTAAAGTTTGAGAAGAGCACTGACATACTAGATGATATTGTCAATTGCTAAAGGTCAACATTCATTAAGATTGGTCTTGGCTATGAAGAAAATTAGAGGAGTACTAAAGATGATCCAAATCCAAAGGCTACAGAGCCACCAAAGAAGATAAATGCAAAAATGCCTAAAAGCTATATAGATGCACTCAAGGGGTCCATCAATAATAAAAACAATAGGAAGGAGAGCAATACTCCTCAAAAAATCAGCACTCCTCATAAAGACAACGTCAATAAAAATATATTCAGAAGATCATTCCCTCTAAGATAGTCTCATATGACCAGGTTCCAAAATTCCTTCTTTAGTTATTGCTTTTTTTGTAATCATTTTTGTCATAAAGCAACAAATTGTAGGGAACGTGCAAGAAATAATTATATATGGAACAAAAATATAAATTCTTATGGGTTCTTAAATAGAAACAACAATTCATTTGCTCCTTTATTGGATTACAATATTATATGTTGTAAGTGCAACAACTATGGTCATAGAGCATGTTTTTGTAGAAGTGGTTTGTGGAATCTCCTAGATAGAACAAGAAAGTAGATACCCTTGCTAAACAAAAGGAAGAATCTACAAAAGTTTGGACAAGGAAGCAGGAGCAAGAAAAACAAAAGAAGGAGAAGCCTATGCTTGTGCAAACTGCTTTTCATGCCCAAAATGAAGGAAACCAATTATACATTGATAGTGGCTGCTCAAGGCACATGATAGGGGACAAGAGCAAGTTTCTCACTTTAAAGGAAGTAAATGGAGGAATTGTAAAATTTGGAGATAATGATACAACAAGGATAACTGGAAAAGGTACTCTTAGTCTTGACAAGGGAAGGACAAAAACAAAAAATGTTTTGTATGTTGAAGGTTTAAAGCATAATCTTCTTAGTGTTACTCAAATGTGTGATCAAGGACACCCTCACATTCATGTTCAAGGTTGTGAGATCGGGAAGACAAGTACAGGAAAAATAGTCACAAACCCAAATAGGAAAACAAATAACCTTTACATCCTCAATGAAATCAAGGGAGAAAAATGCTATATAGCACAACCAGATGAAAGCTGGTTATGGCATAGAGAATGGGCCATACGAACTTTGATAATCTAGTGAAAATCAGTATCAAGCAAGATATAAGAGATATGTTAAAGATTGCTAAACTTTAAAACACTCTCTGCAATCAATGTCAGCATGGGAAACAGACAAGAGCAAGCTTCAAGTCAAAGAAGTACTCAACAACAAAGCCATTGACACTTATCCATACAGACCTCTGTGGGCCTACAAGAGCACAAAGTTTGCAAGGTGAAAGTTATTTTATGTTGCTTATTGATGATTACTCTAGAATGACCGAGAGAAAAATCTGATGCATTTGAGAAGTTTAAAGCTTTTTAAGCTTTGTTAAAAATGAAATTGGTTTAAAAATCAAGTGCTTGAGATCAGATTGAGGAGGTGAGTTTACCTCAACTGAATTTGAAGATTTTTTATGAGCATCATGGAATAAAGAGACACTTTTTAGTTGCAAGGACTCCATAGAAAAATGGAGTGGTAGAAAAAAATAATTGAACTGTACAGGAAATGGCTAGAACAATGTTGAATAAATCTAAGCTATCAGACATATTTTGGAGAGAAGCAGATAACACATTAGTCTATATTTTGAATAGAGGGAAAACCATAGTATGCATTGTATATATCTAGGAGTTAAGAGTGGATGGGTTGTTGAAACTTAACCATGATCTTGCTTTTCAAGGCAAATTAATTGTCTTTTGTAGCTCAAAAGTGTAGTAGATTGTTTTTTTATTGTAGTCCATCAGACTTTTCTATTGGTGTTCTTAATTGGTTTGTGATGGATCATACTTGTTTGTGAATGTTATATTGGTAGTAGGAGGCATATCTATGATGTTTGGATAGAACCTCTTTGAAAGTGGACAGATCTATGTAAAGTATGATTTGTTTGTGTTTACATAAAAGAGTATTATATATATATGATATTCTTGTGAAGTTATCTGAATTTAGTTTTAGCATTGCTAATTTATTGATCATAATTTGTTGTTTTATGCTGCTATAGTGTTGGGAATTTTGATTGTGTGGTATCTTATTTAGTAAATGGAAGAAAATTCATAAATTCAATATGCTAAGATCTTATGTTTTTGGTTGAGCTACAGAAAGCAAGTGAAAAAGTTATAGGTATGAAGCGGGAGCTTGAGATTCTTGGCAACAAAATCAGAGATATGTGTGAGTTTTATTGTGGATTCCTGAAACTTAAAGATGATGCAAACAAAGGGGAGATTACAAAAATGTTGAAAATTCATGTTGAAAAGCGATTTCTGGCTACTCTTATTCTTAAGGACATCCAAGTAGGTTGCTCTTACATTATTATGAATTCTAGTAATATATATCCTCAACTATCTGCCATTTTTTCAAAGGCTTGTACAGTTTTATGATGTAAGGGATCTCAATATTAGATTTTTGATTGTGTTTGAGCTTTCAAATGATTGTTGTTGGTTTGTCTGCATACATATTGGGAATAAACTATTAAAATTTGCATAATTAAATAATACTCCATCTATATCGCAGCTTTGGAATTTGAAGGACATAAAATGTGAGCTTGGCAATCGTTCTATTGAGCTTGCTTACTCTGATATTCTACACCAGAGGTATACCAACCTGTACTGATCTGATAAGTAATTTGGGCACACCTAATTGTTTGCCACAGCTCATCCGGATAACCTGTGAAGTATCTTCCAGAAGAGCTTTGACAAGGGTCTATTAGTAATGGCTTTCTTGTGAAAATATTTGTTCCAAAATATCTAATAGTTACTAGGTTTAACCTACAAACTATGAACTTTTATCTAATACTCTTTTTCTTTAAGTAAACTTTTTTGATGGAATGGATCAAGGTTTGTGATTGAGGGAGATGGTCCAGATGCAAATGTTTTGACTTGTAATAGGCTGGATAAGAAGACTGTCGAGAAGGTATGTGTTTGAACTATAGTGTATTAGATGCTAATGGAACTTATTTAGCCAGTTTCTCACTTATTTCCTATTTTTTTACCCAGGTCTTTCCATTATTGAATGCTACTGAAGCCTTTCGATTTGTTGTGGACTTGAAGCGAAGTCTCAAGGTTGGGGGGCCTAGAAGTATTTCCAAAGTGGTTATGGTAAAAATTTCTTCCTTGTTTGTTTAATTGTTTTTCCTTTATTTATCTTGGATTTCTTGGTTTGATGCAATCTAGCTTAATTTTTTATGACTTATATAACAAAGGACTTTAAATGGTATTGTCTTGTTGATAGTGTGAGGTTGATTGTTGATGCAGATCAACAATTGAGAACCTTCAATGGGTGTCAATTGTTGCAGCTGTGTAGCAACCTCCAGCCATTAAAAGAACTTATGCAAACAATTTTCATTACATAATGAAATTTAAAAATAAAGAAATGGATATTCTTGCAGGAAAACTTGCTTCATTTCATTTATTTGCAACAATAACATAGTCTCTCCAATCTGCAACTAGCTACAGGCAAGATTATACTCAAATTAGCTTCCTCAATTTAAACTTTAGCTACAAAACATTCACAACTACAGGCAACCATTAAAAAATCAGTCAGAACACACTCCAAATCAGCTCCTCACACCCATCTATAGGCACTTCTTTCTCTGGATTTCTCCAACTGGACGCCATGAACTTCTTCACTACTTCCTATCTCTAAAATCCTCCAGATTGTGGATCTTTGTTCTCTATTTTCATCCCCTTTCTTGGGCGTTGAATCTTCTCTCCAATTTCTGATTTTTTACGCCTTTTCCTTCACCTTTTGGGCATTTCAATTCACCAAGCCAATCAACAATTGCAGCTTGGCATTATGGAAATTGTAACTCCTAGCAATCACTCCTTTTGCAACTATTCCACTTCTTGCAACCACTAGGCGCTTGGGACAGAACTTGGCCCAAAATAGGAGCGTTGAAAATTTAAAATTGAGCATAATGCAACATGAAATGGTCCACTCACATCCCTGAGCGTTGGATTTTTGCCTCCTCCAATTTGGTGAAGAATTATTCAATTTATGAGCCACTAAACACATGAAAATCAAGGCATTGGTTCCACCTATCCAATAGATATTACAATTTAATTTTTTAATGCTAGAGATGTGTGATGAGTGCTTGGAAACCATGCCTGTAAGTACAAAGTCAAAATCACAACAAAATTGAATAAAGGAAAATGCAACACCTTTTGTGTGATGCAGGATTACCTGTGCACCTGGATGCTCCTGCATCAATTGTTCAACCATTTTGTAAGATGTAAAGTGGCTTATGTCACTTTTTAAAAATTGTCTCTAGTGAAAATTGTTTATTGTTTCTCTACTCTTGTTAGAACAACACCTTCTAGAATTCTTTTTTTTCTGCTTGCTAACATAACTCTTGATTGAGTGTTTCGAGAGGATCTGGTTTTGATGGAATGACCATGGATTGATACTTAACACACACAAACTACTAGTTTAAAAGGATAGTCATGTCCTTTACTATTCAAAGGCCATTTTTGTGGTCATGGACTGAATCTCTAAGTACACCCAAAACTATTTTAAATGGAGTTAGAGTCGATGTGATTTTTGTTCCTTGGTTCATTCTTGTCCATTTATATTTGAGGTCTTATTTTTCAAAGGTATTTATTTCTTAGAAATTGGCCATGCTGCTCTGCACATGCAAAGTGAACTCAATTAGTCTTAGCCAGTTTTTCACTCAAAATATGTGCAATTGATTTGTATGCAGAAATAGAATGCAATGCCTTTTGGTAACAATATATAGATTTACGGTTAATTTGTTATTTCGATTTGTAGTTTCTAGCTTAAAGGCTTATTCAGAAAGAAATAAGCTTCAAAATGATATTGATTGGAATATTTTTCTTTTGAAGGTTTGACAAAGGCAAAAGTTTATCTCCTTTTAATTTGTTAGGTGTTTACGGTTGTAACAACCCCCAAACCGGGTAAACAAAAATTTTCTACTTTCACTAATAAGATACAAGGAAATACATTTATAATGACAAAGTAAATAAACTTTTCTTTTCATTCTAATTGAACATTTCAACATAAAGAAATATATGACACAATACATCATTGTTCTATTTTCCAAGTAAATAACAGAGTACGCTTTTCATGATTACTTTTCTTTCAAATAAAAAGCAAGGTAAGAATCTTACAAGTTTCAATCATAGCTCTGAAGCTTTTGAGCAAATAGGAATAAGGCTGTCCAGGATCTTCCCTTTCAAACCTTGGTTCATCAAAAGTCTTCTGTGGAGGAGAAACATCACTCAGGTGCTTTTCCACCAACCACGGACTTATATTGCGGTCCCTCGCATGTTTATTGTTAAGTAAACGACCCTCCCTTCTACGAAGAGATTGGTTGGGTAACCGGTTCTGTATGACCAACTGAGCATAGTGTGTAATCCTACATAACTAAATCCTTGTGCCCTCACAATCTCAATCTAGCATGTAACCTGGACTACTGTGAATTGATAGTGTAATTCGTCTCACAATTTAAGTGGACGTTAGGTATACTACACTACTTTGGCCAAAGTGTTTCGGCAGTACTTAAACTGTCGGTCATCTATCACTTGCACTAAGTCAGGTTCAGTTTGACTTAAGGCTGTCTTATCCTACGCGTAGGTTGAGTCCTTTCCGTGGGTAGTCAATCACCTTAGACTTCCTAGATCAACTACTTAAACAGGAAATGGAATACAGTCAACAAGGGTCCCTCTAGTAACTCCTAACACGGAATCCTTTATCCGTGGAGTACATAGCTTTCCCTAGTTAACCTATTTAACTTTAAAGCTCTAGACTACCTTGGTACTGGTTCCACCCTCGACCTAGTATTTAATAACTAGTTCCTTTTCCTATATTTAAGGAGTTCAAGCAGTATTCAAGTAATACAATTCATAATATACCTCTATTAAAAAGTATTCAAACATTTTCCTTTTCATGCTATTTCTTAACAAGCTTTCCTATGAATTCAAGCTATCTCTATTCAATAAGCTCCTTTAATGAATTTAAGCTATTTCTACTCAATAAGCTCTTTTCATGAATTTAAGCTAATTCCCAATTTAACATGCTTTCACTATAAATGAGCTATACCCAATTTAATAAGCCCTTTCTAATGGATTTGAGCTATTCCCAATTTTAACATGCTTTCACTATAAAACAAGTTCTTTTATTCCAACAAGCTTCCTTATGAATTCAGGTTATTCCGTTTAACATAATTCTACGAAACAAAATCTTTCTAACACTTACTTCAAGCACACTGCAAAACATAATCTAAGTAGGTAAACTCATTTTTAATTCAAACGACAGAAATACTAAAAAGACATTTCTCATGCCTGATTCCCTTGCTGCGAAATGAGTTCAATCAGTAGCTTCTACTCTTCCTCCACAGTCCTTCGCAGTCTTCTCCAGGTACTTTTCACAGCATGAGTAGAGTATGACTCTTAGGTTAATGTAATACAGCAATGATGGATTTATGGCTCTCAACAATACAAACACAACAAGGATAGAATATGGCTCTCAACAATACAAACACAGCAAGGATAGAATATGGCTCTTAGCAATACAAACACAGCAAGGCTGGATTGCAGCTCTAAAAGAAATTTGTAATTTGTAGGAGTAGATAGCAATTGGCGTAAATGACAAAATGCAGCTCTCACAAGAGAAAATTCGGAATTCCAAAAGTGTGTGTTGCTAAATGAACTGGGCGGCTATTTATAGAGCCCTCAGCCAAACAATTTCCACTTATGCTGGCATGTAAATTGACAGAACTTACTATTTGAATATTTCAAACTGAAATGTGGCGAATTTTCCATACTTACTCAGCCTTTGAGAAGGTGATTCGACTTCTAGCAGTTCAAAGAATGTTTCAAACTTCCAAAGAAAACTGACACCTACAGGCATCTCCAAAAATGGCGCCACTCATGAATAATGGCGGATAATTACAGACGAAAATGTCAATGCAACATACGCAGCCAACTGGCCTCCTTTTTGCCACGCATTCCAGAATGGTGGCGACCAGGTCCAAGGCGTGAGAGTTTGGTGCGGGTTCTTCCCTTCACTATTTTCATGGTTTCAGCCAGTATACAGTTCGCATATTTTCCCGTGTGAAGGAATCCGCGATTTTCAGTTTCTAAAAATGCTTTAAGATTTAAATCTTTTAATAAGACTATAGTCTTTATTATTTAAATCTCTCATAATGTTTCCAACGTATTTCTCCAATAGTCTATGGAATTCGAAATACTTTTATTACTCATGGTAAATGCATTATATTACCAAATGACTATATAAGTCAATTTTAATTATTTCCAAGGCAAAGTCATTTTAAATTATAAATTAAAATGTTATGTATATATTTTGCATTATATTTAATATAACTTATTATAGTTTTATTTTACCTTATCTAAATATATGTATATATCTATGTAATATTTAAATATTACTATAGATATATCAATATATTTTATTATTGGTAAAACTATAATAATGTTTATATTAAATATACTATTAAATATATTTATAAACATATCAATATTTACACTTAAATATATCTATACATGTTTGTATTTAATTATCCAATTACGTGTATTACAGGCCAATTAGAGTACCCTTAATACACGTATTTGTACAAACATGTATATATACGTTTAACTGTAAATTCCAGGCATCAGTATAACTTATCAGTTCACATTTCACATTCAAGGTTCTCAGAACAGTAAGTCAGTCAACAAGTAACACCACTCAAAAGCATAACGAAGTAATCCAAAACTCCTAAGCTTAAGGGTGACTTACTAAGACAACTCAATCTGACTTAGTTCCCAAAACCCCCAGTGAAGTGTGTGTGTATGCTCATATGATCAACTTTACCAGTTAGCTGACCAAGTTCCTCTCCTGAGTGATGTCTCCCCTCCATTTGGAGGAATAGTTCCTGTCCCTGCATCCATTGGCACAAAACCACGGCAGTCACTTGCTCATAACATTTGCAGTATACATAAATCAAATATAAAACAGGACTAATTATTCTCCTCTATGCATTGTTTTATCCAAGAATAACATCAATCAAGAATACAGAATGAGCCAATCATAACATGTAAACAGATTCTCAAATTGATAACAAGGTTCAACACATTTTATTCATTCAAAACCTTCCTTACAATCAGAATGCTCTAAGCATTACTAAAATAGTAACTATACAAATTCCGGGGTGTAACAACGGTTTTCCTTGTTGTTTCAGAGCTAGTATACTCTTTTTTATGATTTGTCTTGTTGCAGAGTTTATAAACTTGTAGGATTATTTTTTGTAGTTTTCTTTTGTAGCATAAATTTTTCAGGTTTTCTAGGTTGAAGTTCCTTGTAGTTAATCAAATTTAAAAAATGATGTGCTTATTTTGTTTTTATTTTCTTAAACAACATGGTTATGTAATTTTATTTGTACCATTAATTATCTTTCTATTTAGTGAGGCAAATATCAACAACTTTGGTTCATGGAGCATTAAACAAGGTTATATCAATAAATGGATTTTATATTGATTTATACACTAATCTAAGTATTATAAACAAAATTAAACATGATTTATATGAAATATAAATCAAGTTCATAGTTCTAGTAGTGGTATACCTTGCTACAAGGACAAATCTCTCATCATAGAATACTCTCTTTTTTCAAGAGAATTGATGGAAAGGGAGACTCTCCCTCTCAAATCTGATCACAAACACATAAAATACTATGCAAGAAGCCAACAAATTAACTTCAAACACATAAAATCTGAAAATGAAATACATAAACATGGAGCTCATATGCTCACATACAACATGGGCTTCACACATACAAAAATCTGCAACTCAACATTCTAACTTCTTTTTGGCAGCATCTAGGTATGCAACCACAACTTCTCCAAAAGTCCCACTCACCAAATGAGCAAGCATCATTATATAGAAATTGTGTGAGAAGAAACCACCATTGGTTTCCCAAAACAACCTCCATAAATCACCAAGAATTCCAACACCCAACTTTAGGAGAGATAAGAAAATAAAATATAAAATTATTCATTGCTTTCACCACCTTCACATGGGCGTCTAACTTTTGGCCAATCATTTTGGTCAATCAAGACACCCTCTTTGACTGCCGGTAGCCCTGATGGCTCCAAATATGGTCATGCAACAACATGCAAAGATTGTGGCACAAACATGCAATTACATGCAAGGCATGCAATTGAACATGCAAGCACGTGCACCCCAAATGGTCCCCACCAAGCATTGGACTCCCAAGAGGGGTATTTTCTCAATTTGCCTTAGAAAATATTCATAAATGCATAACTCCCACCAAAATTACAATTACATTTTCAACCCAAAGGAAATTATAAAGCTGCAAATCAAAATATTTATTCACCTAGCCTCCAAGCCCTTATTGAAAATAAACCAATTAAAATAAAAATATTAAAATCGGACTAATCACTGTGCTGAGGCGGAGGTTGCATTTATAAGCATAAAATATGCTGTGGACAGGGGTTATACCAAAATATGGGTTGAAGGTGATTCTTTAAACATAATCAGTTATCTTTGTGGCACTCATAAACCTAGTTAGAATGTGGAGCAATTAATCAAAGATACTATAATCATGCTAAGTTCTTGTGAAGAGACCTGCGTGTAATGTCCCCTTCTTAGTAGTGATCTAGCAGTGGGCCGTTAGCCTATTCCGGAAACCCATAGGCTACTCGAAAGTGGAAATTAGGGTTTCCTATCTTCTAGGAGGGTGTTTCAACTTTTTTTGAGGCTTGTTCTTGGAATTTTGGAGTTTCGATTGCAAATTCTTTTTGCGTTTTCAGAAAGCTTCGCAATGGTATAGCATGCAAGTTGATCCGAGCAACTTTTTGAATTTACTATTTTTAGTAAATTCTATTTCTGGCAGTGGTCCTGTTGGCGTTAGCACAGTGGGCTTTCCTCTTCAGGCAGTTTGGTTGGTAATGCTGATTTTGGCTTTTGTGGCAGAATTGTTGGTGAATATTGAAATTATTTAAGTTGCAAAGGTTATATTTTAATTATATGACCCCTTGGCCTAATGATATAACTTTAAGTTGTTTTGAAAAGGGGACTTGAAGGGTGGATGCCTCATCATGAGGTTAAGTGAAATATTTCAAGATTGATAAAGTTTGACATTGGGAAGTGGGACGCCAACTTGAGGAGAGCATTATTTGATATAAAAAGTGAGTCTTGAGAAAAGGACGCCATTTTGGGGGATGAGTTGAAGTCAAGTCAAACCCTAATGTTATGTTGCTGAAATGGTGAGTGAGTTGCTTCGAGGAATGCATACCTCATAGCTTGGCTTAGTTTCTTGCTTGAAAGATAGCAACTAACTGAGAGAGAGGACTATTTCTTGCTAAGAGAGACAGATTGAGATATTGTAATGGAGTTTTGTGAGGTTTTGTTGAGTTTTTGAGTTTGCCAGTCATGTATTGCTGAAAGTCGTTTTTGCATACAAGTCTTTGAGTGATTTTTGTATCGTTCTGGATATTGATCTAATGTATTTCTCTGCTAGGGGCGACCCTTCTTGCCAAGTTGCAGATTTTTATATCATGAAATGAATTTAATGGAGTGAAATTGCCCCTCCTTGAGGGCAGTACCTTTCTGGCAGCAGCATTGGGATTCGTGCAAAATAAATTAAGGCTTTTTGATGTTGTTTAGCCATTGGGATTTGGGTGCCATCTTATTTAGAAGCAATTGCATTTTATTTCAGGTCATTCAGAGGAGTCTAGAGTGTTTTGTGAGCATTTTAGTGGTTTGCTTAGTTGCTGGTCTGCCAAATCAGATTATAGAAGTTTGTCATTTTGAGTTGATTCTGTGTGGGATTGAGTCATTTGGTGTTAGGAGTGATACATTACCTAGTTGCAGCATTGAGACATCTTCACTACAAAGCTTATTGCAGGGATTCTCTTTATTTGTAAGGCTGCACAGTAGTACTTTCAGCTATCTTTCTTTCTTGCTAAGCTTCATTGTAATTCTCCCACGATTGTGGAAGAGACTGGTTTTGTTCCAGTCTTCCTTTACTGCATTTACTTTCTGTACTGCCTGCTGAACAAGCGGAAGGGGTCGGCAAGCCGCCCATTTACTTTGAGTACTTGCATTGTAATCATCATTCTGCTGATCGACTTAGCCATCATCTTACTCCCGCTCAAATAAGCAATCGAGTTGCATACACTTACTTTCCAACATTGTACTTTCTTGCTTTGAAGTCTAACGATCCCCGAGGCCATATGCTCACACCTTGCCCAACATTGGGATCTTGGTGTACATTCTTGGTGTAGGGTTACATTTCAGCAATTGATTTGGTTTTGAGCTAACCTTAACGGGTGCTTGTTGTATTGAGTTGTCATATAAAACTTGAAAAAAATTGGTTAGCACATTTCAGTTGTATCAGAGCCATGATCTACCATCTTGTGCCCAACAGTGTTCAACTGACAGATGAGTGACAGAGCCTACAGATACTACACCAGAATTCAGGCCAGAAACCAGCAATTTCAGTTTCCACGTACACCAGAGGCATACACAATTTCAGGGGCTCTCAGAGAAACTGGGAAAGCAGTTGACACTGGTGAAGCAGTTGAAAACATGTCAGACAATCTTAGGCAGACCATGGATGAAAGGGATGCTAGAATGGAGAAGAAGTTTGACAGAATGATTGATTTGATGACACATTTTCTCTCGAGAATGGGTCAACAGGCTGTTAATAATCAGCCCCAAAACCAAAACAATACTAATGGTGAGAACAGTGGAGTCAGTGGGAACAATGGCCATGGGAGAGACAAAACTAGTGGCCAACATGAGGTTACCTCTAGAGGATCATTTTGTAGGCCACTCTTCCCAATATTCACATAGAGGGAAGAACCACAAGTTGAGGTTGCAAGATGTTTTGCAGATGATGCCAGACAGGCCTACTTGGAGTACGCCTCTTTTCCTCCTGATCTTAGAGAACAATGGACCTTCGATCAATTCATTAATCAAAGAAACCAGAGAAATGGTGGAAGAGCTGAATACCGTGCTCCTATGCGTCCTAGAATTGATTACCAACAAGCTCTTAGGAAGGTATCCTTGGTTCACTTTGATGGAAGTGATGCGTGTCCAGCCAGGGCGTGGGTGTAGAAGCTTGATAACTACCTCTCCTTGAGACCTATGCCCGATGAGGATGCGATAAAGTTTGCCACCTCAGATTTGGAAGGAGCTGCCCATGAGTGGTGGTACCACGGTTTGGTCACTCTTGGTCACAACCTAATTCGTACATATGAAGAATTCACCAACAAGCTAATCGAAAGATTTGACACTGAAGATCCTGAGGTGAAGTTTAGGGAGCTTGCTCAGTTGAAACAACATGGTTCGTTGGAAGCATACATTGGAGACTTCCAAAGACTTTCCGTGATGGTGCCCAACATCACTGAAAGAAGGCTAGTTGTGTTTTTCTCAGAAGGATTGATGGAACCATTGAAGGGATGGGTAAAGGCTTTTGACCCACCAAGCCTTGAGGAAGCCATTAAGAAAGCTAGAAGCATGGAGTTGTCCGCACCTAGGCCGAAGTTTCCATCCAAGCCTTTCCCTCATAAGCGTGATAAAAGGCATTCTACAAATCAGCACAAGAAGTTTCCTTCTAAGATGGATGATGAGGCTTGTGAGAAGCTTAGGAAGGAAGGAAAATGTTACACTTGCAAAGAACCTTGGTCAAAGGGACATAGATGCTATGGACGAGGCCATTCTAATGACATGGAGGCCTATTCTGATTTTGGATCAGAATCTGATCACTCGGAGCAGCGGTCTGATTTTGCTGTGAGGAAGAACGGGATCCAGAAGAGGCTGAGGATGAGCAAGGGGGTGGGGGTACATTTGCCCAACTCTCTAGCTTTCAAAAGAATGAATCTTTCAAGGTTTGTGGCTTGATTGGGAAGCATCGTATCGTTGCCTTGATTGATATTGGAGCAACGCACAACTTCATTGATGAAGGAGTGGTTGCAAAGAGGGGACTCAAGACTGGAGAATTCGAAGGATTCAAAGTCATGGTAGCTGATGGGTTCCATATTTTGTGCAATCACAAGGTTTCCAACATGTCCTTGCAGTTGGGGAACCATGAAGTCAAAGATGACTTTTATGTTGTAAATATTGGAGATACGGATGCTGTTCTTGGCATTCAATGGTTGTGTTCTCTCTGAGAAATCTCTCTGAATCTGCAAACAATGGAGCTCAAGTTTCAATCCGATGGGAAGAAGGTGGTGTTAAGAGGGATGTCTAATGGTGGTCCTCAAATTGTATCTTTCAAAAGAATGGAGAGGCTGATTTGGCATGATCAAGTTGAATGGGCTGCTGAATGTATGGTTCTACCAGCTAGTCTAGTTGAAACAAAGAGGGACTATCCACCAAATATTCAGTCCTTGCTCACCAAGAAGAGTAAGGTGTTTGCTGATTTACCTCCTGGGCCGCCTCCTGATAGGGGGTTTGAGCATGTCATTGAACTCAAAGAAGGAGCCAAGCCAGTCATCACAACACCTTATCGGTATCCTAAGAAGCAGAAAGATGAGATTAAAAAGAACATAAGAGAACTCTTGGAGATGGGTTTCATTTGCCCAAGCAAAAGTCCTTTTGCTTTAGTTGTTGTTCTTGTGAGGAAGAAGGATGGCGCCATCCGCATGTGTGTGGATTATCGTTCCTTGAATCAAAGCACAGTCAAGAACCGGTACCTCATTCCTAGGATAGATGAGCTCATTGATGAGCTACATGGTGCCAAGTTCTTTTCAAAGATTGATTTGAGATCGGGATACTATCAGATTAGAACGAGGGGATCAGATGTTGAGAAGACGGCATTCCGATGCCATTATGGTCATTTTGAGTTTTTAGTCATGCCATTTGGGTTGACTAACGCTCCAACCACTTTCCAGTCTTGCATGAATCGAGTCTTCCAGAAGCAGTTGAGGAAGTTTGTGTTGATTTTCTTTGATGATATCCTCATCTTCAGCAAGACGTGGGAAGAACATCTCAAGCACTTGGAGGAAGTGCTTAGCATCCTTGAATCAAAAAGCTTGTTTGGTAAAGAGTCCAAATGTGAATTTGGAATGATAGAGTTGCTCTACCTAGGTCACATAATCAGTGCGGAAGGGGTGAAAGTTGATCCAAAAAAGATCAAGGCGATAGTAGTTTGGCCACCTCCAGAAAATTTGACTCATTTGAAGGGGTTCTTGGGCCTTTGTGGCTTTTACAGAAGGTTTGTGAAGGGCTACTCTCAAATTGCTGCTCCTCTTACTGACCTCACTAAAAAGGGAGCTTTCTTTTGGTCAGAAAAGGCACAAGGTTTTTTTGATAAGTTCAAGAAGATGATGAGCTCGTTTTCGGTCTTGGCTATACCGGATTTCTCCAAGCCTTCCGAGCTGCAATGTGATGCATCAGTGGGAGGTGTTGGTGCTGTTTTGATGCAAGATAAGCATCCCATTGTGTTTGAAAGCAGAAAATGAAGGAGTGTTGAAAGAACGTACTTCATCTATGACAAGGAAATGCTTGCAATCATGCATGCATTAGCTAAATTCAAACAATATTTGGTGGGGAGCAAGTTTGTTGTCAAGACTAATCATAATAGCCTCAAGCACTTCATGGATCAGAAGGACTTGAACGAAAGGCAACAAAAGTGGGTGAGTAAGCTTCAAGCTTACGATTTTGACATTGAGTATGTCAAAGGCAAAAACAATGTGGTAGCAGATGCACTATCAAGAAGGCCTCATCTGAATTTGTTGTGTGAGCTTACTAGTGATTGGAAGGAGTTGGCTTGCTGATTATACCAAAAATCAGTTTGCAACCAGCATTATTGAGGGTACTTTTCATGATGAAAGGTACAAGGTGGTTGATGAATTGATACACTATAAGGGAAGGATCTTCTTAGTGGCTGATTCTAAGCTCAAAAAGAAGATTTTACAGACTTTCCATGACATCCCACTTGCAGGTCATCAAGGTTATTTCAAGACCTATAAGCAGATCCGTGAAAGATTTTCATGGAAGGGGTTGAAAGAAGAGGTTTTGCGCTACATCAAAGAGTGCCACACTTGCCAAATGAACAAGAATGAGCATACATTTCTAGCTGGGTTGCTGCAACCATTACCAATTCCCAATCAAAAATGGGAAAGCATATCAATGGACTTCATCATAGGGTTGCCTAAAACTCAAGGCAAAGACAGTATTTACGTAGTGGTGGATAGATTAACAAAGTTTGCTCATTTCTTTGCCATTGCTAGTTCATTTTCAGCAGCTCAAGTTGTAGATTTGTTTTTTCATGAGGTGTTTAGGTTGCATGGGTTGCCAAAAAACATTGTGAGTGATAGGGACAGCAAGTTCCTAAGCACCTTTTGGCAAGAAGTTTTCAGGTTGAGTGGTACAGTGCTCACTCCAAGCACTAGTTATCACCCCCAAATCGATGGGCAAACAAAGATTGTGAACAAGTGGCTATAGGGCTATCTCAAAAATTATGTTTCGGAGCAGCAGAAGGCTTGGGTAAGATGGCTTCACTTAGGGGGGTATTGCTACAATTCATCCTTCCACATGTCTATTAGGATATCTCCATTCATGGTTTTCTACGGTTATGAGGTTCCTAGCTTTGCTGATTTGGTGTTTGGTGATAGCAAAGCCCCTCAAGCCAAGGATATGTTGCAGCAAACTCAAGATATTTTGAATTCCTTGAAGAACAACATCCAGATAGCACAGAACCAACAGAAGATGTATGCTGACCAACAACGTGTTGAGCATTCATTTGAGGTTGGGGACATGGTTTATCTTTGTCTTCAACCATACAGATAGTCTACTCTCAAGAAAAGTGGAGCTAAGAAGCTAAAACCTTGTTTCTATGGGCTATTCAGAGTCATCAAAAAGGTGGGAGCAGTGGCTTATGAGTTGGAGTTACCAACAAGCAGTAAAGTTCACAATGTCTTTCATGTGTCTCGCCTCAAGAAGGCGCTTGGGCACAACGTTGTTGCTTCATCCGATTTGCCTCCGTTGGATGAGGAGGGACAATTGTTTCTGGTTCCAGAAGAGATTATTGATTTCAGATAGTGTTCTTTGAGGAGAAGGACAATCAAGGAATACTTGGTGAAGTGGAAGAATTTGCATTTGGAGGATGCAACTTGGGAGAATGAGGAAATTTTGCAACATCCAGGCTTGCGATTGCTTAAGGGCAAGCAATCTTGGGAAGGGAGGACTGTAATGTCCCCTTCTTAGCAGTGATCTAGCAGTGGGCCGTTAGCCTATTCTGGAGACCCGTAGGCTACTCAGAAGTGGAAATTAGGGTTTCCTATCTTCTAGGAGGGTTTTTCAACTTTTTCTGAGGCTTGCTCTTGGAATCTTGGAGATCGGATCGTTGATTCTTTTTGGGTTTTCAGAAAGCTTCGCAACGGTATAGCACGCAAGTTGATCTAAGCAACTTTCTGAATTTACTACTTTTAGTAAATTCTGCTTTTGGTAGTGGTCTTGTTGGCATCAACACAGTGGGCTTTTTTCTTCAGACAGTTTGGTTGGTAATGTTCATTTTGGCTTTTGTGGCGGAATTGTCGGTGAATTTTGAAATTATTTAAGTTGCAAAGGTTATATTTTAATTATATGACCCCTTGGCCTAATGATATAACTTTAAGTTGTTTTGAAAAGGGGACTTGAAGGGTGGACGCGTCATCATGAGGTTAAGTGAATTATTTCAAGATTGATAAAGTTTGACATTGAGAAGTGGGATGCCAAGTTTGAGGAGAGCATTATTTGATTTAAAAATGAATTATTTCATCTTGAGAGAAGGATGCCATTTTGGGGGATGAGTTGAAGTCAAGTCAAACCCTAATGTTTCCTTGGACTTAGGGCGCACCTTCTAGAAGCATCTAGAGACTCCTTTCAGAATCTATATAAGGGAGTGTTGGCTCTTCATTTTACTATCTCTTGTCTACTGTAATGTTATGTTGCCGAAATGGTGAGTGAGTTGCTTCGAGGAATGCATACCTCCTAGCTTGGCTCAGTTTTTTGCTTGAAAGATAGCAACTAATTGATAGAGAGGATTGTTTCTTGCTCAAAGACACAGATTGACATGTTGTAATGGATTTTTGTGAGGTTTTGTTGAGTTTTTGAGTTTGCTGGTCATGTATTGTTGAAAGTCGTTTTTGCATAGAAGTCTTTGAGTGATTTTTGTATAGTTCTGGGTATTGATCTAATGTATTTCTCTGGTAGGGGCGACCCTTCTTGCCAATTTGCAGATTTTTATATCATGAAGTGAATTTAATGGAGTGAAATTGCCTCTCCTTGAGGGCCGTACCTTTCTGGCAGCAGCAATGGGATCCGCGCAAAATAAATTAAGGCTTTTGGATGTTGTTTATGAATTGGGATTTGGGCTCCATCTTATTTAGAAACCTTTGCATATTATTTCAGGTCATTCAGAGGAGTCTAGAGTGTTTTGTGAGCATTTTAGTAGTTTGCTTAGTTGCTGGTCTGTCAAATCAGATTATAGAAGTTTGTCATTTTGAGTTGATTCTGTGTGGGATTGAGTCATTTGGTGTTAGGAGTGATACATTACATAATTGCAGCATTGACACATCTTCACTACAGAGCTTATTGCAAGGATTCTCTTTATTTGTAAGGTTGCATAGTAGTACTGTCAGCTATCTTTCTTTCTTGCTAAGCTTCATTGTAATTCCCACGATTGTGGAAGAGACTGGTCTTGTTCAGTCTTCTTTTATTGCATTTTCTTTTTGTACTGCCTGCTGAACAAAGCGGAAGGGGTCAGCAAGCCGCCCATTTACTTTGAGTACTTGTATTGTAATCACATTCTGCTGATCGGCTTAGCTGTCATCTTACTCCCGTTGAAATACGTGGCCAAGTTGCATACAATTACTTTTCCAACATTGTACTTTCTTGCTTTGAAGTCTAACGATCCCCGACGCCATATGCTCACACCTTGCCTAGCATTGGGATCCTGGTGTACATTCTTGGTGTAGGGTTACATTTCAGCAGTTGATTTGGTTTTGAGCGAACCTTAACGGGTGCTTGTTGTATTGAGTTGTCATATAAAACTCGAAAAAAATTGGTTAGCATATTTCACTACGTATCTCACATCTTCCGAGAAGGAAACTCATTGGCAATTTTTTTGCTAATGAGGCTGTTAGATTGAGTGAGTTTCGTGCGTGGGAGGAGGGCTCGATCCTTCCCGAGAAAGCTAGGAGATTAATGAGAAATGATGGCGTGGGCTGAGTTGATGCGATGTCGGCATTTAATGCTTAGTACCATCTCTCGACTCTCACGCTTTGTGGGTTTTGTTTGGATTGTTGGCGTTCAGTTGAGCGACTATCGCAAGGGTTTTCTTTTCTTGGTGTCTAAAGAAATGGGTGGCAATAGAAACAAAATTGAGGCACACTGTTGTGCGGGTCTGAGGAAGTTAATGAAGCTATGGAAGATTCTCCACCATAGGAATTTTACACCGTTTCTAGAAAGATTGCATGGGCATGACCCAAATGAATTGGTAGAGTTTGTTTGCTGTTGGCATAACTGTAAGCTTCAGATAAAGGGTCTGGAAGTTGATGTAAATGAGGAGCTGATTGCTACTGTGACTGGGATGCCAATTGTTGGTTGTAAGTTTTACAAGAACAAGAAGAGCAAGGAGTTAGCGATGGCCCAGTTCTTCAAAGATGACGAGCGGAAGAATTTGATTAAGATGGAAAGTTGGGGCTATGAGCGCAAGTCACTCAAGAAGATATGGGCAGAGGTTGCCCAGGTGATTATGCGCTATGTGACGTTGGAAGGTAGGGTTACTGCTATACTAGGTCACCATTTCATTGTTTTAAATCACTTCAGACATGGGTTGTGTATTTCCTTCCCGTTTTTTCTGCTGTCTTCCATGGAGATTTTTGTTTATGCACATTTAAAAAATATGAGGGCTCTAGTCCTCCATGAAGGTTTCATTCTTTTAATCATGGAGCATGTGCCCTTGCTATTAAGGGCAAGGACAAGACTCTGAGTGAAGGTTCTAATTCGTTCGGCTCGAATACCAGCATAGGTAAAGAAGAGGAGTGGGAAGAAGAGGATGATGATGGATCTTCGTTCCCTGAGGCTACCTCCTCGAAAAAGAGGAAGAAGGGTAGCGTTAAAAGCAATTGAGCTGCTAAGCGCCTTGTTCTTTTTGATAGTGAGGATATAGAGGTGGGATTAGACGATTCCTGTCCCAAGAAGGTGGATTTGGTTGTTGGCCAGGTAGAAGTCGAAGGGTGAGGTAATAAGGAGGGTTTGCAGGAGAATGTGCTGGCTACGGAGGCCAAGGACGTCCAAACGCATTGGCAAGTTGAAAAACCAGGTGTCCAAAGTTCTAGCAAAGGATGCCAAGGTGATTTGTGAGGAAAAGGCTTTTGGCGAAAAGGCGGTGGAAATCGATGACTTGTTGGCTCATAACATGACCAATGAAGATCTGTAGGAAGAAAATAAGGTTCAAGATGAGGAAGATGTTGAGAAGAAGAGTGCTAAGTCGGAGCCTCTAAAGGTAGATCCCCTTTCTGAGGACTTTTCTTATCTAAATGATGAGTCTCCCTCAATGTTTGAGCTGTTGGACATGGCCAGGGCTGGGGCTACTGAAACTTTTAAATTGGCTAAGTGGACTCTTCAGGAGTTTAATAAAAACATTAAAATAAGGGGTTTGAAGGAGAACTTGAAGAATGTGTTGAAAAGCTCAGTGTCAGACATTTTGATTGACAAAATTGTGGACCTAGAGGGTTCTTTCCATGATTTCAAATCTCTGTGTGAAGATCGGTTGGCTGGCTTAGAAGCCAAGGTTGTGGGCACCAATGTGGACATTAAGAAGCTTTTGCATGCATGCCATATTTCTGTTAAAAATAGTGTAGACTCCTTGGAACTCCTGTTCCGAAAGATTAATGAACTAAGGGAGGACCAATTGTACTTTTCTGAATTAATGGAGGAGGAGCATTCAACCAAGGGCAAAGGAAAAAAAAGGGGCGAAAGATGATAGTAAAGGCCTTGCTGCTAAAGGGTTTGCTGATTGGAAAAAATCCCTTGAAGCTGAGAAGAAGGATCTTCTGGACATGATTGATCTACATAGGAGCCAGGAGCTTGAGGTGTCCTACACCTTAAGCAGTATGAAATAGTGCTCGGTTCTCTTTGTCTGCTGTTTTCTTTCTGCTGGGTCTCAGTTTTCTTTTTGTTGTTTTGCTGTTTTGATGTTGTTGGGTGCTGCTGATGGTTTACTGTTTTATCTCTCGTGCAACACTCTGTCTGTTTTGTATTTTCGGTTATGGTCTGCTGCTGGTATCTTTTTTTCCTATCTTCTAAGTAGCATTTTGTATCTCAAGTTGTAAAGGGTTTCTGGTCCCTTCAAAACTTGTTTTTCTTGTATAATCAAAACAATATTTTTGGTGACACAAGATTGTCATTTCACCTTGGATGCTCCTGCATCAAGAATCCTTAGGCTACAAATTTTGGTTAGTATTTCTTGATACTACCATCTACAACTTGTTTTATCTTGAACTTGTTTGAAATTAATTGTTTATTTTCCAACAAGTCGATACAATCTCTTAAATATCATTCTTGATGATGGAGTTATCTTCCTTATTCATGGCTTCACACCATACATGTTTTTGAGTGGTCTACTCATTATTGGCTATATGTCATCAATAGAATTAATTAATGCAAGGTTTTAAAGAAATTTCCTAGGTAGAATATTTACCCAAAACAAAGTATTAGTCTTGCTAAAATGCTCTTCAATATCTTGTAAGACCTAAGGAAGCCATCTCGACTTTTGGGATGAACTGGAAGGTTGTATGACAATTCGTTTTGGGCTAGAATCAATCACATTAAATCTGATTTCTGACCTGAATTTGGTGCAGCAGATGTTGTAGCCTCTTTAGCCACTCTAAAGGCTTTTGAAAACTTGAGGACCATCCCTCAGTAAATTTTACATCACTACTTACCATTGTCTTCTTTTTCCTTTAGTACCAATATGATAGGACTTAGATGTCTAACTTGTTGGGTGAAAATAATGTAATCAACTTTTCAATAGATTACGCTATCTAGATTTCAGCCACAGCTATGTGAGATATAATCTCTCCTCTCAGAAAGGGGAGGCGCCCTTCTTACTGCTAATAGAAGCTATAGTAAAACTAACAAAATACTTTACAAAATGTACATTATACTTATGAAATGGGGGGGTGTGTTACATTTATACTTCTCTCTTTTTTCAGAGAAGATGTTTACAATGCTTCACGATTGGAAAGTCCTAGATCTGATAACTGAAACTTAACAAACAACAGTAATGCCGATATCTCTATCTTGTCAAAGCAAAGCGTAGAGATACCAGATATGATTTATAATAATAACAAAAGAAAAGGAAAAGGGAAAGCTCACGAAGGCACAAAGTCGTTTCGTAGCTTTTTCAATGTTGAATCTGTAGAAGTATCATTTGTCGTATTAGAAGCATAAAGTCTTCTTAGATACAACAATTCTTCGTACTGAATGAACGATTACAAGCACAAAGTCTTGTAGATCTTTCAACCAAAACATTCACACATAAAAGCAAATCCAAATAATAGATGTAACACAAAGTTTACATAAACTACTTGAAGCCCTTCAGATCTCTGTAGTGTACCAACACTCTGTTGTGTTGTTTCCACTAAGTTTCGTAGATCTGATTTTGTTTCAGTTTGTGTTTGCCTTCTTTGTGCTTCTGAGTTTGTTTGCTAATAACACTAAAATGGTACTAAAGAGCATATGCATACAACGAAAGCTTCAAATAATCTAAGCTACTGAAACAACTTGAGTACATTGTTCAATTTAGAGGCCAAATATAATTTCTTCATTACAAAATAAGATGCTTACAACATATAGTTTTCATCAGATTCAAAACTAAGTATTTCATAAACCATACTTTAACTTACAGCCAAACATCACTGTGAATAGTGACTTGCTACAGTACCCGCCCCCAAAGAAGTGCACACAACTTTTGGAAGACGAACTTCTCCCACCAAAATCCGGATTGGCAAGCCTTCTAGGATAAGGGCTCCCCCTTTAGGAAAGATAGCAGCCTCTTAGAAGAGGCGTTTCTTTTAATATGTGCTGATTAAAACCCTCAAGAAATGCAGCTGGCTGTAGCTTCCAAAAAACAGTCCCAAAATGCTCCACAAGCGAACAGCTCTCGTGCAAATGTGAATGAATAGTAACTGAAAAATATAAAGTGACCCCTTCCTTTTAAAGACACATGGTCTCTAGGCCGAGGATGGTGAAATAGAAGGTGAGTATCATAAATTTAAGCACAAGTATCCTGCCAAACACAACAATTCACCTTGTCACCATACTCTGAAGACCCATACTGCAAGCTGACGACCAAGTGCCCGTCCAAGAAACCCTCTATCCAGAACTATTAGCCTACGAGGGTCAGGAAAATAGGCTAATCCCCCAACTTTGATGCTCGTGAAAAAGGGGACATTACAATCTCATACACTAATCACCACCGATATAATCAAATCATAAGATAATTGATCCCAACACAAAGTCCGGTATGCAATCCTCTTCTTTATTGATTAGATCTAGATTCGCAAAATTGAATACAAAGCTTCAATGTTTGTTTCAAAGGAGCAGCACTTCGTTGCAAAATATCAAAAGGTAAATATTACAACAGAGATCTCTCATATATATAGAAAAGAGAGATGAGTAAATTTAGGAAATTAGGTGAGCAAAAATTGGAAACCCTAATCTAACTAAGTGTAATTTTTCTTTGAGAAGTTACATGTCATATTTTTGGTGTAATTACACTTTACAAAAAGACATTTAAGATGTCACAAATTATTTACAAAATGCATATGGGAATGCATCAAAACTTTCAACACTGGGAGATCAGGAATCCTCATGGTTCGTTGCTTGGGCGTGGAAGTCTTCATATTTCTTCCTGGTCTCCTGCATGAATTTATCATCTGGACCAACGGTATAATCCACAATGGTGTGAATCCTTGTGACTAATCTCTTGGCGGATGAAAGAACCTTCTTGCACCTGTTAAGATGCGTTGTAAGGTTATCAAGGGTGAGCCTGATATCACATAGGTCATCTATGGAGGCATATGAAAAGTCCGCACTCTCTATCTGACCCATGACGGCTTCTTTGAAGATCTGTGATAGTTTTGTGGCTGGAAGGAAGATACGGTCTTCTTCGAGAAGCTTGCTTGGCAACTCTTTAACCCTTCTTTCGAGAATAATCTGATGTTCAACATCTTCCTGAACCTGGTGGAGATCTTTTGTGAATACGATGCCTCAAAGATTCCCTTACTTCAACATATTTTTCTTTGTCGGGAATAACCTCGACTTCCACCAGTTTACTGAGCTTTACCTGTTTCATTTGTGACCAAAATGACAAGCATTTTTCCATCTCTTTGAGCTCTTGAGAAAGAACAACTTTTTCTTTATCTAGCTCTAATTTGAGCTGAGCTACCTGGGTAGCTTTCTCATCAGTGGCAATTATAATTTGAGAACCGTGTTCTACAACTTTGTTGATGAAGTCATACAACGCTTTTCCTTTGGAGAGAAATCTTTCAACCTTTCTGATAGCTGGGTCCTCAAGACTTACCATTGCCAATGGTTGTGCATTACTTGTAGATCCTGCAAGCTTTTTAATAGTAGCGGCATAATGCTCTGCCCTTTGTTTGTATAAGTCACGGGCTTGCTCCATTTTGTCCAGTCTATCTGCCAATATATTCAAAGTTACTTGCGCATCTTCCTTGGCGCTTTCAATAGTAACCTTGCCAAGTTGGACTCTAGTTACTGTATAATCCTCCATATTAACATCTCCTTCCTCCTGAGGTGGAATGCCAATCTTTGCATATTTCTGACCTGTTTTGTCAACTTGAAGTTGTGAGTATACTTTTGCTTTCTTTTTATCCTTGGCCTTTGGTGGAGGTATTTCTTCAAGATCAAGCTCCTCAGGAGAAATCATTTGCTTCTTTCGTTTCAATACTTGGGATACCAACCACGAGGGAAGAGAGGAGGCAAATGATTCTTGGTTGACCGTCAATTCTTTTGTTACCGCCACTTCTGATGGAAGGACGGGTATGGAAACAATTGACGAGGTATCTGTCACCACTGTTCCAGAAACCTGCACATTGACCCGATTTTGCGGAGAGTCACTCATAAACCTATTAAATTTAGCTTCTGAATTGAGGTCATATGATGGCGAAGACAAACTGGGAATGGATGATGGAGAACCTGACGGAACATCAACCGTTTGAACACTCGTCAATGAAGGAGTATCTAGTGTGGTTGATGCTACAGGGAGTGGTGTAATGTCCACTGTGGGTATGGCAGATGTAAGAATAGGCAATGTGGAAAGAGGTGGCGGAGGAATGTCAATAATAGGAAATGTGAGAGGAACGCTTGAAATTACAGGTGATGATGACTGGAGAAAATCTTCAACTACGTGCTCGAGTGGAGACATAGCTTGTTCTTCATTGGGCTCGAGTTCCTATTGATCATTTTCTTGATCCTCTTTCTCTTTCTCACTTTCTTGATCACTTTCAGACTCGTGTTCATCTTCTGAATGTTCTTCTTCATTGGAGTCTGTTTCCTCTAAATCTTCTTCTTCATCGGATTGATCACTTGTACTTTCTTCATTATCAAAATCTATCTCTTCGGAAATAGTCTTCTTTCCCTTTGAGTGAGATGGTTCAGATTCTGTAGTCCCTTCCTCATGGATGGGTGAACATTCTTCTTGCCAATAGTGAATTTGATTTTAGGACCCTTTCTCGAGGAAGTAGGAATAACCTCATATCTGTCTTTGATGCGGGGTTCTTGTTGTAGATTAACATGTGTTCCAGACTCTTCTCCTTCTGACTCTGTTATGAAATCTTTCATCTGAAAACCATGCTTTTGTAACCATTCAACAATGTTAGCCAAAATTGGGGCTAACCTTTCTTTGATGGAAATGCTCTCCTTCTTTGACCATTGAATTGTAGGCAAAGGTTTCTTTAAGATTTGCTGTTCATCATAGGCAACGTTTAGGATGTCAACAGGATCTGTAAAGTCCTCTGGTAAATCAGCAACACCAATACCTCTGATCTGTTGAACAGTCAACCTACACCAGTCCATCTTGCGAATAGCCTCTTCGTCTCTACAATCAGCCCAAATGTCTTCAAAGTGATTCCCATGTTTGTACCCCCTTTTCAGCTTCTTTCTGACATCTCGGTAATCAAAATCATGTCTATATTTGTAGTTCCTGATCGTCATGATCTGCATCTCAGCATAGATTGATTTTTCCTTTTGCACACTCTTGATGGTATATCTACCGATTGTCATTGGGAACTTAAAACCGGGTTTATGAATCCTTCGACGTTCTTTGTGAACTGAAATCAGCTGTCTGCATAACTCCATCAAAATCCACTTGTCTGAAGGATATCTGGGCAACATGTAAGGACAACCAGTATAGCATCCTACCCTTATGTAAGTAAAAGTCGGGAATTGAAGATATATGCATCCGACCTTACTTACCACTCTGTAAGCCTCATCTGATACTCTCTTTCTTTTGAGCGTTGGATCAAAATTGAAAAGCAAAGGTGCAAAGAAAGCATCAGTGACTCTCCTGAAATGATGATGGCTCTCCTTCAATTCAAGCTGGTAGAAGTAATTATAGATTGGTGTGGAAAGTTGGTTCCCTTTTGTGGATAGGCTTGGGAATTGTCTCATCACAGCTGCAGCATACACCAAGTATGAAGTCATGTAGAACTTCAAGGTAGTCGGTACATTAATCAACTGCTCATGAATTGCATCATTGATCTGTTTACCCCAGTCAATGTGATCTTTCTGTCTTCTTATAATTCAAATGTATTCATACATCCAATCACAAAAATGGGAAGTTTCTGGCAATCCTTTCACCCTGCTCAAAAGTATGATCATGTCTTTGATGTCCTCTTTGAAGTTAGCTCGAGGAAGCCCTTTCGGCCATCTGGAAATAGTATGCCGTGGTTCCTTCAACCATTGAGTGTTGATCAGATACTTAGCCTTATTCGGATTTGAGTCATAAACCTTCTGTGCTGATTGTACCGAGATGTCAACATACTTCTCCATTTGCAGGATTTTGAAAACTATGTCAAAGAAGTCTTGATCTAGTCTCAAAACCTCATGTCCGAAAGAATTAATGACGCTTTTGCTCTCCCGAATATAGTGAGAAGCAACTTGGAGAACAAACTCTGTGTGATGTGCAGCAGTTGGAAATGAAGAAACCAGATGAAGATTACTGTGCACGATAGCTCTCAGAGAGTCTTCAAGAGGCTTTTGTTTGGTTCTTTTGACGAAGTCAAGGAGATCTTGATGGCCAACTTCTGTGTCTCTGATCTCTTCAACCTTCGAAACCACTACCGTTGGCGGGTAAACACCTTGGTACTTGTATTTAATCTCACCTTCAGCTTTTGAAGACGAAGGAGGTTTCTTAGCTGTCATCTGAGTTTACTTCAGCTCTGTTTAGGAAAAGATCCTCTGACGAGATCAATTACTGCTGTACAAATAAGAGTCAACAACTCGTTAGTCAAAAAGGCAACATTGGGATGCTCGAAGCGAGGAGGGATGTTGAGCAAGCATGGTGTAAGTGACGAGGCACACAAAATGATGCTAGGAATGGTCGAGAAGTGGTTCAATGCGAAACTGGATAGTTTTAGAGCGATTTTGGTCAAGTGCAAGAAATGGTGCAATGGCTCCAAAAAAGTGCGTTTTTCCCTTAGTCAATTTTTAGTTTTTCAGAGAAAAGTGTAAGGGCGCTGAAAATCAGCGCCCTTGCACTTGGGGAGATTTGTCACTTGGTGCAATGGCACTGAAAAAGTGCGCCATTGCACTTTGACTTAGAAATTTTATTGTGGAAGTGTAGGGAAGAAAAACGCGAATGGGAAGGAGAGAAAAATGTGAAACGAACATGAAGGAAAAAGCATGTATAAACAACATGTAATGTTTGGAGAGAAGAGAGAAAAACGTTATTCCCTTTTAGAGAGAGCACGCATTTTAGACAAGGCGCGTTTTGCTGAGAATGGAAGCTGAGAAAAACATATGCAAGGAAAAACGTATGCATCAAAACACAAAAACCCCAAAAGAACGATGTGAATAAGAGAAAGAAGATGTGGTCAGGAAAAAAGAAATCATGAAACAAAAAACAAAACGTACCTGGAGAATGCTGGAAGATAAATCAAAACTGAAAAGAAGCCCTTTCTCAAAAACGTGTTTTGCAGCCAAGAGCTTGGTCGACCAGAAATAGGAGAGGTGGAGAAAAGAATAAAAGTGAAATGAAATAAACCAAAATCACTTTTAAGTGATCAATGAGTAGAAATGGCGAACTCAAGTTGTGCATTCAATCAAGGCATACACTGATATGTTCTTATCAGATTGTATGTATATATTTGTAGACAATGATATATTCTTTTCAGATTGTATATATATATATACAATCTGATAAGAATATATCATTGTCTGCAAATTGTAATCATTGTATTTGCAGACAATGATATATTCTTATTAATTATCACTATCAAAATTTAACAAAACTACATATTAATTATCAGATTAATTATATATACACACACACACACACACACACACACACACACACACACACACACATATATATATATATATGTACATACATATATGCATAACAATATATATGTATGTACATATATACCTATCAATTTATATATGTATATACATACATATATATAATTGATCTAATACTAACTAATCTCATAATTATTCTATACTATTACTCAATTCATCTAACTTTCAGCCATATATATAAAAACAAATATTTTTCAGTATTACTAGGTCATTGCCAAAGTAAAGTCAAAGACTTTACTTGTCATTAACGCTTAATGTCTTCAGTTGATTGCAGACAAGTCCTCTCATGCCTGCCATTAATAGACCAATGTAGTTAAATATATTCCTCCAATCAAATAAGCATTTGTAAGAACAAAACATTTATGAACAGAATATAACATAAAATATAAACATATCATAAAGCATTCAGAGCAAAATATCCCTATAGAGTTTATTGTGTTAACAAACACAACTTCGTTGGTATGTTGATAATCCACATGCTTGGTTCACCTCTCGATGCTACCGCTTGCCTACAAAATAATTATTATAAACGGGGGTAGTACTCGTACTCGTAACATTCCCACATCAAATCATCCTTACAATATTGCATTCACAACAATAAGAGTTTTGATTGGAGCATTATAATCCACAATGTTTTGATCCTTAGTAGGAAGCTGAAAGATACAGTGTATAATGCATATCATGGCACCCTACATGGTGGTGCAATAGAAAGGACATATATATACATGTATATGTATGTGTATACATGTGCATATACATATACATATACATATATTTATTGATAGCCATGGCACGAAGCTGTTTGAGGGTGTGTATTGTAGGTCACATTAAATGTACTTTACAAAATATTTGAGAACAAGCGTGTAGAAAGATTTGAGAACAAGCGTATTCTTCGAAATCTTTCTACACGCTTCTCAAACCTTCAATAAGGTACATTTAATGTATGCTAGAATATGCACCTTCAAACAACTTCATGCCACGGCTATCAATAAATATATGTATATGTATATAAATATACATGTCTATGTATATACATATACATATACATTCATACATACATATGTATATACATGTGTATGCATGTGTATATGTATTTGTATATACATATACATATACATGTACATGTATATGTATATATATACATACACATGTACATGTATATGTATATATATACATACACATGTACATGTATATGTATATATATACATACACATATACATATATGTAATCTGATTATTGAAACACATAAAATAAGTGGAAGAAAATAGATTAACCCGATTAAATAATGGATAATGCTCATTTGAACAACTAACTGAAAACTGAATAATTTGTATGTTTGAAAATAATGTAAACATTGAGTACATAAATATAAAAGAGTATATTGAATAATGAAACAAACAACATAAATGTAAATCTAGTATACTGATAAATAAAAACATGAATTTAGTTATTCTGGGTGTACCAACATGAATAAGCTCCCTTTTAAGAGGAATGTGCATAGGTTGCCTTAGTAAGCTCTGAATTTTGCAGAGGATATTTAGGGAATGACCTTGGAAATTCCCTCTTATAAAATCATTCGAATGTGCAAATTGAATCTTTGTGGGAAACAATATGTCATTTCATTTTGCAGTGGCCATTTATGCCAGAGTTCTGTCGTGGCTTTTAGGAAATCGATTTTATATTTGATTTAATTGACAAAATAGGCGGCTTGCATAAATTCAGTCATATATATGAATTATAATATGTTTCTTGTTTTATTATATGTACCAAGCTGAATTTTGTAAAGGATATGCAATGAAAGCATAGGAGAATTCGTAATGAAAATGACACTAGAAATTCCCTCTTATAAAATCGTTCGAATGTGTATATTGAATAAATTGAATTGTGGTGATTGACTTTCAAATTTGAATGGTGCCTTGAATGAAAGAAAACCTATTTCTAATTATAAATAAACCTATTTCAACTTGCGTTTGCATGTGGGCCCGCTCATTTTTACACGTGGATCTGCTAGGAGGTGGGCGCTTTAATCTCAACCTGACCACATTACCATGTTAACCACGTGCCACATATGCCTTCATCCAACCACGCGTATGGGTTTACCTAACTGCAGGTTGTCGGGCATCTTTAAGCCCAAACTCATCATCTCCCGCAGTTTTCTTCCTCATTTTCACCTCTATTATTCATATAAGATTATACATATATAATCTGATATATATAATGTATACAAGGTTATACGTATATATAATCTGATATATATAATGCATATTAGATTATACATATAATATCATACATATATAATCTGATATATATAATATTATACATTTATAATCTGATATATAGATTTTATATATCAGATTACATATGTATAGTCTTATATAGATATATATCTATATCAGATATCTATATAAGATTATACATATATAATCTCATATATATATCAAAATTGACATCCCTAAGATACCAAAAGTCTCTCTTTAATTGATATACATATATATGGAGGTTTCCATGGATGTTAGTAATCTCATATATATATCAAAATTGACATCCCTAAGATACCAAAAGTCTCTCTTTAATTGATATACATATATATGGAGGTTTCCATGGATGTTAGTAGCTACATAGTGACTATCCATTGTTATTATTTAACAAAGGTTTAGAAGCGATGGGAGAATAGTTCATGGGGAAGGAAACTAATTGTGCAAAAGCGAAGAGCTGCATTAAATGACTTTGATCGGTTTAAAGTCATGCTTGCGAAGATTGAGGTTTGTTTTATTCTTCAAGAAGTTGGTTTTACCTTTAAGTTGAAAAAGAAAACTTTGCTTGAACCATCACTAGTTTTAGCTTTTTGTAGTTGGATGATTTTTTTAGCATCTATGGATTTCCATGAGGATATGAACAAATGCAAAGTAACTGCTTCATTTTGAGTTTTGAGGGGCTAGCTAATTGAAGTTAGTTGTTATATTCCTTTCAACGTTCTTTGGACATGCATATTCAATTGATAATGCCAATGTGTTTATTAAAGATAATAGAGTTATAGGGATATGTGGCAAGAAACTTGGGCATTATTAAATGGCAGACATTGATAGATGATCATGTTAAGGTCCATGTGATGAAACCGTACACAGCTTGATATGATAAAACACTACAGGGCATGACTGTATATATATATATATATATATATATATATAGACAATCTGATAAGAATATATGATTGTATTTACATACAATGATATATTCTTATCAGATTATATTATATATATAGTCATGTCGTGTATATATATATCAAGCCTCATGCTGTGTAGGGTTTCATCATATCAAGCCGTGTAGGGTTTCATCACATGAACATATATATATATATCATTGTCTGCAAATATATATATACAATCTGATAAGAACATATCATTGTTTGGAAAGAATATATCATTGCCTACAAAAATATATATACATTTTGATAATAACATATCATTGTTTGAAAATAATATATCATTGTCTGCAAAAATATATATACAAGCTGATAAGAACATATCATTGTCTGAAAAGAATATATCATTCTCTGCAAAAATATATATACAATTTGATTAGAACATATCATTGTCTGCGAAGCTTCATGTGATGAAACCCTACATGACATGATTATATATAATTGTCTGCAAATTGTAATCTTACAACCGGTTGATAAATTGGGACAAAAACTGTATACCCATTAAATTTTATGATTATAATGTAGGGATTCAAAGAGAATCCGACAAAATCTGTATACCCATTTAATTTCATGTGCATATTATAATTACTGAAAATAGAAAACGTCTACCCATTAACCCGTATCCTGAAACCCCTCAAAAATTTTGGGAAAAAATTGGAAACCCATTAAATTTCATGATTATACCGCCGTTTGATAGTATACCCATTAAATTTCATGATAATACCATTCAAAAATCTGTCAATGTTCTATTTAAATCACATTACATGTGATTAGTTCATAGAATAATGTCAAAAAAATCATAGCAGTCAAACCCTCGATGCCATAGACAAAATAATTCACGAGGGATCAAATTTCAACCAGTCACATGTAAATAGAAATGATTATAGTCAAACCCTTAATGACATACAGACAAATGATTTTTAAACACACCAAAATGCACTAAAACATCGTTGACGCCAACAAGAACCCATTGTTGAACAAACAATATTGTAGGTGAAGAGAGGTGGAGATGTTACTTGCATCAAAAGGGAGCCGGCGGAAATTGCCATGGTCGCACGAGGTCGCGTTGATGGCGGGAGAAGGCAGACCACAATAACAATGACGAAAAAATCCGCGGGAGATGATGAGTTTAGGGCTTAAAGATGCCCAACAACCTGCGGTTAGGTAAAATCATACGCGTGGTTGGATGAAGGCATATGGGGCACGTGGTTAACAAGGTAATGTGGTCGGGTTGAGATTAAAGCGATCACCTCCTAGTGGACCCACGTGTTAAAATGAGCGGGCCCACATACAAACGCAAGTTGAAATAGGTTTATTGATAATTAGAAATAGGCTTTTTAATTTTTTTTTTTGGCTTTTTAACGAACGGGTATCAGTGAAGTGATAAAAATGTAGCGGACGGAGGTCCAAAAACACCATTTTTGAGCACCTTTCGCTTTAAGGGTTCGACAAGACGCGTTTGAAGTACCTAGAAGCCAAAATTTTCTTTTTAAGGTCCTAACTTGCTTAGGAACAAGCCAAAAAAATAACCGAAGAAATCGGACCTATTTTCCACTTTGTACAGATGCACGAAGTTAGCCGGGGCTACTACTGGTACGTCTCCCCTAGACATTGTATAAGCTTAATACATATCATTAGACTTGAATTGAGATTTCGCATCGACAAACAAATTAACAAAATTCAAATGCTTTTCATTATCAATGTGCATACATATCATATAGGAGTCTGATAATTATAACCAAAATGCCCAAAGGCTCCAAGTCTCAACTATGAAATGACATGATAAACATAAAACTAAGAAAATATATCACTGTCCAATGTCCCTAATCAGCAGAAGGTAGGTCTAAATCAGCATCGCCCTCGCCATTGGAGCTCGAGTCTAAGTCAATGTCAGTGTCCATGTCAATAGAAGGATTTGCCTTAACCAATGGAACCCCAACCAATCCCTCATGTGCATCCTCCTCCTCAATCTGTATAGCATCTTCGGGATTAACATCCCAACGTAAGGCTAGAGTCTGACGATACTCACTAGATTGGCGATCCTGTAGCTGCAAAGCACTGTGTATTGCCACCAACTTCTCTAATCGTCTAGAGGTAAGGCAGTTCCTCTTGATTGATTGGATGAAGCTATATGTGGACCAATTCCTGTCTGCAGTAGAGGAACTGGCAACCCGTGAAAGAAGATGAATGACAAGTAATCTCAACTTTGGTGCATCCTTCCCATGCCACGTCCACCATCCAATAGGGTCGGTTTGAGCCAATGTAGCTCTATCCGTCCTCGCCTCTGGTTTGCCGAAGGTTGGACCACAAAGATTGGCAAATGCAAGCCACCGTGTGTGAAATATAGTAGATTCCTCTGAAGTATACATTTTTGTAAGGGCCCTCATAAAGCCTTCTTTCACCTCTTCATCATGAGATGGAGCCACACTCCCAGGTGTCGGTGCATACCATTTGGGATTGAGAGCATAGACTGCCATATGAAGCGGGGTGTTCATAATGTCCCACCGTCGTGTCACAATGGGCCTAAGACGCTCCTCATAAAATGCCAAAGTAGGGTCCCTGCTATGAATTGCTTGCTTGACCTGTCCAAGCATACTATCAAAGGTCTCCTAAATCTCTCCAAGGCTAGGAGAGTCAGTATCAGTATATCTAATCGCTTGCACAATAGGTTGGATGAAGGAGCATACATATCTGCAAGTGCAAACAAGTTACAAAAATTAAAATCAGCTAGCCTATAAATATTAAATAATAAAATGAAAATCAGCAATAATAAAATTAAGAAATAATTCAAATAAATAATAAAATCAGCAATGCCAATTTTCTTACCTCATTGTGGACCAACAGTCATCATCAATGATTTTTTGTTTCATCCTTTTTCCCTCCGGTGTGCTTGACTCATGCCATCTACCCCACTCTACATTGACCACCATTATTTGTAGAGCCTCTTGGACTTCAAGCATCCTCTCCAATAAAATGAAGTAGCTGGCATATCTAGTCTCCACGGGCTTGAGGAATTCCTTGCTCGAAAATGTTCTGAACAAAGCAAGTGAAGTCTAATGGTTGCAAATGAACATTTGCACCTCTCTAGCCTCTGCAACCACTGCCTTCACCCAATCTATCTTCCCAATGTCCTTCAAGGTATTGTTCAATGCATGCACACAACAAGGGGTCCAAAAATGTGCTTATAAGCACTCTCCACCATCAATCCAACTAATTTACACACAGGGGCTGAATCAGTCACTACTTGGCAGTGGCGTATCATCAAGTTGATATGAGATTAGTATAGATATCAATTTAATAATTTAATAAATTTATAGATTATGTCTCACATTCCAAATCAAAAATAAGAAAGAAAGAAAATGTGATCACTACCTCCACAACATTAGAGGCTCGAACATCCTCTATAGCATCTCTCAAAATTTGAAATTGGAAGGTTGCATCCTTCGTTTTGCTCGAACAACTATAGCTCTAAGAAAATAAGAGCCTGCTGTACTAGTGACAATAAGATTGATGAGTGGCCAATGTTTGATATCGGACCACCCATCCATGATTATGGAGCAGCTATCTGTCAACCATGTTTGTCTCATATCCTCCATCAAAATACTCACCTTTGAGTACTCTTTATCAAGAAGAGTGGTGCGTAGCTTAGTTTCTCTAGGTGGAACATATGAGGGACCAGCAGCTATAATATCTTTGCACATTTGTTTAAAATATGGTGAATGTGAGACATGAAATGGTATGGCATTAGCATAAAAAAACTTGGCAATAGAGGAATCAGCCCCATCTTTTATTGTAACATTAAACATATCAGCAACATTCATACTTCTTTTCTTTCCTCTAGTAGAATCCTCCCCCACATGAGATTGAGAAGCTGAAGCAACATCCACTGATGGTGTAGGCATTCCCATACTAGGCTGCAAACTCTCAACTGAAACCCCTTTACTTAATGCCTCCCCCTCCATATGCAATCTAGTTGCCTCAATTTTTTCTTGTTGGGTTATTTTTCTACACCCTTTCACCCCTTGACCACCAATCCACAAAAGATGGCAATAAACTCTCGTATAGCCGCCCCTATGTTGTTTGCGGCACAAATGACACTCCCATACTCTACTACCCCCCAATTTTTTTTTCTTATCTTTATCAACTCTTGTTGCAAATTGTAGTAGAGGTTTTTTGGGGTTAAATGGGTCTTTTGCCCATTTTTTGAGGGTTTCAGATGGACATTCAAATGGGTTTGAACTTGCTGACCCTGCTCCCCTCCACTCTCTGAACACCCCCCAATGTTTGCAGTTGCACTATTTCTAGGTCTATTTCTTGTTCTTTGAGTTTGAGTTCTTTCTTGCATTTGAATTTCAATATCCTCACTTTCACCATCACTGCTGCTACTCATGGTTGTTTTTTAAATGTTTATGAAATTTTTGATTTCAAAGAGCTGCAAGTTAAAAAAAAAAACCCACAATGCCCTTCCAATGTGTTGAAAAACTTAAAAAAATCTTGCAAAAATTAAAAACAAATAGCAAATACAAAAGAAAGATGAAAAACATACCTCTAATATGTTGGAAATGATGCCCTAAGCTCCTCTTCAACCTACTGTTCTCTCCTTCACTCAACTGCTCCTCTTTTGCTCTCCTTCACTTCACAATGCAAATGTAAAAATTTGTTGCTTTTTCTCATTTTAGGGCATATATTACATTGAGATTAGGTTGAGTGGCATGGGGCATCCCTTGTGTGCTTGCCCATGCCTTTTTTTCCAATTAAAAAACTTTAATTTTTTTTGAAAGTGCCTTTTTTTTTGGCTGGGCCGTAGGGTACGGCTAGCCGTACTTGGTACGTTTGAGGGACAGCTTGGCCGTATCGAGTACTGCTAGTCGTACCCTAAGTCCCCTACAAGCTAGCAAAAAGTCCCCAGTAAGGTCTGGGTACTTTGAGGGCAAAAAGGGATGGCTAGGGGACGTTTCCTAGTCGTCCCTACGTCCCCGTTTTGTACCCAGTACAAGAAACGGCAAAAAAACATAGGGGACGCGTCCCCGTGAAGCATAGATGTAAAAAAATGAATGAAACACTTGAAAGTTTTTTACCTCTAGGTTCCCAATTATGAAGGCCTTCATTGTTTTCGTTTTCAATAATTTGTAGGGACACCACTTGAAGTGTAGACAATTGTATTACATTCTTCACACCTAAGACACATGAGAAAAGACATACTATGAATCATGGATTTCATTGTTTCTAGTATGAACCGATTCCTCCTCTTGGCTATACCATTTTGTTGAGGATTATGAGGAACCAAGAGCTATCTCTTTATCCCTTTTTCTTGGTAGTAAGTGTCAAATTTGTTGGCACCAAAATATCCAAAGGGATAATCAAGCACCAACATTCCTATTGCCAAAAGAAGACTAAGGTAGAAGGATCCATAATCAACTATGTACCTTAGAATAGAGATTAGTGATCAAGGGGTTGAGGGTTGACAATGGTCATCATTAGTTATAAGGTGGTGGGAGACAATTGTAACTTAGTCAACAACTAGTGACATCCACATGTCAAGGAATGTAGATCGACTAGCACAGGGAATGATCTAGGGGGACAATTGCCATTACATGGGACAATTTGGTTATTTTAGTGACTAAATCCTAGAATTCGGAAGTGCTATAAATATGTTGTATGAGTCATGAATGAGAAGAGAGAATAGATGGTGGTCAATGAAAGGTTGAAGAGGAGAATAAGCAAAAGAGTTTTGATGGACTAGGCATAGGTCCAAGAAGGGATGATCTAAAAGAGTAGGTCATCAAATGGTTGAGCCAAGGTAGTAAAAGAGTTTAAAGTGTTGAATCATCATCCGTTGATGTTCTATTGCAACTTTGCGTGATGCTTATGCTTGAGCCCAAGGTCCCAATGTTCTTATTGTCATTGGTGACATATTTAAACTACCTTTTTTAATATAGTGATTTTTGTTTCATCTTGTTTGCCAAAGCATAATTCGGCCATAGGTCTACTTGCTTTCTTGTATTGGATGGACATTGTGTTGCTTTATGCACTTTGGATAAGTTTTTGCCACAAAGCCATTAGATTGTCGTATATAAATTTTTACCTCAATATTGCCATGCAAGAAAGTAGTTTTAACATCCATTTGCTCAATTTCAAAATCACAAGTAGCAACAATAGATAATAGGAATCTAATAGAAGTTAACTTAGCAACAAGAGAAAATTTCACTAAAATCAACTCCCTCTCTTTGGGAGTAGCCCTTGGCCCCTAGTCTGGCATTGTACCAGTCTAACTGTGACCGTTTGCACCGATTTTTTTTTTATATACCCACTTGCAACGAATGGGCTTAATTGCTTTGGGCAAACTAACAAGATCTTAGGTGTCACAATTGTCTAGTGCCATCATCTCCTTTTGCGTGGCTTGTATCCAAGACTCACTTTCCTCCGAAGAGAGCCTCCCTAAAAGATCTAGGTTCATCGTTAGTGCTTAACAAAGCAAATACACAACGAAAATCAGGCGGGCTATTCCTATCAACTGGATTTCGTTGTCTTGTGGACCTTTTCAATGTAGGAGTTATGGGATCTGCTTGTTCTTCTATATGCTTGTCTTGCACATCATCTAAACTCTCTCAACCCTCTTCTTGTCCATCCTCTGATCCATCTGATTGTTCTTCCACATCTGCATCTTCTTGCTTTTGTATCTTTGTCTCGAAGTGCAGCGTTTTAGTCTTTTCTTTCTCTTTTGGTTGTTCTTCACCTAAGTAAGCTCTAAACTCCTCGAAAATCACATCTCTAGAAAAGACTATTTTTTGGGTTAGAGGATTCCAAAGCTTATAACCTTTTACATTCTCACCATAACCCATGAAGATGCATTACTGAGCTTTTGGATCCAGCTTAGATCACTTCTTTTGAGAGACATGAACAAAAGCCTCACAACCAAAGACCCTTTAATGTGAAACAAAAGGCTTTCTACCTATCCACACTTCATAAGGAGTTTTGTCAACAAAGCTCAACATGGAGATCTATTAATCAAATAACAAGTAGTACTTATGGCTATTTCCCAAAAGCATCTATCAAGCTTAGCACCATTAAACTTGCTCCTAGTTCTTTCCATTAAGATTCGGCTCATTCTTTGTACTACCACATTTTGTTGGGGAGTGTAAGGAGTAGTCTTTTGTTGAACGCTACCTGCATGCTTACAAAACTCATCAAAATCCCTAGAATAATATTCGTCCCCATTGTTAGATCTCAACATCCTTATCTTATAATTTGTCGGCTTCTCAATTAAGGCTTTAAAATCCTTAAATTTAGTGAAAACCTCAGATTTTGCATGCATAAAACATGTCCAAGTGTATCTTGGGACATCATCAATCAAAGTAACATAATAAAGAGATTTTCCAAAAGAATCAACATCCATTGGTCCAAACACATCCAAATGAATGATCTCTAACAATCTCTCAACTTTATATGTCCCATTAGGAAATGACGATTTATTCTATTTACCAAACACACAATGCTCACAAAAATCTTTTTTGCCAACAAAATAATAAAAAATATTGTCAATCAACTTTTCATTAAAAATGGTCCTAAGACCTTTTTCACTTATGTGACCCAATCAATGGTGCCACACCATACATGCATTTTCTCTCCTAGTGACATTGGCAGAGTTACAAAAAGTGGAGGCATTAAGTCTAAACAAAGTCCCTATCCGAGATCCTTTAGCAATCACCAAACTCCCTCTTACCAATCTACAACCAGACTTATCAAATGTCACATGCTTTTTAGAATCATTCAACTTGCATACTGAAAGTAAATTTCTCGCAAGTCCTAGAATATGTAAAAGTGTAAACATCATCAAGGGTTTTAACCCTTCTATCAGTGAAACACAACTTTACCCAATCATTGGTGCCACAACATACATGCATTTTTTCTCCCAGTGACATTGGTAGAGTTACAAAAAGTGGAGGCATTAAGTCTAAACAAAGTCCCTATCCGAGATCCTTTAGCAATCACCAAACTCCCTCTTACCAACCTGTAACCAGACTTGTCAAATGTCACATGTTTTTTAGAATCATTGAACTTGCATACTGAAAGTAAAATTCTCGCAAGTCCTAGAATATGTAAAAGTGTAAACATCATCAAGGGTTTTAACCCTTCTACCAATGAAACACAACTTTACCTTTCCCTTACCAACAATCTTCTTTGTGTTGTTATCACTAATAAGACTTGTCCATTGTAAGCTAAGTAAAAAACCACTCCTTGTGAGGAGTCATATTGTAGGAGCAACCTAAATCAATAAGCCAAGCATCATTACTAATAGTGTTAGTTGAAATAAACAAAGCGTCAGAATCACTATCATTTGAGGATTTCTCCGTGGAGGATTTTGCACTCTTTTTCTTGTTTCTATATTCCTTCTTCACATTCTCTCTTTTGCCACAATTCCAACACTTTATTCTGCTCTTCTTGGGGATCTTAGAACGTCCTTTGATTTATCCTTCTTTTTATCCTCTTTAGGCCCTTTTTCTTTGGACCTTCCTTGCACATGCAAGGCATCTTGGGAGCCCACATTCATGGAATTTCTTCTCATTTCTTTTGAAAAAAGTGTAGCAATGAGATTATCCATCTTTGACTTTGCACCATCACCACTTATGGGAACAATTAGATTTTCCCAAGATTTGGGTAAAGAACAAAGCAACAAGATGCATCTATCTTCGTTTTCTATCTTAACATCTACAAATGCAAGCTGACTTAAAATCATATTAAAAGCATTTAAAAGTTTTGCAACAAAATCACCTTTCTTCATTTTCAAAGAATACAAACATCTTCTGAGATACAACTTAATAGTTACATTTTTAGTTGATAAATATTACCTATCCTCTTCCACAACTTGTACGCGACAACTTCCTTAGAAACATTCAAGAGGACAAAATCTGCAAGAAACAACCAAATGGTTCCTCGTGCCTTCTTGTCAAGCTTTAACCAATTTTCATGAAACATTCCGGATGGCTTCTATTCATTGGAAACTGCTAACTACTAAACTCTTTCTTACTTTCACATTTCGTAGCCAGCTTCATTGAATTTCTTAATGTCTAAATAGAAAGTAGAAGCAAAACTCACAATGCAAAAGCTCTCACTAGAGCCACAATACCTTCAACACTTAAGAGAAAGGCATCCCTCGCTCAACAAAACTGTTAGCTCTAATACTAAATGTTGAGAAACAAGGTGAAACTAAATTGCTAAGAACTTTAAAATGTGTTTGCAAATCTGAAACAAATATGATAATGTGATTGGTACATTTAACATAAAAGCATAAACTTAGCAATAGCAAAGATAACACTAGATTTACATGGACAAACCCTTTCGGGAAAAAACTCCACACGAGAAAGAGGGCAAGAATATTATTAATCTTCAAAGAGCTGTATACAACAATACTCTTAACTTCAATTCTTTGAGCGATCCGGTAGCACTTGGATATTTGCAACTCAATCTATAAAACTACCATCTCATGGCTCCAATATATAGAATTTTGTGATAGGGAAAACCATTGTGGTAGCCGAAAACAACAAAAATCACTTGCCAAAACTCACGCCTAGCATAATGGGCAGCCAATAAACATAGTAAAACAATAATTAACTTCACATGGCTCTCACATGGGCACCTATCCCATAGCCAATCAAAACTGTAACTCCCTGATGCACCATAACTCTTTGACGGCTCCACAAACAATACATGGAAATACATGCACAGTTGGGCGCCCAACTTTGGATGACATGCAAATGACAAATGTCAACATGCAATCTCATGCCTTGTAATCGTCACCGAACATGTGTCCACCTCTATAAATGCAATTGCAATTTGTCATAGAATAATAACTATTAAACATTTTAGCCTCATGTCCTCTAGGCGTTCAATCCATTCTGAGGAACATGGAGACTCATGAAAAATGTCTTAGGATTGCAAGGTTTATGGCACCTTATCCTAACATCCTTGGCAAACAATGTTTGTGTTTCTAAGATTCCCAACACTTCATCAATGTGCCATAGGTGCTTCTCCCATGTTTTATTGTAGATCAATATGTCGTGAAAGAAGACAAGGACAAAATTTCTTAGTTGCTTGCAAAAAAATTGATTTATGTATTGTTGATCTGTATAGCGTCTGGATGATTACTTCTGGCCACGACCTTCTGAAGATAAATTCAATATAGCCTTTGGCTATTTAATTTATCTAAGGTCGATATTAATAAAGAAAAGATTTGCTTGAAGAATGAAACAAAAATATTTTTATATTATTTAATAATTAATATTTAATTATTAATTGGGGCCGACTTTAGAAGAGGCGCGATTTTCTAAAGAAGACTTCTCTTCTTGGAGGCCGACCTCTTGCCTTGGAGAGACGTGTCTTACCCTTTCAGCGGGTATATGAATGAGTGATGATCACTCATTCTATAATCAAGCTCATTCATTATAATTCGCACTCCTAGAAGAAGTTCATACGTGAGCAGCAGATCATCATCCTGTAGCAGCAGATCAATTTCAAGGAGAAACACATTCATTTGTATCAGCATCTAGGAGAGGTGCGATTATTCAGTGTATCAAAATCGGCATTGTGTTATGCCTGAGTTGTAAGCAGATTTTTGCTCTTATCAAATCAATATAATAGAGATATATTTGCTGGGTTTTTCTCCCTCAAGTTGGAGGGTTTTCCCAGGGTATCTTGTTGTGTTCATTGTCTTAAGTGCTGCATTTTCTGGTTGATTTCAGTTTTATTTATCTGATCATAAAAACTAACATGAAAGAAGACAAGGACAAAATTTCTTAGTTGCTTGCAAAAGAATTGATTTATGTATGACTAGAAATTTGTTGGAGCATTTTTCAAGCCAAATGGCATGACTAGAAACTTATAGTGCCCATGGTGACATCAAAAAGTGTTTTGAATAGCCTCCTTTCGAACTGTAATTCGATGGTAGCTTGATTTGAGATCTATTTTTGAGAAGTAGATTGCCACTTGAAGCTCATCTATCAATTCATCAATCTTGGAAATGGTGTATTGGTTCTTGATAGTCTTCTTGTTCAGTGCTTTGCAATCAATACATGTCCACATTTTGCCATCATTCTTCTTCACCAACACCATATTGGAAGCAAAGGGACTTGACTTGGGTGTGATGTGCTCTATTTGCAACAGCTCCTTAATGGCCTTTTCAGTTTCCTCCTTATGTCTCCTAGGGTGGTTGTAGGGAGTAGTGTTGACGGGCTTAGCGCCCTCCTCCAACTCAATGACGTGCCCAAAGCTTTTGTTTGGTGGTCTCTCTAGAGGAATGTTGCTAAATGTTTTATTGTGCTTGCCCAAGATGCTTTGTAAAATATCACCTATATGTAATGTAAAGACATCTATGACCAAGCTCCCATGGATCCTTGTAAGTGAAGAACAACTTCTTCCTCCTAAGCTCATTCTCGGATTCTTCTTCTTTACTAGCTCTTTGCAACAAATCCCTTTGATGAGAAACTTCTTTTTGGAATAATTTCTTTTGTTGCCCAAAGGTGGTGCCTTTAAATAAATTTCTTCTTGGATAAAGTTTCCAATTTTAAATCACTCTTGATGGCTTCCTACAAAGGTGGAGGAACAAAGGCTTTTACCAAACTTTTGAGAGAGGTTCAATTAATCCTTCCACAAATAGAACAATTGTCATGCTCTTGTTTCAAATCAATCTAAGTCTATATATATTAGGTTTGTACTTGTGTCTTCCCTACTTTTGTCTACTGTGTGCTTTTCTTTCTTAGGTTTTTTTTTTCCAATTCTGCTCTTCCCTTCTTATTAGAGTTTCAAACTTCTTCATCCGGTCATGCCTTATGTCTGTCACCTGCTTCACCATTGTATTTGTTAGACTTCTCCTTCCTATCATCCTTGCTAATCCCGATGCCTCATCCTTTAGTTGAATCTTTTATAATGACCGACCCCAAACCATGATATTTTTGCCTATGTTTTTGTTTCCTTCCTAACTTCCCAGCACATGTCGTATTGTTTCTAATAGTCCATTTTTGCACTCAAAATGGAGTCTTTCCCACCCATAATCTCTATTCAAATTTGAAGTTGCAGGTGTATTTGGTGGATAACCTATTTTATTTGTGGAGGATATAAAAGAGTGATCATCTACACTTAATCAATTCATTTCAAAATCCATTTTCAGCACTTGTGTTCAAGCGTGAGAATCCTAGGATGAAAACCCTAGTGATTTCAGAGGACAATCTCATACAAAGTTCATATTTGAGCTTCATTGGACGCAAGCTCCATCCGCATCGTATTGTTCTGATTTGTCATTGTTGTTGGTATGATTTTTTTTTGTAGTTAATGATATTGCGAAACTATTTGAATGTAATCTAGTCATTATTGTAATAAGACAAAGATCAAGGTTTACATCTATTACATGTTTATTATAATAAGGAGATCAAGAGTTATTTTTATCATTTGTTGTACAAAATGTAATGATTATTGCTGATGCATAAATAGAAGCTTTAGTTTGAATTATATAAGGCTTGAGTGAATGCTAGCATTGATAGTGTTATTATTCAAATAATAAGTGTTTGTGGAAGGTTGAGAATTGGATTTGCATTATTATTTTGAATCGAGACATTACAATGGTATCAAAATTAGTGATCTTGACAATTTATGAATTTAAAAGTTCAACTTGCATGCTTTAGTTTTATGCAGTACAATGGCAGAGCAACCAGATATCACTCAAGGGAAATTAGGAAACAAGGTCGATCCAAAGAGATTGCAAAGACCCAATCATCTCTTGTAGAACCTATAGCAAAGCATAATAGTATGGCAAAAAGAGAGAGGAGAACAAACATAGACGACAACATGGAAGGTCAGACCGAAATAAAGTTTGTTCTATTAATTGATATGATGACATATTTGCTTCACAAGATGGACGACAATATGAATGTGTCCAAATAGGTCAACAAGTGAAGCAAGCGCTTTTGAGTGTAATAATTTGGATGCCACTCAAAGCCACACACAAAGGACTATTCTTGTTTCAACTAAAAGAGCAACCCAACTTGCCTTTTTGAATAAGGAATTAGAGGCTCCAAAATCCAAAGCCCAAAACTCATTGTTTGATGATATTAGGGCTTGTAATGCAAAATATAGAGCTCTTCTTGAGGATATCCAAAGTGAAATGTAATTTACCAACTATATGAACATGAAGAGGTCTCGAAATGGTTATAGACATGAGCCTAGGTTGTAAGACTTTCAGAGAGATGTGCAACAAGCTTTGGGGAAGATTACACTCTCTCCCTATGATGGATCTAATAGATGCTCAGCTCATTCGTTGATACAAAAGCTAGACACATACATGTCCGTCAAACCGATGATAAAAGATGAAACAATCAAGTTTGCCACCTTGCACTTGATGGGTACTGCACATGAGCGGTGGTAGCTCGATCTTATCATTTCAGGTCATGGATCCATCACTTCATATGAAGAGTTATGCAAACTTTTGATTGAGAGGTTTGATCAAAAGGATCTTGAAGTTTATTTCAAAGATTTGACTCAACTCAAATGATATGGTTTAGTGGAGAATTATGTAACAGAGTTTCAAAAGTTGTTGATGATGGTATCAATCTTGACAAAGAAAAGATTGAGTATGCTCTTCATTGAAGCCTTAACTGAATCTCATAAGGGGTTGGTCATGGCTTTTGAATCGCCTACTACAAGAGGCCATCAAGTGAGCTATAGCTTGGAGATTTCAATGCTGAAGAATAAGTTCTAGACCAAAACCTGCATTCCAAAGAAGCCCTTTCACAAAAATGTATTGCAGACCAAGAGTTTTCCATGAAGAGTAGACACACACACACACACACACAATTATATATATATATTAAGAAAAAGTTTGAAAGAAAGAAAGTATGAAGGGTGGAAGAGGCAATCGGAATTTTCGGAAAGAAAGTAGAAGTAAAGAAAAAGGGATTTCAGAGGAAGCTACTGCACTAGGTCAAATGTGTAATTCTTTTCATACTTTTCTGGTTAAGTATTCCATAGAGATTGTTGTTAAAGATTTCTTTTGGTAAAGGGTAAAAAGGCAATGTAAGGAAAGATAATAGTTTCTTTTAAAAATTTAAACCTCCTTGTGGAATACTGTAGAATAATAGTCAAGCCATTTCATAGACTTTTTGGAGCTCTTCTCTTTTATTCTTCTATAGCTATTACCATACATTACCTAGAACTCCATTGTTGGGTTTGTTGTGGTGCATCTTTTTATGCTTTCTATGGCTCATTTTCATGCAAATCTTGTAATATGTTTACTTATGTGAATATATGATGTATGCACACATAGACATACAAGTATAATATATAGCAGACCTTAAAGGAATCAAACTAAGTTGCTAGTACTGGTTTGGGATCGGGTTCAGGAGTTCGGTTCGCCGGTTCGGATAATATATATGTATGTATGTATGTGCAGCCTAGAAGCATGAATTAGGAATAGAATATCACATAACATCATATAAACAACAAAAGTAAAACCACCATAAACTTGAATGTCATTTAAAACATGCATGATAAATATTCATCGTTGAAACTTGAATTGTGGTAGCTTGATATACAGAGTCTATTGATGCCAAGGTTCAATTTGTATGATTTTGAAAAAAGAAGCCAACTGAGTAGAGTTATGAGCATTCTTTAGAAATCATAAGAATTTGTTTAGCACACTAGCCATTTTGATGTCTTCTTGCAGTCTCAAACATTATTTTGTATCCTTGTTACATTGGTCTTGAGAGTGATAGCTTAATATAGCTCCACAATACAAAATCTGGTTTACTTGTGCAGTGTAACAATGGCCTAGGCAGATTTTTCCTTGAAAGAACCAAAGGGTGACTGCACAATTGAAGTGTATAAACACATATCTTTTTGTAATATCAAGGATACTTTTTGAATCTTCCATGCATTGCTAATCTAAAAAGAAAGGTCTTTTGCCTAATCTGTATGCAACCATGCTTTTGACATTGTCAAAAAGATTCTTCCTTGATGATGCAAAGGCATGGCCAAGCAGTTCTAACTCTCCACATGAGAGAAGAGAGATGTTGGAGAGTACATCAAGTCAGTGAGAACAAAAGTGTATTGTGTTTTAATTTGTAGTATTCCTCTAGCTCTCTACAGATGTGTGATAAATTCTCAGTTCAATGATGCAAAACAATTTTTGAAAAAAAAAGTTGTCACAGTCTGCTTTCAATCCAACAAGCAAAAATGAAAGCTCAGCCTCATGGAATGAAAATGCTTGTTTGCAAAACAAATGAATAAGAATGAAGTAGTTTAGGTGTTTAGAGTGATTTAGAGGTCACTTTTAGGGTTCCCATGGGCATGGGTCAAAGTCAAGCTCCATAAAACATTAAAAAAATGCTCAAAAAAACACTTTTTGGACGCCTAGGCACACGGGTTCTGTCTTAGTTCACCGGGGTTCTGTCTGGGTTTGCCCGGGTTCTCTTGGGTTCTGTCTGGGCGAATCAGACCCAAAAATGAAGGATCTTGGCCGAACCCATAGACGAATCAGCCTAGGATCCAAACCAGGAGTGAATCAAAACTCGAACCATGCCTTCCAGAGGGCGAATCCGGTAATATAGGAATCAAATACTAATTTAATCAACTGTCCAACAGTGAATAAGTACTCCATAGTTGTATTATGGCTGTTTGAGGAATACCAAATCATTAATATAATCTTTGGTCCTTTTGGAACCATACTCATAAGACCATCAAATTGTCATAAATAAATTTAGTTGATATTTTGGGGATGCCAACAACTTGGGCTGCACTCACTTGCCATAGATATACAAATAATGAATTGCTGTTCTGTTTAAAGACTTCTTTATTTCAACCAATACCCATGTGTCGCTGATTTTTTTCAAAGCTCAATCGATCCCATTGCTGTTCATAAAGAACTTACCCAGTCTATTTGGTTAAATATTATTGTGCTGTTCATAATTAGCATAATCAGCCTCTAAGATTAATTATTATTTTTTTTTGTCTTCATTTGGCTTATTTGCCATATAGAAAGATACTGTATACTGCTGACATTATTTTTTGGGATGAACCAGTTACCGGATGAAAGTGTACTCTTAATAGCAAGAAAACTTGTCCATAGGTCAATATAAAACTCGACCTTAAAGTATCAAATGCTGCTGGTTATAACTACTCTATTTTGCTTATCTTATAATAAGTCTGCTCTGTCATGATTGTAAATAAGGTTGCTACTATAGTATATTAGCAAACTAAATGTCTAACTGGCATAGAGCATCATTTTATAATCCATATATGAATATGTGAAGTATGTGTATGTGTATATATGTACACATGCACATACATATGTGTATATGTAATGAGCCTTGCTCAATCTGACTCAAAACCCTTCAATTTCTGCCTTAGGAATTTTGCCAAACACTTGGTGTGCAAGCTGATATATGCTGATATTGTTTTCAGTTTGACTTGTCCTTGGTTTTTTGTGATGCCAATGATGTTTGAGATGCTTATTAAACAATGCAAATTAACTACCAATGATGAAGAAATGAGATGCAAGATATTTTTTGTATTTTCTCATGCAAATAAATGACTGAAACTAACACCTAGAGCTGATAGGCATTTTAACAAACACTTGCCATGCATAGTATTGACAAAGATATAAGACCAACAATGATCATGTAACTCCTTCTCCTTATTATTTGATGCAAGCTGAGTACAAACTGATTGTGTGAATTTGCCAAGACTCTAGGTTTACAAGTCTCCAATGAAAATGATATGCAATTACAATCCTCCCTATATGACAGCAACCTTACCATATATGAATAAGCAATGCAACATGTACAATATGATGAAAGAACCTGGAAATGTATGCTGATATGAAACTCTGGTAAAGTGGCAGCCTTAGCCTACGAGGGTCACATAATAGGCTAATCTACCAAGAAGCTGAAACAAGCTAAAAATGGGACGTTACAGTCTACCCTCCTTGAAATTGCTTGTTTGAGAAAGAGGTGTGTGAACAATGACAAACATATCTTTATAGGAATGTGATTTTATATTTCAATTTTTTTGGAAAAATAATGCAAATTGTCACTTGCATTTCAGTCGGAGTTGTCATACTTAGCTAGAGGATATCTAAGGTTGTATGGTAGATTGTATGCGATAGTGTTAGTACACTACACTAGTTCTCGGATGGCATGATATGGTTTGCGGACTTTTTTATTTATTGCCCTTGTGAAGGGTAGGGCCACTTGCAATTAGAAGGTGTGTGGGGGATGGCTGGTGTGTGGTTCGAGGTAAAACACTTTGATAATTCTCTTCCACTTGCAGCTGAAGATCGCCAAAGACTTGCTCATTACCATGTATATTTGAAAGGATGTAAAATTATATGTATTTAAATGTGTATTCTTGATTGATAGGAATACTTACGTACATGACAATTGAATTGTACTTGAATTTAAACCTGAGATAAGTTTATTGAGAAGTAAATATTTCTTTTTGAGTTATAATGATGCGTACTTGTTAATGTGTATAGTTGGTATTAAATTATTAGTCTTGAATATGCTTTTATTCATATTATCAGAAAAAAAATGCGTCAATTTGATAGAATTGTTATGTAATGAAAGGTAGTTCGTTACGTGATACATGCTTGACAAGTCACCCAAGATACTTCAAAGCATACAAGCAAATCAAGGAGAGGTTCTCTTGGAAAGTGCTCAATGGATATGTCCTCAAACACATTAGAGACTGTATTAATTGCCAACAAAACAAAATAGAACAAGTATTTCCACCAGGATAATTGCAGTCCTTATTGATTCCCAATAAAAAATGGGAGAGCATTTTAATGGAATTCATTATTGACCTTCTAAGAGTTTAGGGTAAGGATTGCATATTTATTGTAGTTGACAAATTGACCAAATAGGTTCATTTATTTGCTATATCTTCCAAGTTCAAGGCACCTTAAGTGGCTGGCTTCTTTTTGAAAGAGGTATTCAAACTTCATTAGTTGCCTAAGAACAAAGTGATTGACAAAGATAGCATGTTTCTTAGTTTATTTTGGTAGGAGCTCTATCATTTGTTAGGAACTAAGTTGACACCTAGTATTAGCTATCACCCTCAAATATAAACAGAGGTTGTGAATAAGTGGATTGATAGGTATTTGAAGAATTACATTGTAGGGAAACAAGCAATATGTATCAAATGGCTCTATCTAGGGGAGCATTGTTACAATACTTCACATTATATGTCCATTTGTATGACTCCATTTAGGGCTTTATATGGATATGATGCACTAACTTTTGTGAATTTTGGTATTGTAGATAATAGTGTGTTAGGGGCAAGAGACTTGGTCAAACAAAGCCAATAAATTTTGGAGTCATTTAAGGAAAATTTCCAATGAACATAAAATTAGCAAAAGATGTATACTGATTAACACCACATTGAGAGGACTCTTGAGGTTGGAGATATGGTTTTCTTAAGATTGCAGTTTTACAAACAATCTTCTCTCAAAAGAAATGGAGTTGTGAAACATAAACCTCACTTTAATGGGCCTGAAGGATCATGCAGAGAATTCGAGAGGTTGTTTATAAGCTTGAGTTGCCCAAGCATAGCAGATTCACAACATATTTCATGTTTTGTGCCTCAAAAGGGCACTTGGATAACACATTAGTCCTTCAGTAGAGTTGCCTCTTTTGAAAGGTGAAGGCAAGGTGATTTTGGTGCTTGAAGCCATCATGGACACTAGAGAAAGGAAATTGAGGAGTAGGAGCATAACAAAATATTTGGTACATTGGAAGAGCCTCCTTGCCAAAGATGTTACATGGAAAGGTGTAGAGATACTTGAGCATCCAAATCTACAATTGCTTGAGGGTGAACAATTCTAGGAAGGGCGGATTGTCATGTTCCTTTTTCATAATTGAATTATTTGGGATCATATATAGCCTATTTCTTCACTTCCTATAGGCTAAGGGGGTGAAGTGAGAAATGATTAAAAATAATAATTTAAGTTGGACCCAATAACTTTATTTTATAAGGACAACTTAGATATATGGGACATCATAAAGCCTCATGTAATATTTAATTCAGTGTACCCCTGGGATGCATTCCCCTCTGAATCCTGAGCGTTCCCAAAATGGGGATGTCCCTGGGATGTGGGGACGACGTTCCCAAGTCTTCAGCGGCGCCACCAATTTTGGCACTCGCCGTTGGGGATGCGGGGATGTAATGTCCCCTTCTCAGCAGTGATCTAGCAGTGGGCCGTTAGCCCATTTTGGAGACCCATAGGCTACTCGGAAGTGGAAATTAGGGTTTCCTATCTTCTAGGAGGATGTTTAAGCTTTTTTTGAGGCTTGCTCTTGAAATCTTGGAGTTTGGATCGCAAATTCTTTCTGGGTTTTCAGAAAGCTTCACAACGGTATAGCATGCTAGTTGATTTGAGCAACTTTCTGAATTTACTATTTTTAGTAAATTCTATTTCTGGCAGTGGCCCTGTTGGCATCAACACAGTGGGCTTTCCTCTTCAGGCAATTTGGTTTGGTAATGTTGATTTTGGCTTTTGTGGCGGAATTGTTGGTGAATATTGAAATCATAGTTTGCAAACTCGGACTCGCCGCAGACTCGGCAGCCCAAAAATATGACTCGGACTCGGGACTCAAGACGGACTCGGGAAAAGACTCGGTTAGGACTCAGCAAAAAAAAAAAAACCGTAGTTTTACAAAAAAAATAACAAATTAATGTATTTAGAGAACATAAGAGCTTAATTTGATTATTAAACACTCATAATTCAAAGATTACACATGTCATGATCATCAAACACTCAATAATTGAAATTTAATCATTCATAGTCATCAAATAATCAATTTGCAGACCTGAAATTCACAAAGTTGAATGTTAAAATGAAAGAAAAAGTGAAAACAAACATGGGTTTTTAACCCATTTTAACTCCCAACCACACAGGAGAGTCCTGGGTCAGGATTCCCGAGTCCAACCTCAAGACTCGGCCGAGTCCTGAGGTCAGACTCCCGAGTCCCAACCCAAGACTCTCCTGGACTCGACTCCCGAGTCTGTGGCGAGTCGACTCGGCTGGCCAAAAGACTCCCGAGTCCGTCGAGTCCACAAACTATGATTGAAATTATTTAAGTTGCAAAGGTTATATTTTACTTATATGAGCCCTTGGCCTAATGATATAACTTTAAGTTGTTTTGAAAAGGGGACTTGAAGGGTGGACGCCTCATCAAGAGGTTAAGTGAAATATTTCAAGATTGATAAAGTTTGACATTGGGAAGTGGGATGCCAACTTTAAGGACAGCATTATTTGATTTAAAAATGAATTATTTCATCTTGAGAAAAGGATGCCATTTTGGGGGATGAGTTGAAGTCAAGTCAAACCCTAATGTTTCCTTGGACTTACGGTGCACCTTCTAGAAGCATCTAGAGACTCCTTTCAGAATCTATATAAGGGAGTGTTGGCTCTTCATTTTACTATCTCTTGTCTACTATAATGTATGTTGCCAAAATGGTGAGTGAGTTGCTTCGACGAATGCATACCTCCTAGCTTGGCTTAGTTTCTTGCTTGAAAGATAGCAACTAACTGAGAGAGAGGATTGTTTCTTGCTTAGAGAGACAGATTGAGATGTTGTAATGGAGTTTTGTGAGGTTTTGTTGAGTTTTTGAGTTTGCTGGTCATGTATTGTTGAAAGTCGTTTTTGCATAGAAGTCTATGAGTGATTTTTGTATCGTTCTGGGTATTGATCTAATGTATTCCTCTAGTAGGGGCGACCCTTCTTGCCAATTTGCAGATTTTTATATCAGAAATGAATTTAATTGAGTGAAATTGCCCCTCCTTGAGGGCCGTACCTTTCTGGCAGCAGCATTGGGATCCGTGCAAAATAAATTAAGGCTTTTGGATGTTTTTTATGCATTGGGATTTGGGCGCCATCTTATTTAGAAACAATTGCATTTTATTTCAGGTCATTCAGAGGAGTCTAGAGTGTTTTGTGAGCATTTTAGTAGTTTGCTTAGTTGCTGGTCTGTCAAATCAGATTATAGAAGTTTGTCATTTTGAGTTGATTCTGTGTGGGATTGAGTCATTTGGTGTTAGGAGTGATACATTACCTAGTTGCAGCATTGAGACATCTTCACTACAAAGCTTATTGCAGGGATTCTCTTTATTTGTAAGGCTGCACAATAGTACTGTTAGCTATCTTTCTTTCTTGCTAAGCTTCATTGTAATTCCCACGATTGTGGAAGAGACTGGTCTTGTTCCAGTCTTCCTTTATTGCATTTTCTTTTTGTATTGCCCGCTGAACAAGTGGAAGGGGTTGGCAAGCCGCCCATTTACTTTGAGTACTTGCATTGTAATCACATTCTGTAGATCGGCTTAGCCGTCATCTTACTCCCGTTGAAATACGTGGTCGAGTTGCATACAATTACTTTTCCAGCATTGTACTTTCTTGCTTTGAAGTCTAACGATGCCCGGCGCCATATGCTCACACCTTGCCCAACATTGGGATCCTGGTGTACATTTTTGGTGTAGGGTTACATTTCAGCAGTTGGTTTGGTTTTGAGCTAACCTTAACGGGTGCTGTTGTATCGAGTTGTCATATAAAACTCGAAAAAATTGGTTAGCACATTTCAAGGCATGTCCCGGTGTCCCTGGGACGCTGAGGGGGATGCCTACACGTCCCTTGAGTGTCTCGTGGACGCCCAAGCGTCCCCCACAACAACTTAAATCACATGTTAAAAAAGAAATAACACATTTTTTAATTATTTCTTTTGTTCTATTCGAACCCTAAGGGTATGTGGGGCCCATCTATGGTCTTCCATGCCTTCAAAAGGCCCTCCAAGCTTCATTTGTATTCACATTTTCATTTCTAACTGTTTGCTACAGCAAGAAGAAGAATAGTGAAGAGCTAAGAAAAGAGTGATTGGAGGAGTGAAAGGAGTGATTGCAAGTAAAAGAGGAGTGACAAGGAGCAAGAAGAAGAAGAGGAAGATTCTTCACCTTGTTGAAGAGATTTTTCAAGCAAAAGGTAGGGTTTTTAATTGATTTTTTATTTTATTTTTTGATTTTCAATGTTTTTTCATTTTCTTATTTCATTTCTTTCTTGTTGTTTCATTTTCTAAATTAATTTAGATTTTGTTTTACAATTTAAAATTTGTTAAAAAATAAAAAATTTAAAATATAGAGTTTTATTTTTGTAATTTTAAAGTAGGACATAGGCTGAAACTATGTGTTTATTGTTTTTTTTTCATTTTTTGAAATGCAGTGTGAAAATGAGCTCCCACAGTCATGAAATGAGTGAGGATGAAATGGAAACTCATTCTCATAGTGCAAGCCAATCAGAATATGAACCTGAGCATGAGGATGAGCCCAATGAGGGGGGTGAGCATGGGTGAAATCCGGAAGGGAAAACTAGTTCCATAGCGAGTGCACTACTTGCTACTGATTGCCCCTCCCAACTTTTGGCAGAGTGGGCTAGGGGTCCTTATGATCCCAAATCTCCTCTCAGACAGTTTGCAACAAGAATAATAGGCCCAACGTCATCAGGTGGTGGCATGAGGAAATGGAAATGCAACATTTGTGGTGATGATTGGTTTGGGAGCATCACTAGAGTTAATGCACACTTCCTCTTTTGGCCAGGAAAAGGTGTGGGAGCATGTAATTTTTTGAAGGACCCTAAAAATCTGCTTTACAGAATTGAATTCAACAAGCTTTGGGGTGTTCTAGATGACATGGGAATTCCAATGCCTACTACCTTTTTGGTAGGCAACATGTTCAGACTATTCAACAAATTTAGGGGGAGCAAGTGCAAAGGCAACCACATATTTCTACTCCTATGTCGCATTAGAGAGCAGGAACATTGTCAGGGTCAGCCTCAGGACCTTCATCCACTTATAGTGTTATGGCTAAATCACAACAGGGCGAGGGGAAACACAGGATGCAAAGTCAAAGTAACCCCATAGCTGATTTGTTTATGTGCACCCGAGGGATCAGATAGATGATTCCATTGGCAGGTTCTTTTTTGCCAATGGCATCCCATTTCATGTAGCTCGATCTCGTTATTATAAGGAGATGATGTCGATGGTGGTGAAGGGAGGAGCATCATATGTGCCACCAAGTGAGCACAAATTGAGGACCACGATCTTGGATAACAACTATACCAAGATCAGTTCAATGATGGAGACGATGAGGGCATGTTGGGAGGAGTTTGGATGCAACATAGTTATGGATGGGTGGACGAATAGTAGGCATCGTCCACTCATCAATATCATAGTTACATGCTCACAGGGCCCATTCTTTCTCAGGGCGGTTGATTGTTCAGGGCATCGAAAAGATGCTGATTTTCAGTTTGACATCCTTCAGACAACTATTGAGGAGATTGGGCTTCAAAATGTGGTCCAAGTAGTGACAGATGCAACACATGTGTGCAGAGCTGCAGGGAAGCTTGTTGAGGCAGCATATAGACATATTTGGTGGACTCCATGTTGTGTGCATGCCATGAACAATGCACTCAAGGACATGGGGAAGATTGAGTGGATTAGAGGAGTGGTCAAGAATGCAAGAGATGTGCAGATGTATATCTGCAACCACCACACTTCACATGCAATCTTCAGGAGCTTCTCGAAGGAGTTCTTGAAACCAGTTGAGACCAGATATGCATCCTATTTCATTCTTTTGGAGAGAATGCTTGAGTTGCAAGAGCCACTGCAACTCATGGTTATGATGCAAGAATGGAATCGGTGGGATGGGGCCAGGATAGAGCAGGGGAGGAGGGTGAAGGAGATAGTGAAGAGTGATGCAAAATATATTGTCGCCATCATTAAACCAATTGTCTAGGTCATCAAATATGGGGATGGGAATGCACCTAACCTTGGAGAGGTGTATAAGTGCATTGATTCTATGCTTGGCCAGATGAGGGCAGTTGTGCGAGAGAAGGACCCCACTTTAGCATTCTACAATGAGCACATTCAGCCTATTATTTAGCGCAGATGGGACAGCCTAAACACTCCCTTGCACATGGTTGCTTATGCATTGAATCTGAAGTGGTACATGCCTAGGCTTGGTAGAGTTACACCGATTCAGGATGATGAGGTGAAGGAAGGGTTCTTTAGGTGCATTGATAGGATGTATGATGCTGAAATTGTTGGCAAGGTTCGTACTGAGTGGACGAAATTTGCTACTCTTAGGGGTTATAAGGTTGCGACAAAGGCGGACATAAGAACTATGGCACAAGAGGATCCAATTTTGTGGTGGACTTGTCATGGACCGAAATTGGTGACTACCACACTAGCAATTCGTTTGCTGTCTCAAGTTTCTAGTTCTTCAGCTTTTGAGAGGAATTGTTCTACTTATAGCTTCATCCACTCTCTTAAGAGGAATAGACTTACCTCTAAGAGAGCAAAGAAGCTAGTGGCTATACATAGTGCCTTGCGTATCATTGACCACAGGACACATGTGTACAAGGAGGGCCCAACAACACGATGGGATGTAGAGCTAGAGGAGCCATCACAGATTGATGAGGATGAGGATGCTTCAGATTTAGGGCTGGTTGGTGTTCCTTTGGCAGATCTTGACCTTGGGGAGTCCAGTGGTTCCAGTGATGAGGAGTTTGCCAACCTCCCGAGGGATGATTATAGGCCTCCGCCTCCTTCACTACATTTTGTCATTTTGACATTTTGATTTTGTACTTGTTTTGATGTTATGCTACTCATTGTAATCATCTTTATGATCAGATATTTTTGATATCATATAATAGAAATCTTCCATTTGCCAATTCGACAATTTAAAATAATGTAGTATTGAGTATTCTAATTTCTAATTAGTAATTCGATATTGAAAACTTCAATGTTGATTGTTCAATGTTCAAGTATTTACTATTTAGTATTTCAATTTGGCATTTGCAATTTTGCTAATTTACTTCTTAATAGTCTTATACATCTTTTCATAACTAGCATTTTAAGTACCATATGTATAGTATATAGTATACACCCGTCACCCCCTCCGCCCCTCGTCACCGTCCCCAAATCGAGGCCCCTTTGTCCCCCCGTCCCCGACGGTGGTGTAACCATGATTTAATTTAAAAGGAGTTCGGAGGGAATTCTAGGAAGGAAAAGGAAATTCAAATTTATGGGGGCATAAAATGAATTTATAAAAGAGGGTGAACTGATCAAAGGGATTATCCATTATTTATTGAAATCAAACCCTTTTCCGGAGCTTGAGCACTTGTATTTATTTCTCATTCAAAGACAGAAATCCTTTCTGTGCTAGAATTTGGAGGACTAAAACTCTTTTGGTTTTCAATTGGAATTGGAGGATGAAAAGCTTCCTATCCAAGTGAGGTGATTTCATCCAGGGATCGCATTGGTGCTGAATATTGTAGGTCTAATTCTAGATTTGGCAATCAAGGAGCATTTTGGGGGATTTCAATATGTTTCAGACTATCGACAAATTGTAGATTTGATTGCAAGGAAAAATTGTCAAAATTCAGAGGAAATAATTGCAGATCAGCTGCTGTGCAGCAGCTTATACACTTGCTGGTTTGCACCAGCACTGCCATACATCTGCTGCATGCCCTTTTTGCTGATACTTCCGCTATACAGATCCATTTCCAGTGCTCTTATGAACTGTCTTCTGCCCTAGCTGCCATCATTTGATTTTGTCCGCAGTCTATACAGCATAAAAATCACTTCTAGCTGCTGCTATACAGTCTGATTTCATCTTAGCATTTTGCCATTATGCAGATTTGCCATCTGTACAACAATATGGTACTTGTGAGTGGGTATTTTGGTCATTTTGTTATTTTGAAAATTGATGTATGAAGATTTGCCCATTTCATGTTTAGAAAAATTGCTTTTAAATGCTTTCAGGTTCAACATATCAGCCTTTTATAATTTTTCCAGGATTCATAATTTAAAAAAATCAAATTTAAGGGTTATATCATTCGATCAATATTGTTGCTATCCGGTATTCTTGTTTATTCCCTATTGTGCATGGAAAGGAAACATAAAAAATTGAAAAGGGATACTACAGATGGCTAGATCACTAGGACGAGGACCACTTGCACCATTTTGGGGAGATGGCCATAAAGTATTATAATGGTTTATCATGAATTGTTTTCATAATTGATTTTAAGGCTGACCCAACCATCAAGAATATCCAGATATCCCTAGATTAAAACAAAAACTGCTGGACATGTTTGTGATGCTTGGAAAACTTGGAGGCATTTAGGGAACATCCTAATTTGGAGAAAACGGGGGAACTGGAGGGCGATGTTTTGTTCCTATCCTTTAAATATCCTAGACATTTGGTACTTCTTGTAAATTTCAGGGACATGTCTATCTGATACAATGCTTATGCTTTGATCCTAAACGATCTGGTTCTGTACTTCTCTTGTGCACTTTGAGCACGTGCAAATATTGGGAACATTGAAATATTTTTGGGAGCACCATAATTTTTTTGAGTCCCAAGTTGTCAGACATTCATAGCTGTGACTGATTTGATAGAGATATATGTGAAATGTTTGCAGTATAGGCACAAAATGAACTACTGAAATACCTTGGTGCTTTATGAAACTAGAGTTGTCGGTAATAAAATCAAAGCCCATCAATCTTACCAACATGCTTGTGGTTCATGCCATTGAAGCAGATTATTTTATATGTTATAGATGCCTTGATTGATATGTATGATAAAGACAAAAGGATTTGGTAATAAATCAATTGATTACCAACAATTGGCATCTTCCTTTAAAGCTAAAGAAGTGAGAGCAAATCTTTGTAAGCACCAAGCCATTGGAGATATCAATCACCACTACTAGGCACCAACTTAGCAAGAGACACCGATCTCTTCTATTAGGAGGCACCGACCTCCAAATGAACAAAGTGTTTTCCTTCTTGAAAATTTCTTCTTCAATGGATGATTGATTATTTGAATTTCCTTCATAAAATATACTTGCAACTTCTTCACATATGTTCTCTTCTTCAAAAATCCGCTTAAATAGGAATGATTTTACATTTATTGCTTGCTTTCTTTTTCCCCCACTCATCATTTTTTTCTCCCCCTTATGCCTCGTCACCCAAGACAAGTGATCCTTCGAAAGGGGTCAGCCACATTTTAGAATAATAAATTTATTTTAATTCTCCCAAGAGGGGTGACTACACCAAGGAGGCCGGCCTATTTAAAACAATAGTAATTTTAACTTATTTTGAACAACTTGAGAATTTGGTGCCAAAATTAGATGAGCGTCGATCAGCAATCATGGGCACCAAAAATAGAATTAAGCCATCATGGAATTCGGCCAACATTTGCACATAACTTAAATAATATTCAAGGCAGAATATCTCATGGGTCGGCCAGCCAATTAATGCTCTTTCGTCTTCAATAAGATATCTCCTTTGACATCAATGACAATATTTTCAACAAAGGTTACACGAAATTTTGAAAAATAGAAGTAGCAAAAATGACATGCTAACGTTAGGGTATGCTCTGCAAATTCTTTAGTTCATTTGGGCTCTGAAAATTTCTGATTTGAAGTTTCTCTGTTGAAGTGAAGCAAAAATGTAAAAACACAGTATTTATAACTGAGCGGAGGTGATTTTTTGGAAAAAATGCCAAAAAGCCACAGGTTTATTGAATAACTTGCATGTTTATTTGAAAAAAATGTGGTTTTAAAGATAGAAGACCTGGCTTTGTCCAGAAACCAGCCCAGTGGTTTGATTAGGCATGGTTTTGCTGCCAGGCGGCAGTTAACTGCGGGGATTTTGCTTCTATGGTTCATATAATACTATAGATAGTGTTTTGACATGTAATAAGAAAAATGTTGAAATAAAATATACTTGTAAACAATGGTATCTCTTTGATATCAAATATAGCTGTAAATAGAGGAAAATACAGATAACATCTGGTCTAGGACGTGCAGTTTCAAATTGATCTTTTCCTTAATTTATGTTTATGATAGGTTTATTGATTTTAACGTAGCTTGTGCTACAATTAATGTCCAGGAAACAAGCTTTCTTCATTGCACTTTGATATATGTGCTTGAAGAAGTACAAACATGTCGGATGAGATTACAGAATCTCTCGTTTACACAATTTGTTCGTACTCCTGGTAAGTTTGTGCAGTGGATGGTTTTCTTAGAATAATTATTGTTAGTAAAACATCTCTAAGCATTGTTTGACTTTTGAGAATGCAGGTCAAGAGTTGCATTTACAGTTAATATTTATTGACTGCACAGTGGGACTAAAGGCCAGAGTTATGCTTGATATGAGTAATCTTCGGTGGTGGGACATCTGTTCTTTAGAATTTTTAAGATTATTTCAAATGCTTTTGTATTTGTGCTTAACATGGTTAAATTATCGTTTCAAATATTTTTGAATTTGTGCTGATAATGGTTAATCGGGTGTCATTTTTCAGTGCTGTGTACCCTTCTGATGTCCTTCCACTGCAAATTGAGATTGAACCATTTGGGAGGCAGCCCGGAGATTTATTGATTGCTGAGGACATACAAGAATTAACAGGGGCCTTAAAACCAGGTTATTCAAGGATAAAGGATCTCTGTGGTTGCATCTCCAAGCTTATAGAAAGCAGGAGATAAGCCATAGCCCCATGTACTCTTCAAATTTGATATTCTGTGTTGACAAAAGTGCTGGAATATTTGCGATCTTGTCTTCATATCACCTTCAACATATTTGCTACACCTGTTTGGTCTGGCAATTTTATATCGCAGCTGTGGCAGCCTCTTGCTGCTATAAGGTAAAATTGGCATGCCTAATGACAAACTTATGCTGTTATTGACCATGTATGGCATACGGTTCATTTCACTGAGAAAATCAATAATGTATTAGTTCATTTTTTCTTTAAAGATGGGTGGTGGAAGATGGTTTCTGTATTTGATTTGCTTTATTTATTGGTAAGAAGGTATGCCATTATTTTTGCCTTGGATTTTCAATTCTGGTAGAAGTTGAGTTTCCATCTTTTACTTATCAGTAGGAATCGCATGCCTTTTTTCCAAACTGGATTGTTTACGATGGACAACCACTGATTGCATCTAAGACTATTATAAGGTAGAATAGGTTATTTAATTAAATTGCATCCAATACTTGTCAAGCAATGTCTGTAGGATACCACGGTAGCTTTGTGACAGGGTAATAAGTCAGAAAATTCCTTGTTGCTTTATGATGGCTGGTTAATTCAGGTGGGTACTTGTTTGGGAATCAGAATGAGAGGCAACTCTATTCCCAACTGGAGGTTGTAATGTTCCTTCTTTTGGCTAAAGTGAACTCAAAGATAAATTTCATTATTTGGCTTTCAACAAAATCGCAATAAGTTTCATTATTTGCCTTTTCAACAAAATCTTTTTCAAGCTTTTGTGTTGTATCCTGTTACAGATTTGATTTTGTTTGGAAACAAGTTCAATGTATATTGGTATTGATAGTATAAAAAATTACGATAACCAAGTTCAAGATGTTGCAGAAAACTGTAGCTACACTATAACATGACTATAGTACCTTAAGCTAATAGGATACATAAAAAACATTTATGGTGATATTTTATGCTGTTAGATAGAACAGAGCAATTTGATCAAATTACAAGAGCAAGCATGAACATTGAAGAAGATTTTTGGAGTGCAAGTTCCATAACCATCCTATAATATTTGATACCATGTCAAAGGCAGAGAAAGGGAAAAGTAAAACACTCACAACGTGTATCAAACATAATTATATCTAAAACAGAAAACTAGAATAACAAAAAAATGAAAATTAGTCAAATGTATGTAAAGAGGCTTCAAATAAGCATGATATATATATCTATATATATATATATGCTGCTTAAGCTCCTCAAAAAGCAGCTGTCTTGGTGAGGATACACCTAGATGATTTCCTCTTTCTCTTGTATGTAAAAATGAAACGAGGAACATTTAATTTATAGAATTTTTTAGTAAACCTAAAATAATTGATAAGAATATGGTTATGATATGATCAGCTTGCTTGCACAACTGTTTTTTTTTTTGTTTTTTTGTTTTTTTATTTATTTTAAATTTGCTAATTTCACAATAAGAAAAATTACTAATTATCTTAAGAATATGACCTACTTAAGCAACATTAACTATTGCTTATGCAGCTTAGGGATTATAATTTTTTTTTAAAAAATATATGTAAAATGGGTCTTGGCAACAATGCTTGATAAGTTATCCATGTACAATAATCTCAATGGAGAAGGAAAATTGGGTATGATGATGTCAAAAGACAAGTGTTCTGTTGGTCCTCTAGAGGTGTAGAAAGTCAAATGGATGCTCCAAAGAGTAATAGGTTGATAAAGATGGGTTAGTATGAGATGTTAAAGAAGGTTCACTTGCATTGAACACTATTCCTTTTAGGAAAATACACAATGAGGTGCATACTAAAAGTCTTCCACTCCAAAATATGTAGAGGAATCAACAAGAAAGCAATTGGTATTGGTTCAATGTTCTTTGAAAGTGGTGACAAATATCTTGACATGTGAAAGAGTTGTTAGCAAATAAGAATCAACAAATGGAGATGGGTCATCCAAACAAGGAATGCCCATTGCAATGGGTCGTCAATATGTACCCTTGAAGTATCTAAAACAAGGATACAAAAGTTGAAAGTGAATCACAATGTGAAACTAGAGTTCTAAAAACACTCATGATGTGGGAACTCTCATCAAATAGGAAGACAAGGTCCTTTACTAGGTTATGATTATCATCTTATTGAGATTCTATAAACAAATAGTCAATGTCACATAGATAGGAATTCTATTGAAGTCATTAAGAACTTACAAGAACATTCATGTGGGGAGTTTTACCAAACAACATATAAATGAAAGAGAAAAAGGAAATTTTTAGTGCCTTAAGCAATGGTTTTTCCATCCTTAAAGAGTTGATTTCATGTAAAAAACCTAATGCTCGCTCAAATTTGGCTTTGGCACCATGTTAGAAATAGAAAAGTAGGAAAGCACTCACAACTCTCCCATGATCAACAAGGATTATATCCAAAAAAAAAAATGAAATAAACAAACTTGGAACCATGCAAATGTGTTCAAAGAGGATTCAGATAAGCATGAGACAAATATACATGGACATAAATTTCTCTATATGGATAAGCTCCTCAAAAGGCTACTCTTCTAGAGAAAATGCACCTAAATAATTTCATCTTTCTCTTGTATGTGAAATGAAAGGAGGAAGGCCTAATTTATAGAATTTCTACGGTAAACCCAAAAATAAGCTTATCGACTAGTTACATGATACCAAATCACACTTGACACGATTGGTTAGAATATATGTGTGATATGATTGGCTTGCTTGCAAATTGCTTACTTTTTCTATTTCTCTAATTTCATAATAAGAAAAATTATAAATTATTTTTAGGAATATCACCTACCCAAATTAACTTAAGCTATCAAGTGCATATTCACACAAAAAATTGGATGATTTAGTAGTGAGATGTTCTTGAGTAGAGGATGAATCTTCTTTGTCTTGATGATTGATTACATTTGGAGCAAACTAGTTTAGAGGACCTTGACAATGTGGTTTGTAGGGGATACTGTGACCACTTCCACCTCCTTAACCTTCCTCTTGAACTACTTAACACTTGGTAATTGTTGATGACATGGATTTGGTTTAAACAAAAATATGATTACGTGTAGAAAACCCCCATGTTGCATATTTGAAATCATGTCTTTGAGCATGTATGGCTTGTGGTTACCATTGTGAATTATATCTTGCAAAATTTAGTGTTGATAATTGAATACCTAATCTTTGTCATCTATCTAGCTCATTAAGTTCCTTGCATTAATGCATTTGTAATCTTGAGGTTTCACATGACTTAAATGTAAAATTTGTTGGGAACTTATAGATCTTGCTAGCTAGAAGTGCCCAACAAGTAATGTTTCCCAAAACTTGGTAAACAAGTTTCTAGCTAGTACTCATCAACTTTTGCCTTTTTGTTTGCCAAGTTTCTTTGCTAGAAACTAGCCAAATAGCATAAATTATTTTTCAAATCATTTTTGTTTCCATTTCTTAAAGTACTTCTCAAATATGTTTTTCCTTCTTGTGGATTTGAACAATTGTTCATTAGTTTTCCAAGCTATGTGCACTCAAAATTTTCTTTTCTATGCCATTTACTAGTATGTTGCATGCTATTTAAATTTGTTTTGACTATATGGGAAAAACAGGTTTTGAATGGACCCGAAACCATTTACGAGTAGGTTTTGACAGGGACTTGAAACCCACTCAAAGAAGAACAAACTACACATGAATACACCAAAGACAACCATCATCAAACCAACATCAGATCACCAAATGAACAACATGACTACCCAAATCTGCACAAATTAGAAAAGGTTTTAACGAGAACCTTAAACCCAACACAACCAAGTTTGACAGGGGAGCTTGAAACCAAACTAGGTTTAGAAGGGAACCTGAAACCCACTTTCAACCAAATTATACAGACCAACATCCCTGACAATACACTAGGAATTAACGGGGACCTTAAACCCACTGATCACACGAACAAAGCCTAGATCCACCAGGCAAGAAAAACTCGCCAACCCATTGGCCAACACAAACATATCACAAAAAACCAACCACTTAGAAAAAATAGAGCTCAACAACACCCCTCTCCATCTTTATAGGAGAAGCCACCATGGACACCCAATCTACCACTGCCAAGGAACTCCAACCAATCCACATTCCACCTCCATAGGAAAGGCCTCCACCTCAATAGAAGTTGCATTGAAGAAAACTCGTAGAAGAAGTGAGACCAAACCACCACACCAACAACTTCCATCTCCACCTCAAAAGGAGAGGACTCCACCTCCATAGGAGAGGTCTCCACCTCAAAAGGAGAGGACTCCACCTCAATAGGAGACACTTGTTGCAGGATAAGGAAGAAAACCAACACTTCAACAAACAGATTGAACATGGGAACCAAGGGAATCAGTAGCATCAGGGTCTTCAGAATGAACAAAGTAAGCAACCCTGTCAAAGCCAAACCATTGGTGGAAGGAACACCCTTAAGAATCAAAGAACAAAACAACTCTTTAATCACCTCAAAAGAGGAAAACCCAAAAAAGGAGAGGGCAACCAAGGCTCCCTTAGTCACAAAGAACAACTGGGATAATCATAAAACCTTGCTGAAAAAACCAACCAGCAACAAAAAAACCAAACCCAAAGCAACAAAGACACCAAATAGCACCATGAACATCAGGGACCAAAAAAACCCAACTAAAAGGACAAGCTCAAGGATGACCTCAACAGGTAGAAACCCCAAAATAAACAAAAGCATCAAGGACCACCAGGGTTCAGAAACACACCAACCAGGTAAAACAAAAAACCCAAAAACAACCTACAAGGGCTAGGAAAAACACCTCTACCACAAGAAAACATGCAAATGCAGAAAACACAAAGGCCCCATTGGAAAACAACAACCAACCAGCCTCCAAGACTTGTACATGGGACCATCTCCGACAAACCACAAATCCCCAACTCCCCTATGCCAAACACAAGGAGGAAGAGCCAACGAAAGAATCAAGACATGGAAGAACAAAAGACTGTGGAGGGAAATCAGAAGGAAACGATTGCCAATGCTAACCAAGAAACAACCTGGAAAAGAAGTTGCTAGAGAAACAACCCTCAAGCCATCAAGGATACAATAGAACCAATGGAGTAGAGGAGAAGTCGTCCAACCTACAAGTGGAGCCAAGAAAACATACCCAAGGTCTGCACAAACCACGAATGAGAGATAAGGACAAAATTCAAACTCCCGCCTCGCTCCATTTCTTGTTTTTACTCATATATGCTATTTAAATTTGTTAATGTTATATTTATATATATATTTATCGAATTTTTATTGAGCTTTGCTAAGTTTTTAAATCTTCAAAATAAGTCAAAAATTTGAGCTACCAAGTCAAAACTATGGTAGGATTGCAATGTTACACCATAACATACTCTTCTTTTTCATGGTGAACCATTAATTCAATTGAGACAAGGCACAAAATCTTACAACGTGAATTCAAACATCATGTGCATATGGTAGCTCTATATAGGCCATTGTTGATCATTATATTTTTATAACATGATAGATACCAATCAATACAATAATAGTAAAGAAGAAATTTTATTTGTGATGGTTTCCATGTGTGAAATTTTGGCCTTGCCCCCTTGACATTCATCTTCTTGAGTGAAGTTCATTATTGTAGAAAATTTCATAGTACAAAATATACTTGGATTTTGGCTATGCGATTAAAGAACTCACTAAAAGTTGAGCACACAATTGTATTTCCATTGAAGTCTAATTTTAACAATTCTAAATGTCTTCGTAGATCTCATTGAATTTCTTTTTGAATTTGATTTATCTTGTATGGCAAGCATACACTACTTCAATGGCATATCCAAGAGTTTCTAGTATAACTCTCTTGAACTAGATTTGGGGCATGCTCATTGCAAGTAAATCAGCAACAAATTTTGTAGCCATTTACTAATGCACTAAATTCACTCAAATCTTTGCCACCTAGAAGTCAACTTTTGAATGCAAGCCTTGATGTAAAAGTGCACATTGGCTTGGTTGGAGGTATTTGTGTGCTTTGTGGGTTCCTTGTTTTGTGAGAACAACCAATTTTTTTCCCAAATGAATTGGCATAACCTTTGTGAGGATCTCTTTCCATTATAACATGTATTTGCACATCAATAATGTGAAACAAAAAAAATAGTGTTGGATAAGGCCCAAAATCTTACAAGATGCATATAAACATCACATTTTTTCGAGATATATATAATTACATGGGTCTTTTCCCTTCAAGGAATGATTTGCTTCCTCATCCTAGTATAATGATGTGTGCCTTGTTCTATGAGAAACTCCCTTTGGCCTTGGTTAGGCCTTAATATATAATACTTTTATTGGGGTTGCCTCTATTTGGTGTTGTTCATACCAAGTAGGCACTTTTTAGTGTAATATCATGTTTGTATGTTTCATAAGTTTAATTAAAACACTTTAAGATGGATTTCTAATATAAAAGGGCCCAAAGAAGAGGATACAAACATAGATAGCAATCATACAATAGTTGTAGGTGTTCATGAACCAAACAATTTGATCGATATTTTGATGTATCATTAAAAATATAATAATTTCCTTCTTTCCATAGAAGTAAAACAACAAACCCATGGGTGAGACTATGGATACACTTGATTTCTTTCATGTTTGCATCAAGCCTTTTTTGTTTAAGTAAAGCCTAGGTATTAATCCATTTGGGAACTAGTTGTGTAACAAGGGACAATTTTGTGGCCTAACTAGTCTAGGAATGGTACATTCCATGAAAGATGTGTTAGGGTCTCAAAAGCTTGGTGGTAGTTTGGACATCTAGTTAAGCCTATTTATCTAGTACATTGAAGGTTATCAATCTTGAGCATTTTAGTAATAAGCATCTCTCAGGAGTTTTAAACTAACAAGAAAATGTGTTCTTAGTTCATCCTTTTTTAGATTTAGACATAAGTGTATGTAATGCTTTCGATTCAAAAATTATTTAGAAATATTAATAAGGCAGCTAAAAGGGGACCCAATTATGAGCAGCCACTACAAGATAATGGATGGTTACTTTTTCGAAATTGCCAGTAATTTTAGTAGTCGCCAAAGGAATTAGAGTTGCTGAATAAGACAAACCACATAAAAAGACAAGAACTAAAAGACAAAATATACCAAATAAAAAGACTCACAAAAAGTAAAAAGGCATCACTTGAATTAATTAATGAAATAATTAAAATTTTATTTTTTGAGGGGCATTGAAAGAGTGGTGTCTATTGGAGCAAGATTCTATTAAAATAGTTAAGCAAGGTGAAGAAGGCATCATTGAGAAATATATTTTATATTTGATTTTCATCCCTCGTGGAATGTGAACTATGGTTCAACAACCTGAGGACAAAACCCCTCAAGGCTTGAAATTGAAGGACAAAACCCCCTTAATTTCTATTGCTAAGTTAGTAGATGAAAACCCTTGATTCAGACATATTCTAAGATGTGTCAAAGTCACTAAAATAAAGATAAATCGTTACAAATTGTAGGAAGATTTATAGTAGAGGTAAGAGAATAAGTTTATATTTTGTGAGAAACATTCTAAGTATTAAAATTGAATTATGTAATAAATTGTTAAGCTACAATTTCTAGGTTAAGTTCATACTTATAATTTATTGTGCAACTATCTTTGTGACTTGGGGTTTATTATATTTAAAGAAAACAAGGAAAATTTAAAACATTCCAAATGGTACTAGAGCTAGATTTTTCTATCCCGTGAGTTTATTTTCATATGCAATCAAATGACAAAGCCAACAAATATTATCAAAGAAAACTAAGAAAAAATCAAAATTCTAAGTCAAAGTGATCGAAGCCCCTTTAGATTATGAAACAACATAGGTAAAAATGGTTAGAGAAAATGACAGTTGTGATTATGCAAATGAAACAAATAGAAAATTTGAACTTATGATAAATATGATGAGGCAAATGTTACATAAGATAAATAATGCAAAAAATTGCAATAATCAAGATAGCGGGGAACTTTTTAATAGTGGCAATGATGAGCATAAAATTTGCACACAAAGAACCAAGGCTGGGTATGTGGATAGATCCCTTCTTCCCATGTTCATTCAAAGGGGAGAAGAAGTTGTCATTGAGGAAACACAAAATTCAATGCAAGATGATATCACCACTTGTTATGTAGAGTATAAAAAATTCTTGAGAGAAATTGAAGAAGCAATGTCTCTCACAAATTACATAAATATGAAGAGAGGAATAAATAGATCAAGAATGGAGCTTAGACCCAAGCCAAGGCAAAATGAACACCATCAAGCTTTTGGTAAGTTAACATTATCTACATTTGATGGATCTAATAAGAGTATTGCTCGTGCATGGGTGCAAAAATTAGATACACGCCTATAATTGAAACCAATGACTAAGGATGAGGCCATACGATTTGCAACCTTACACTTGGAAGGATCAACTCACAAATGGTGGTACTAGGGGTTGGTTATTGAATCTTACAAACTAATAAACACATGTGATGAATTTTACAAAAGGTTAATTGTGCATTTTGGGTATCTAAGGGTGCCCATTCCTTAGAAATGAAGCTTACTACAAATAAAACAATGTTATGGCACCAAATACTTGGCAACACTGGTGAGAAGGGTCTTGGACCTCTAAAAAAATAAAAGGTGTATTGAAGGCCTTGATGATTTTAATACTGAGTTTGACTTTTCTGAACATTATATATATGGAAAACAAAACCAGGTTTCATTTTAATTCAATTTTTATAAGTATTCTAGGGTTTTGGACTATATTTATGCATATGTGTTTGGTCCTATGAATGTAGCTTCAATATCTAAATATATATATTTTGTTTCATCCATAGATGACTAGAATAGGACATTTGTTTATTTCCTCAAGATTAGATTTGAAGTGTTTGGTTGGTTTAAGGAGTTTAAATCCTTGGTTGAAAATTAGACTGATAGAAAGATAAAGTTTTTGAGGATTGATAATGGTGGCGTGTTTTGTTCAACATAATTTGACAAGCTTTATAAAGAGCATAGGATTGAAAGACACAAGATAACTCTACACCCCACAACAAAATAGAGTTGCAAAGAGGATGGACAAGATGTTGATGGAGAGGGCTAGGAGTATGCTAAGTGGTGCTAGCCTTGGACAAAATTTGTAGCTATTGCATGTCATCTGCTCAACAAATCTCCTACATTAGCTCTTGGTGATAAGAAACCCATGGAGGTGTGGTTTGGAAAAAAATCCTTCGATGAGACCTCCCTGAGTATTTTGTTGCAAAGCATATGCTCATGTGCTGAATGAAAAGAGATCTAAGTTGGAGAACAAGACGATTAAATGTATCTTCATTGGCTATGGTGTCAATGTGAAGGGGTACAAGCTTTGGGTTCTAATGGACCAAAAGGTTCTCTATAGAAGTGTTATTTTTTGAGTGATGAAACATTCCACTATTGAACTACAACTAGTGAAGGAAGAGAAATAGAAAAAAGGGGTAGTTTAGATACCACCTACTTTGATGAAAGGTGAACTACGTACTCCTATTGGAACTGATAATGAGAAGAGCTCTAGAAGCTTTGAAAGTTTTGAAGAAGAAGAAGAACCTTAACCTTAGCAATTGAGGAGGTTTATGAGAGATAGGTGAAAACTTGATAGGTTTGGATATTCATCTAAAAGGTTTGGTTATTCTTTGTTGGATTCCGGTTGCATATTTTATTTGATTGCTAACACTAATGGACCTAGGACTGTTAGAGAGGCTATGGGTATGAGTGATGTAAATTCTTGGATGAAAGCCATCGATGAAGATATGGCTACATTGAAGAAGAATGATACTTGGGATCTGGTACCCTTGATTGAAGGATGGAAGCCCGTTGGTTGTAAATGGGTGTTGAAGAAGAAATCGTGGTTTTGATGGCAGTGTTGAAAAACATAAGCATAGTTGGTCACTAAGGGTTATTCTTAGGTGGAGGGAATTGACTATGGTGAGATATTATCTCTTGTTGCGAAGTTAAAATTTATTTGATTTTTGTTATCACTTGTAACAACGTATGATCTAGAAATAGAACATGGATGTGAAGAAAACATTTCTTCATGATGAATTGGAGGAAGAAATTTATATGTCATAGCCAAAGAATTTTGTGGTTAAAGGTAAAGAACATCTAGTATGCAAACTTTGAAAAAGTCTTTGTAGAGTCTTAAACAATCTCCTTGAATGTGGTACTAGAAATTTGGCACTTATGTGCTATCTTTGGGATTTATGAGATCTCAATTTAATAATGGCCACATTCTCATAATAGTTCTTCTATATGTAGATGATATGTTGTTTTTTGGAAAGGGTAAAAGCATGATTTCAAATTTGAAGTTTGAGTTGTCAGCACAATTCAAGATGAAGGATCTATGCGCAAAAAGGTATATTCTTGGGATGGAGATCATAAGAGATAGAACTAATAGAAAGATTTTCGTAAGCTAAATAAAGTATGTGAATTCAGTGTTGGAGAGATTCAACATGACAACTTGCAAACAATTAGTTGCTCCTATGTCATAAGAAACAAAACTTTTTTGTGGAGGATTGTCCAAAATCTCCTACTGAGAGGAGGACATGACTAGAGTACCATATGAAAGTGCTATTGGTAGTCATATGTATGCTATGGTTTGTACGAGTCCAAAAATTACCCTATTAGCGTGAGTCCTTAGTCATTTTATGGTTAATCATAGGTGGGTGCATTGGGATGCAATTAAGAGAGTGTTTAGATATTTATAGGGTACTTCTAAATATTCCATGTGTTTCCATAGTTATCCTATTGGACATTGACATTCAATTAGCATTCATGGATATGTGGATTTAGATTGGACAGGTGACATTGATAACAAAAGATCCACCAGTGATTATGTGTTCATGATGTTTGGTAGTGCTATTAGTTGGATGAGTAAGCGACAAGTTGTAGTTGCTTTGTCCACTATAAAAGTAGAGTACATGACAAATACTCATGTTTGACAGTAAGCCATCTGACGTAATAGGTTGTATTCTCATATTGGTTTTGATGCAAGGTAGATTACTATTTGTTGTGACAACCAAAGTGCCATTTTATAAGCAAAGAATCCTAATTTCCATGCTAGAACAAAGCACATTGATGTACATTTTGATTTTGTTTGTGGTATGGTGGAAGATAGAAAGGTGAAGTTGGAGAAGGTAGACACTTTAGTGAATGTTGCATATGTATTGATAAAGCTAGTGAGAACTGATAAGTTCATATGGTGTTCGAAGTCTATGGGCCTCTCAACCCCTAGTAGTTGAAATCCTGTTCTTTCCATTGGATCTTCAAAGGTGTTCAACAAGTGGGAGAATTTTAGGAATAAGGTGTCTCAATATTTGATTTCCTAGCATTGATTATTTAATGTTGAAATGATATTTGAAACTTATCTCATGTTGCCTTGTGAGTTACAACTTGCGGTGTCTATTTCCAAGGAGGAGTTAAGTTTGAAAGTTAAAGTTTACAGGTGGAGTTGTGCATGAAGGAATTTTCCATTGCGTGTTGAGTTTACATGGAATGTGGGAATTGTGGATATGCAATTATATTTTGATAGGTGTAGGTTTTACATGTGCAAGTTAAGTGACAATTGACAATTACAATATTGCATGTGTTGATAGGTGGAAACTTACCATTATGCATGTGTAGTGTTTTTGGCACCTAGTTTTTATGTCTTTAGTCTTGGGCATTGGATTTTGGAAATGTCTAATTAATGCATTATAAGCTCTTATATAATGAGCACTTGTATTTTGAATTTAGCAGTTGTTGCTTGTTGAAGTATCACTATGTTGCCGAAATTACTCCAAAATTCTGAAGAAGTGTGAAAGCTCTTGTTAATGAGCGTCATGCTAATATTGTATTGTATTATATTTTGATTATTGATAATACAAAGTATTGTGCTTTTGGAGTGTGGAGTTTTTCTCGCAAAAGGGTTTTTTCCCATGTTAATTTTGTGTTATGGTTTCATTGTTTATTTGTTTATGATATGTATGTGCATCTAGATCTATAATTGTTTAAGGTTTTAAAATATATTTTTGCAACCCTCTCCTACTTAGATTGGTGTAGGAAGTTGATTTTGTGTGCATGGCTTCCTTTCAGGGGAATTTCATATGGATTGGAATTACCAAAAAATAGTAAGATTCATAATGTATTTCTTGTATCTTGCTTAAAAAGAGTTTTAGGAAGCCAAGTCATTGCTTCATTAGAGCTACCCACACTTGATATTGAAGGAAAATTGGTTCTGATTCATGAGGTTATTATAAATTTTAGAGAAAAAACTAAGAAATAAAACAATGACAAAACCTTTGATTTGATGGAAAAACCTTCTTGAAGACAATGCAACATGAGAGAGTGAGGGAATTCTTCAACATCCTAATTTGTAATTGCTTGAGGGAAAACAATCTTGGGAAAGTAGGATTGTAATGGTCCCAATTCAAAAATTATTTATCTAGATTAATTTATTTAAATTTTTTAATAAGGTAGTTAAAATGGGACCCAATTATGAGAATTTGCTACAAGACAAGGGAGGGATACTTTTTAAAAACTTGCCACTAGTTTAAGTAGTCGTTAAAGGACTTAAAGTTGCTGAATAAGACAAACCACATTAGCAAGCACTGAAAGACAAAAGATACCAAATAAAAAGTAATCATAAAAAATTAAAAAGACAACTCTTGAATTAATTAATGAAGTTATAATCAAGTTTTTTTTCAAGGGGCATTGGACGAGTGGTGACAATTGGAGTTAAGCAAGGTGAAGAAGACGCCATTGAGAATGTATTTTATATCTAATTTTCATCCCTAATGGAACATGAACCGTGGTTCAATAACCCGAGGATAAAACCTTCAAGGTTTGAGATTAAAGGGAAAAAACCCTTTAATTTATATTGCTACGTTAGTGGATGAAAACCCCTAATTCAGGAAAACTCTAAGACATTTCAAAGGCATTAAAATAAAGAGAGATCACTAAATATTGGAGGAAGATCTACAACAAAGATAAGAGACTAAGTTTTAAATTTTCTAAGATAAGATACACTTTAAGTGTTAAAACTAAATTATATAATAAACTATTAATGTTATTAAACTTTTTCTCCAAAGTGAAAAAAAAGTTATGAAATCATTAAAGGGAGATAGAAATGTAAAGGATAATATGATCCTTTTTTTTTTGAAAAGATAAGCAACATTTACAGGGTGTTGTACCCTTCACACAGAGCCCAAGGAGCCAAGGAAGCTAGTTCAAACATAATGTGAACTAGGAGAAAAACAAATAGACACAGCTGACCGACAGCTATAGGACAAAAAACAAGGGTTAAACAACCATAGAACCAGAGGGGACCAAGCTGACTACCTGAACCCGAGGCCGCAGAGAAGCAACGGATTTGGGGAGTCCCTTCTTCTTTCTCAGCACAACCAACCAAGAAGGCTCAAAAACAACCACCGAGCGGGGCGAGGGGAGAGGATCTCCAACAACCACCTCAGGCAAGGAGCCACCAAGCAGCGAGGGCAACGGTAGCGAAGAAGAGGAGACCAGAGTGATCAAAGTACCAACAAAGTCGTTTAACGGGGGGCGAGCAGGAACCGACTGTGCATCGACAGCAAACCGGGGCAACACAAGATCAACAGTAGGGGTTGCCAGAAGAGGCTCAAACACAGGAGGAGGGACAAAAGGATCACCCTCCTCAGAGGAATTGTCAGAAGAGTCCGAAGAGGGAGAACTTACCGTGAGGTGATCAGATAGCACATTCTTCCACCAAGTAGTACAACTCTTGCGGTGAGCAAGAGGGCAACCAGAGGCCAAATGACCAGTAGAGAAACACCTCCTGCAACGAAAGAGGAGGCCCTCAAAATCCAACAGCTGTGACCAAGGTCTATCCATGACCATCAAAACCACAACACCATGGAGGGGTTTGGAGATGTCCAAATCAACCAAGATACGGGCCACCGTAGTATGCCCCAGATCCCGAGACATTGAGTCCACCTTGAGGAAATGTCCAATGGAGTTGCCAATAGCTTCAAAACAAGACTGCTCCCAAAACTAAAGAGGGAGATTCAGCAGACAGACCCAAACAGGTCTGATATTTAGCGGCTCAGTAAGAGGGTTGAAAGAGCGCGACCAAGGCTTGATGGAAAATGAATGGATACCCCACATCCACCCCCTATCCAACACATAGTCCCTCTCCGCTGGAGAGGAAAAGGTTACAAAGACGAACCCCCTACCACTGGGGTAAAGCTCAATTTGTCCAGAGACAATGGGATTCCAAGAAACGAAAACCCACTCATGGAGATTTAGAAGAGAGGGCCACAAGCCATTCAACTTGCACACCACACCCTGCCTCAAATAATAATCTTCATTTTCAACCACTTCAGGACCACAAACAACCACAGGGGAAGCCCGAGCACAGGGCAGAGGATGAACCTTAGCAAGAGCGGGTGTAGACTTAGACACCGCCGCAAAGAAAGACTTCCGGCCAACAAGAGCACCAGAGGCAGGATAAAATGACACCTTAGGGAGAACGGAGGGGACAACAACACCTACACCAGGCAGCGCTGCAACCACACCATTCACCAACAAGGCAGAGTCAAGGATGAGAGGAGCCCCAACAATGCAACCCCCACCACCAACAACAGTCATGGGAGCAGCTGCATCCCCAACAACAATTGCTGCCCGAAGGGCATCACGCCCAAGCTTGCCCCCACAGAGCCCACCAAAAAGGGATGAGGGGAAAGGCCCGTCACCAGCTGCCGACCTAGCACCCACATAAGAGCCCGCAAGAAAATTAGCACCTCCATTCGACCGTAGAATAGGGCTCCCGCCCAGCACACCACCATGCTTCAGCACTGAAGGCACCACAGGCGCAACGTCCACATAAGCGACTACAGAGCCCAACACAGGGGACCGTTGGAAAGCACCAGAGTTTTTCCCGCTCGGAGAGAAATTACCGCTTAGAGAAATTTCAAAAACTCGAGACTTCTATATGATCCTTTTGTTAAAATGGAGATTAACAAAGAATATTTATATAAACTCTTTTAAAAAATGGGAGGAATCATTATTTACTTGAATAACTATTAAAATGAACTTTTGTGAAAGGGTGTGATTGTTTGGAAACCACATATTAAAAATGTTATATAAAACATTCATGTGAGATTTGGAAAGAGAGGCATGAAGATAACTCAAAGAAGAAGGTGGTTTGGCGGGCTCTGGGCATGGGATAAGGAGCACATGTGATGTGTCCAATTTGGGATACAGGGTACACTCATGACTGTCTCAGCCAAAGCTGATGCTTGGGAAGCATGAGTGTTGGTTTTAAATAAGAATTGGTTCCTCCTAGAGTGTACCATAGGTATGAAAGCCAAGACCATTGAAATCTTCTTAGGATGAGAGTGGCCTTTCCAAGTGCTCTAATTCAAAGAAGTACTAAACTTATTTTATTTGATAATATTCATAATTAAGTATAAATAAGATGGAGTTGTTCTAATTCTCTAAAATATGTTATTTGTTCCATTGAGATCTTGTTTATATTGTTGAATGTTAATTAATATATTAATACTGTTGATCTTAATGTTCTTAAGTCTCAAGCTAGTTAATGATGATAATAAGCATTTTGGTGCATTTATGTTTGAATTATAGGTATATTTTTTAATATTTAAACTTATACAATAGCATTAATAAATTCATTTCTATATAAAATATACTATGTATATTAAATCTATCCAATTTTATATGGCGGAGAAAAGTAGGATTACAATTTGGTATCAAAACCAAATAGATTGTGCTAATCATTCATTATGTGTGAATTCAATTTATTATTATTGATTCAAAATCTAATTTACCCACATCATGATGGTTTCTCTAATTTAAATGTAAAGGTTCTAAGATATGTGAAAATAAAATATTGATTCTAAGAGAATTTGGAATAAATTTCACCTCATACAAAAGATTCTAGAGGATCTTATACCTCTCTCGATTATTCTCAATATTATTAGTTTAAAAAATTAATGGTCTACTCATTATTCAAGAATCAAAATTTATTGACAAGGAAAAACACACAAGCTTGTATCAATGAACACTAACAACATTGAACATAAACATAAACTTTTCTATGTTAAATTCCAATTTTTTTTTATATATTATATCTATTTATATTGTTTTGAAGTTGAGTGGAATATCATCAAATTACTAAGATTACTCTAAACCAACAAATATATAAATTCATGACAACCAAATCATGATTTAATCAACCAAGAAAAAATCCTCTATGTAATAATGTCCAATAAATCTTCCAAAACATGAGCTGAGAGAAACATAAACTATTCTCGCAATGAAAAACCTGTCATACTTCTTAATATAATGTTGCATCTCCTTATTACATTATATATACAATGATTCAAGAGTTGTGCCCCTCTAGAATTGACTTCATCATGGAACTCTTCATACTCGGTTATGTTTAAATCTATTGACATTTTTTAAGCTTTGATAAAAGTGTGTCACTTTAATAAGGCTTGTACCATCGAATACCCCGGCCTTTACGAAGGTGTTCTCTAATACAACTGACTGTAATCTTATTTTTACAAAAAACTAATTTTCTTGGTGGGAGGTGCACGCTAGATAACATGGCTTGTGGTGCCACTCACAGGAAAGCATTGAATGGAGTCAAAGTACTTGAGATGTCGTCGACATCTCTTTCAAACATTAAGTACCCTCATCATCGTTGGTCTATTTGTTGAATTATATTGATTACACCAAAGCCCCACCTTCTTTAGTCTCACTGCCTTCGCTTCATCTGCTCTACTTAACCCTCAGTGGTGACAGGGGGATTCCAAGGTCATACAATCATTGTGTCTGGTTACTTCTCAAATGTCTTTAATACTCTAATCCACTTTTTTCAGTTCCATTGTTTTTGTTTCATCTGCTCTATTTAACTCGGTGGTGACAGAGGAGGGATTCTCTAATACGCTAACCCATTTTTTCAGTTCTATTGCTTTTGTTTCATCTGCTTTACTTAACTCTGCGGTGACAGAGGAGGGATTCTCTAATACGCTAACCCACTTTTTCAGTTCCATTGCTTTTGTTTCATCTGCTCTACTTAACTCTCTGTGGTGACAGAGGAGGGATTTCGTAGTCATACAATCATTGGGTCTGGCTACCTCTCAAATGTCTCTAATACGCTAACCCACTTTTTCAGTCCCACTGCCTTTGCTTCATCTGCTCTACTTGACCCTCTGTGGTGACAGAGGAGGGATTCTGCGGTCATACAATCATTGAGTCTGACTACCTCTCAAATGTCTCTAATACACTAACCCACTTTTTTCACCAGAGCCACATCTTGACACACAGATGTATTTCTATTTGCACGAACTCCAATTATCTGCTATAAAAACATGTCTAAATAGAAGGAAACAAACAGGTCTTCAAGAATTCTTAACTACCTTGAGCATCCACTTATAGTGCACACTTGTATGCATGGAATGACACACTCACATGCATACCACATACTTGTGTGTCTATATCCTCTAGTACATACATTTCTCAAATATTAACTGTCATAGGAAAGTAATTCTATCAACTGCAACAATGTTTCTAGGAATAGAATTCTCTTATAATCTACTCTCAGGTGATTATGCAAAGACAGATCAATATTGCCTACATAATAGTACACCTGCTGAAACCTGATGTGCTCAAGTAGTTAATAAAACCACTCAGATGCATAAATAAATATGGTTAAAAAACTTGTCCACGGTCGTTCTGCACACAACAAAATCTACTAGCAAAGGAGAACAAATGTATACGAACATCTGAGATAAAAAACACTCACACTTGCAAAAATATAATATTACATTAGAGTTTAGAATGATGCGAAACATCCTAAAAGAATCTAGTAAACTTCTACACCCAGTTGATTTAAACATATTGAACCTTGATGGTTTGCTGTGTTGAATTGACCCATAACATATAATCCTCTACCAATTGCTGTCGTTCCTCCTGCAATGATCACTACTTGAGTGAAAGTCCCATTTGCTAGACTATGAACATGCCTCTCATGAAACGTGGTCTATTATTGACAACCACACCAAATCTATAAACACTGCCTTCTTTCCTAGGACAAGTACTTTGGGGATTATAGATGTTCAAAGAATGTCTCATTTAACACAAATTTGTAGACAAGTAATGAAAGCTGAGTATGAAGGTAGTTATGTTTCTATACAATTTTTGAAGTATCAAGAAATAGATTGTGCTTTGCATTCAAATTTCAAGTCTATTTCTCTATGCAATAGATTTGAAATTGTTGTGCGTAACATGAATTTTCTATCTAGTTTCAATATTTTATCACGTTTATTGTGTATTTGAACCTTGCAGTTAACTGTGAATGTTTTGTTGTTCAATCATTTGACCTCTTTTGTTTGATGAGTGGCGAAATCATTTTGTGTTATAGTATAAATGATTTTATTTTCAATAGCATGAATGATTTTATTGCAATGTTCAAATTAAATTGTGTCATAGCAATTCAAAGTATAATATCAAGAGTGTCATAATTTTACAATTCAAACTTATTTTTTAATTTCTTATAAGATTAACCTTGATAATTCACTTACATAAACTGTCCAACTATTAGATGGTTGCTAAAGCTCTAGAAATATCAATTTATACATCATGAGATATCAAATAAACTTAAGAATAACTTTAGTAGTGTTAAACTCAACCTTCTATCTAGCTAGCACCCTATTTCACGTCATAAATTTAAAAAATATTATCTTGCATTAGTTAAAATAACATAATATTTTATATGTTATAAAATTTAATTGATTCTCTTAGGTTGAGACATGAGGACATGTCAAAGTTTTATAGGGGGAGAGCTAAACTCTAAATTTTTTACATTTATTTTATGTGATATGAAAGTATATCTTAGTGTAAACTTATTTTTTTACCATTTTTTAATTGTACTTTCTTATTGGACTTGATCAACCAAAAAACCTTGTACATATATAGAACTAATATCCTTGGAATGTTATATCATTGTTTTTTATCAAGGTAAGCAGGAAACAAGGGGTCTCAAAGCCTATCCAAAGGCAACAAAAATGTTGGATGGAACATGCCCAAACAAGCCAAAAACTATAGAGAAGTAGTACAAGAACTTGAAAGATAAATAGTTGCAGCCAAGTTTGCCTTATAAAACTACTTAAAAAGAGAGAAGGGACCACCATCGTTCCACTTTCACAACCCTAAATCAAGAGGGGGTTGACCTAAAACCCATAACACAAGAATGAGATTGGAAAGAGGAAGAAGCAAGACCTTTCCTCCTATGAACAATAGTCCAAGAAGTATTATCATCCAAATGCTCATTATAAGGGGGAGCATGAGGAGAAACCCCCATAGAAGGTCCATCAACACACAAAGTCACATATGCAAGAGGGAATTCTCCCATAGGGAGTCTAGCAATATGAGAAGAATGGAAAAGAGGTTCAAAAACCAAAGGTAAATCGATTTGCAAAGGGAGGGAAGGAGGTTCCACCATAGATTTTGAGGGCATTGGAGCCACACCAGAAGCAAAAGGCACATCATCATCTTGGGAGGAGTCATCCAATGAATCAACATAAGTGTGGATAGTTAAGTGGTCTTCAATAGCATCCTTACACCATGTAGCAGAGCCCTTGCAACATGAGAGAGGACAATATGTAGCCAAGTGATTGATGGAGAAGCACTACCAAAATTTGAAGGGTAGGCCCTCATAATCAAGAGGTTGAGTCCAAGGCATGTCCCCAACCATCAAAACCACATCTCCATGAAGGGGCTTGGAGATATCAATATCCACCATAATGCATGCAAATGTGGAGTGCCCATGAAGGAAATAGTATCATCAAATTTCAAGAAGAAACCAATAGAATTGCTAATGGCCTCATAATAAGAAGGCTTCTAAAATTGTAGAGGGAGGTTCAAAATTTTGAACCACGCCAGACACAAATTTAGTGGCTCAATAAGAGGATTGAAGGAAGTTGTCCAAGGCTTGATAGAGAGAGGGATAGAGAGAGTGCTCCCCCCTAGCCCACAAATTTCCCAACATTAAATCCCTATCCTTAGAGGAGGCAAAGGATGAAATGAAAAAACCTTTAGCAAAGGGGAAAAGTTCAATCTTACCCGTCACAAGAGGCTTCTAAGAATCCAACACTCATTTGTGAAGATCTAGAAGAGAATACAACAAATTGGAGAATTTGTACGCCAAACCCCTACATTGGTAGAAGTCCTCATTTTCTACCACATCTTGGCCACAAACCACCACCAAGGATGATTTAGCACAAGGAAGAGGATGATATTCTATTAGAGTAGTCATGCATTAGCTAATAATTAATTAATCTTTAATTAATTATTAGACTAATTCATTTCTTGCACTCGAGCTAAATTTAGAAGTGTTTTTTATGTTAACTGAAGTGAGCTATGATTAGATCATTTTGTCTCATCACATAGAATGTTGACACTTGTCATGATCAAATTCCTTTATCATTTAGGGCTGCTCCTATAAAGAACTCATTCTCATTGTATTATCTACTCTTGCTCACAAGATCTCTATTGAAGAATCTTGAGGTTCATTCTATAAGTTTTTCTTGTTGATGATATAGAAGATTATTGTTTGCATCTCTCTTGCGTGAAAGGTGTTTTTGTTTGTTGTTTGATCTTGTGTCTCATGTTTATTCACAATTCTAACATGGTATCAAAGTGTGGATTAAGCGAAGCCCTTCTTAATTTTTGAGGGTTTTCTTCAACTAAGATTATAGGGCTTCAAATTTGAAATCTCTGATGGGTTCAGTTTATGGCTAGTTTTCTTTATTAAGTTTATGTCTTTTATCATTTCAATCTTCCAAAGTTCACAGACAATCTTAAGACTTATACATATTTTATACCATTTATGCATCTTAAACTAGACTTTAGTATATGGTAATGCAAATATGATATGACGATATTTGTATGAATGAATTCATGAATGTTCATAGAATTCAGTATGATTCTATGCTTAATTTATAGTTATTAATGATGTGTGTGCTTTAGAATGAAACCAACCTCTTGCAGCTAGAAGAATTGTAACCCACAACAACTATGATTTCTAATCTTGCAACAATATTGCCAAGAATCTAGTGATGCATTTTAGAACCTAGCACATATCAATTCAATATCATTTTCTGAGAGAGAAGGTTACAAATAAAGAAGTAAAGTTGGAGTATGTATCTACAAAGGATCAGGTTGCAGATATTTTCACAAAGGCACTTGCAAAGGATAAATTTGAATATCTTTGACATAAGTTAGGTGTAATTTCCCCTTCTTCTTGCTAGATGCATAGTTGGTGTATCTGTCTCGGGGGAGTAATGCAAGTCATATATTTATTCTTGGATTGATGAGGGCTACCTCTTAGGAGGAGTAGGTAGTGGTTATTGTTGACCAGGGGAGCCTATATTTTTTCCCTTTATCCTTGATGTCAAAGGTGGAGAGTTGTGCACCAAAGGGAGAAATTTGGTTGGTTTTGCCATCAATCCAAGGGGAAGATTGTTGCAATTTGTTTGTCATTGATGTCAAAAGTTCTATAGAGATTGTTATAGTCTGGTTATTTGGTTGCTAGAGTCATTGAGAAATGCTCCACATTTCTCCACTCATGTTTGTTATCTTTTGTGGTTTGGAGGATAACCTCATGTTGTGTCAAGGAATATGTGATCCAAGTTTCAAGTCTTTTGGGTTATTAGAAAGGTATTTTTAAGAGTGATAGACTGAAGTTTATGTTTATTCTATGTGGATGTTCTTAGTGGTGCAAAGGTTGGCTTTACATATATTTGCATTTGCATATATGGTTATTTAGTTCAAAAGTTAATTTCTTTGAGATGTGAAGGTGTTATATCCAAAGTTTCATGTCAATATTCCTTCTACCAGGAAAGTTAGAAGTGAAAGTATATCAAACTGTGTTGATTGAAGACTGGTTTCAATGTTTGTTGTCTTGTGCCAACTTGTTGCTACATGAAGTTGTGAAAGGGATACATGAGTATTTTTTTGAGTATCATGCGATGCTTTTTGATACACCACAATATGGCTTTTGACTTCTCTGGTACTGACAGTGTTTTGAAATGATGCTTTGTTGGCTTATGCTTTTGCTGAGATCAACTAAGGTATGTTGATGGCGTGTGCCATAAATTCAAGATTGGGTAGAGCTTAAGGAGTGTTTGAAGGTGTTGTATGGGTCATGTCGACTCATCTAGGAGAAGGACAAATAATGTTTTATCTTTTTGTGTACCACCAATGGATGTGAAGGCCGACATGCTACAAATTTCATAGTTTCTTATTTATGGTTGACTTAACTTGTATTTGAAAAGTATGTGGATGATGTTTATAGAATATCAAAGGTATGAAGATAGTTTGGGACTAGGTTAAGCATGGGTTGGAATCCACAAGGCGTGTTCCTCTTCTTGGTGTTGCGTGTAGTCTTTTGGGTCTTTCCCTCTACACATTTCATGTTGATTGTTTTATCCTTGGACGACTTGGAGATGTAATATTTTTGTTGTTATAGGCTGACATGAGATGTAATCAATGTAATATCATATATAAATTTTAAACCTAGTTTATCTAGGATGAGTGTGATTATGATGAATACATAAGTGACTGAAGGATAAAAAGAAGTTGTGGCAGATCTTGTTTGGTTTCATTTTTATCATATCCCTATGACAAAAGGCATGTGAAGAAGTGTGCTCAATTGTAGAAGTGTGCGTAATTGTTTGCTGGAGGCAATGAGCCAAATGCAATTACTTCTTGATTTTTGAAAGCAGTGAGCTAGTAGGAAGTTGAGAAGACATTTGAAGAAGTGACAAAGTAGAATTAAAATCATCAAAAAGAGTGAGGTTAATTGTTAGTTTCAAACAGTGGAAGGACTATCATTTTGTAATCATTCTTGAGTGTGTGCTCAAATCAGGGAGTTGTAGCTTCCTTGGGTTGTAGTCCTAAAACAAAGTTGTAAATGTTGTTAATCTTGTGAGGCTAGATTAGGATAGTAGCTCCTAGCAGCTTTTCTCACCGTGGTTTTTCCCTTGTGAGGTTTTCAATGTATGTTTGGTGTTGTGTTGTGTTGTGCGTTGTCTTCTTCTTTCATGTTCATGCTTATGCAATAGAGTTTAAAGTACTTGTTTGTTCTGAAGGGTTTGATATTTTATAGAATACCGATTCACCCTCCCTCTTCATATTTTGGTATGTTCAACAATGATACAATTCATAGAGAAATCATGTGTTAGGTGAGCACAAGTGACAAATAAATTTTCACGTCCGCCCAAAATATAATGATGGTTCATCAAGGTGACCTTATTAATTCTACCTTTCAACTCATCATATGTCCTATCATCACTAGTAGTCTCAATGGGAACATTCATTTTTTCCTGACCATGAGACTATACAACTAGACTCTTCTTCAATTTGAAACATTCAAACTTTTCATGACCCTTATTTTTACAATAGTTACAAAATTTACCAGATTTATTATTATTAAAAGAAGGAGAACAAGTAGAATGAGAAACATAGAAAAGAGAATAATTTTTCTCTTTAGAAACTTTTTGTGGTGGCCAAGAACTCAAAGCTTTTAGAGGATCTACATAAAATGAAGGTCAAGATTCTCAAGATTAGGTAAAAAAAAATTCTTATGCCAATTTCACTCGATTGAATGCAACATCAAGTGTTGCTAGGGTAGTATATTTCAACTCCATAAATAAGTGCTCATGTAATCAACTCTTGAACTTTAGGATGAGAGAAGTGGTTAGGTTTTGCATTTAGAGTAGTATCCTCAATCAATTGAACTGATAGATATACTCTTGCATGGACATTTATCTTCCTTTTCATAGGCGAAGCCACTTGATATGTAAATATTGATCATAGAGAAAATATCTAACAAGTTCATACCATGTGTTGAAAGGATTCTGAACATTTTTTCATTCAATGACCAAAACCTTAACGACACTAGAGAGCTTCAATTTTGAAAAAGGAACCTTGTCATCATCAGGGATCTTGTTGTAGGCAAAACATGTCTCCATATCAAGAATCCAAGTGTAGAGCACATGCAGATCTCAAGATCCATCATAGATCTTGACCTCACATTTGGTTGGAGGTTAGTGGCCTTCAAGACCATGAAGTCATTAAAGTGTAATGCCATTGAATTTATCAGTCAATGTGGTTATTACACCAAAAATTTCAATAACTCTCTTAGCCAAATTAAAGACCATATTATTGCGAGTTAAAGCCAATAAATGGTTTACACCTCCCAAAAAAAATGGACAAGCAATATGGATCAACACTCTACCAAACTCAAGTTTTGACAAAAAACAATTAAATTGAGAGATCTGTGGAAGCTAAAATAAAACCAACTTACAAAGATGCTTAGAACTCAACTAGAGACAATGTGACAAATTTTCAAAGAAAAATACCTATGAGATCACAATTCATCAAAGTAATACTCTCCCGGGTAAATTTAAGATATATTTTTTGAAACATTTAGGAGAACTATAATATACTCTTATAAAATAAAGAATTTAAATTATTATAATTCATGATTTAAAAAACCATGCAAAAAAAGAACCAAACCATATTTTTAGACCCAAAACATCCAATAAAAGTACTTGTTTTTCTTTGTATTTGGTAGCTACAACAATAGTATTAAAATATGACTAATTTCTCAAAAATTAATAAAATGTTAGATCGGTACTTTCATAACCCAAAAACCATTCTACAAAATATTTTCTCTATTAAATCTATTGATAAAAAACAACACGATTTTTAAAGAAAAATGATTGCTTTTCAAGAAAACACCTCAATTTTTATTTTGATGACAAAATTCCTCTGATTATGCTAAAAAATCTTCAAAAATAAGTTGATATTGATGAGCACTTCAAAACAAAAAATATAAATCAAATAGATTTGAAAGATAATCCCAAACCCATGGATTGAAGAATGCTCTGATACCAACTGATGCAGAATCACAAGAAAATAAGAAGTAGCAAACAAATGTTAGATTCTAAAAAATGAGACATTAATCTCTACAAAATATAAAACTACAAACTTATCTTTTTAATATGCTCATGAAAGGAGAAAAATATAATATTATATAGGTATTAGGTATTGCCAAAATTAAAGATTTGGAATATCATCCAAATCTTAATGTGAAGTTTAAATAATAGAAATTTTGTAGCTTATGAAAAACTAATTAACAATAGCTAAATGAGACTAGCCTCCTAACAACTAGGAAACTAAACTTTTACTTTAACTTTTGACTTTTTACATAGATTAAAAAATTGGCATAACAATAAAATAATAATCCTATGCTAATAAGTTATAAATACCCTATGTATACCTTATAAATCCTCATCAATAACAGAATGGAGGTGCATAAAGAATGAACATGACACTGATGGAAAAGGTTAGGAGTATGCTTAGTTGAGCTAACTTGATACAAAAAAATTGGGCCAAGGATGTAGCCATTACTTGCTACATGATTAACATGTCTTAGGACATTAGCTCTTATAGATAAAATTCTTGTGGAAGCATGGTCAGGTCATAATCCTTCATTGAGACATATTAGAGTTTTGGGTTGTAAGGCATGTACATGCCCACCAAGGGAGAAGCAAAGAAAGATGGATAATAAAGTTGTTTTTTTAGACAAAAGGCTAAGGCCTATAATTTGTATTATATAAAGGATAATAAAGTTGTTAAATGTATCTTCATCAGTTATAGTTGTGTTATGAAAGGATACATACTTTTGGATCCTATTACATAAAAGGTAATATATATTAGAAGTGTGATTTTAGAGGAACTAAGCCTTCTTTCATTGACTTGCATCTTGAAGAAACGAAAAAGAAAGGTGTGATTCAACTTCCTTTTATAACTAAGAAAGTTGAATCGAGATCCCTGGATAAATCATAAGTTGAGGAGAGTTCATCAAGTTTTGAATATTCCTTGATGGCGCCTTCAAATTTTGCAAATTTGAAGTGCCTATGCCCTTTCAATTTAATGACAGAGGTTAGGTTTGCATTTTGCTAAATATGCCCTGAAGGCCCTCTTTGTCGAAATTTTGCAAATCAGAGGTCATCTTGAAAATCCCTTTGGTAAAATGGTTTTTGGTACATATGGTAACATGCCTACTCAGTTTCGTGCCCCCAAGATGAGTTCTGGTGGTCTTTTTAATCCTTTTCTAGTTACGACTAAGCTAAATTTGGTGTTCTGAAAAGTCTCAAATTTTCAAATTCTAAGGTCAACACATTTCTTTTTTTGGTCTAAAACATCTTCAGTTCCATTTTCACCAGAAACAAAGCTCATTTGATAAATTATTTTAATGTATTTCAGTTGCAGCGAACATGTTCAGAGGGCTAGTTTACAAAGGAGGTACCTAAATTTTAATGGTTGGATGAAATTTGATTTAAAACTCATATTTTAAATAATTGATTATGGCCACATGCAAAAAATCTCGGCTCCAGGGGTCACTGTTTGTGTGCAGTGAAATTTCTCCATTTGACCCATAGGCGAAATTAGAATTTGCAATTTTTCTAATGTTTCAAATGCTAATGTTTAAAATATTCTAAATATTGTGCAAAAGTGGAAAAGTCTTTTAGGGAAAAATTAAAATACATTTTCAAATGTATTTTAATCAAAGCAAGTTTAATTCTTGCTTTTGATTGGTAGGCACCAGGTAGAACACAACATCGCTCATCCGACACCACAGTTTCCAAGGTTTCCAATGCATTCTACAAACTCCATCGCTCATGGCTGAAATGAGAGTGGAGAAGCAATTCAAAATAGCGATGCTTGAGTTTGAGTGATGGATTGTCATGCTTTTTCTCCTCAATGTTGGCCCACATAGTACTCTAAATGCTCACGTGAAGGATTAGTTTTTATTTTTTCAGCCCAAATCATTTTCTTCACGGTAGTTGCAGTGCTCATCGTCAGTTGAAGTAAAAAAATAATTAAAAATCAGCGATGCCTTAGCCTCACTTGATGGCTTGTTAGGGCAGATTTTTAATAAACCCATCCCACATCGCTGAAGGGAGCTTGAGTTTGAAATTGCTTCCAGCGATGTATTCTTTGGCAATGATGGATTTTCTTATGGAGGCACGTGAGCAACATTTGGGGAAAATAAAGCATTGTCAAATGTTTATTGAAAGAAGTTTAATTCTTCTTTCCTATTGGCCAATGCACTTCACCATGGCAGAGCTTATCCCCAGTTGCAATGGGCGAATATTTTCAAAACCACGATGGCTTCATATGCAGCGATGGATTCTCATTGGTCAATATTTAAGTGACTGAAAAGTGTTTAAAAGGCAGTGTGAATTTATGGGCATTGCAATTAATATTTTCCATATGAAGGGGCATTTTAAATGGACTTCACTTGAATGGCTGCAAACTAGAGGATTTAATCACGTTGTTTTGTCTTTGGGCTGATTTTTAAATGCATCTGCAAGCTGCAAAACGCTCTTTCATGCTTCAGAAAGGTGCCTCAACCTTTTCTATTTTCCAGGAAAGAATTTTAAGTACATTGTATGCATTTTTGGTTGCCCGTGAGCCAAAAATGGCTTGCAAATGTATTTCATGACTTATGCCTTATTTACCAAGCAAGTTTCAAGGGAATGAGATAATTGTAGATGGAATGCATAGATAATGCATACCAATTGATTGTTTGACAAAATTTCAAACTGGATGCAGTGGAAAATAAATATTTTAAAGGTTAAAATACAACATTGAAAGGCATTTTTAACAATTGGGTAAATGGGTTTTGACCCATAAGTAAATATTTTTCACTTTCAGATGAAAATGAGACCAATAAATGGGTTTTTACAGCCAGGAAAAAGGTTCTCACAAGATTTTCAAGTGAAAACAAGTTGAAAAGAGAGGGAAAATGAGGAGTGAAAGGGATCTTCTAAATGCTTGTTGGTTTCAAATCAAGGGGGCACAAATGTGTCATGTGTCCACAATGTATTGATTTTAGGGCTTCTCTTGTTTCTTCTCCATTCTCTAAAAGGAGAAGTGGTTTCATTGTAATGGGTCCTTAGTGGTTGCATTGATTCCAAATTGTAATGTAAGCACAAAGAGCATAGATAGATGTTGGTTCTAGGTTAATTAATTGAGTCTTTTTTCTGCAAATTTGTTATTATATGACAACTCTAGTATTTCTTGGAATGATATTGTCCACAATTCTAAGTTTATTTTCTCTCCATTGTAGCATTTTCATGAATTATTAATGACAAATGATCAAGGGTCTTTCATTAATCTCCATTTCCTTTTCAATGGTGTATGCTTTGATTATGGTTCTAGTTCAAGGAATCAATGAAATTAATTTAATTGAAGCATAGATTTATGTGGATTTTATTTGGATTTGATAAGTAGTGATGAATTCAGAATACAAAGTGCATACATTGTAATGCAATTGTGCAAATGCTCTTAGATACTAGGGTTAAATGTTGTCATATTGTATGGTTTGCAGTGGAATTGACTCTTCACCCTAGGATTAGGCACTGATTCAGTAATTGTGTCTGAGATTATAGCTCCAGGAGATCATTCACCTCAGCTAAGAACAAATTCATAAAACTTATACTTTGTTACCTTTTATTCGTTGAAGTTTCATGTTGTATTGCCTATTCTCATGCTTTAGATGTTGAATGTTGTAAATAATTTGCCACATTCTCAAGAATTTTCATCTATTAAGCATATCTATGAGAATGAATCTGCTATTTGCAAAGTACATGGTTAATTGATAGGGGATCTTAAGTACTTTGTATAGGGAGACCCACCTAGGTCTTGCAGAGCTTGAAGTGTAGGGGAGAAAATTGTGAGATCATTCTCCTGTTTCTTGGCCAAATCTCTCTTTGAATCTGAGCATAAGGCATGGCACACCTTTAGGGTTCAATGTTATGTAGATTTGGGAACCAACATTCATAATAGGAGGAAGACTTGTTGAAAGGTCTACGAGGCATGAACAACCACCATAAAGGTATTCACTTTATGATTGGAAATGTATTTGTCTTTGAATACTAACATTAATGAATCAAAATCTATACAAGAGGCATTGGAAATGAATGATGTAGAGCCATAGAAAATATTCATGGATAAATAAATGGTGGAATTTGAAAATAATGACACACATGACCTTGTACCATCATTGAAGGACACAAACCCATTGGATGTAAATGGGTGTTTAGGATAAAGATTGGTTCAAATGGTAGTATTGAGAAATATAGAGTGTGGTTGGTTGAAAAATATTACTTCCAAGTTAAGGGGGTTGATTATAGTGATATATTTTCTCTTGTTATAAAAATCTGGTGTAGTCACGGATGGAGGATTCAAAAAGAACAATCCAAACCATGCAACTTAGAGTCAACACAATAGAAATAACACAAGAAATTATTTTACAAATATGAATCTTTATTGAATCAGAAATCGTACATGCATCATATGCCTCATGGGTGAATAATCAAGGCTCATAGGCCTACCGCAAGGGCATTCAACATTACAATTGGCTGAAGGCCTTATTATAGTCCCTCAATGGGGTAATGTGAAACTTCTATATTCTAATAATGAAAATCCTAACTATTATACTGATGACTGATTACAATGAATTACAAATGGACTTAAATGGGATCTTCCAGCTTTGACAAAGGTTTGTGTTGGCCTCAAAGGTTTGCAAAACCCAATGAATGATCAAGTGTGTAGGTCGGCCTTAAAATATGAAAGATAATTCTTCGTGAAAATGAAATGAATTGTGTATCTCCAAGATAAATCCCCTAGGACCCAAAAATGCTTGTATGGTGTTCCATTAAGCTCCACACGCTTTGGAATAGGTCCGCACTATGAAATTTGGACCAGGTCATCCCCAAATGCTTTGATTGCAAATTATAGTGAAATTTCGAGAGTGATAACTTTCTAAAAACAAATGTAAATGATCTAAAATCTGGATATGGTGTAGATGGCCTCGTTTAGATGTTATATCTTGCTTCATGAGTTGAGAAACAATAATGTGATGAAATGTGGAATGAAATGTTGAAATTTCTACAAACTAAAATGAAAGAAAATAAATGTTCTTGGTTGATACAGGATTGCTTTACAACTAGGGATGCTCCTACATCGGACGCCCAGGGTTGGAAGAAAAGTGAGTCCCTCACTTTCCAGGGGTTAGAGGAAAACCAAAGTGGTCTACCTTAGCCTGAGAAATCCATGGTGAATCTTCCACCGATCTTCCTTTCCACTTCACCGGATATTCTTTGTAATGCTTGTTCCTAGTGCTCCTTCTGGTTCTAGTATCCAAAATATGTTCAATCTCCTCTGGTTGTTGATGTGGTAACTGCTCCTTCAAATCTACTTCATTGCTACTGTCACTTTGTTGGAGTGAAAAATATGCTAAGAGGGGGGGGGGTGAATCAGTGTCATGAACCGATTTAACTATTTTCAGAAAATGAAACAAAATTGAAATATGCTCTCAATATTTCAATGATTATATCATCCATAAATTGAATGCTGAAATGAGAAGTATGACAGTAAAACAATGCATATCACAAAATTAACATAAAGAAGTAAAGATACCACAAGAGAGACCAAGAGACACAAGATTTTCCGAGTGGAAAACCCTCTTGGGGTAGAAAAACCACTCCTAAATTGCTACCATTCTGGCTTGTATTTTTCAAATCACTATTTACAATGCCTTATACGTTAATTTTTGAGCACCAACCCCTCATTTTGAATCACCAATTTCAAGGAGCACCAACCCCTTTTTTGTTTACCGAATTACAATAACACAAAGGATCTCTCTGTTTTCCAGATAAGCTCATAGAAACCCACACCCTTAATCTATCTAATACCCTAAAGATTCAAAAAATGAATCCTTAAAATATTAAATAAACTAAGTAAAAAAAATTTCTCTACATCATATTATCTAGTTCTATTACAAAGCTTTTTCAACTTTTTCAACTTTTTCTTTTTGATACAACAACAAGTTATAGTCTCAACAATAACATCACAATCTCACAATGATGAAACATTGTATGTATATCTGCATTTTATTTTTAGATTTTATTGCAGAAGTTATCTCTTCTCTCTCAACAACTAACTTACAAAATAATGATCAATCCCTTTATATCCTTTGTTTTAAAAAAAAAAGAATATTCTTGTTTTGTGAACCTTCAACCAAGGTTTTTGATAAGACAAAATATTTTGTCCAACATGTGCCAAGAATACCACTAATATAGTGAAGTAAGCATCATAAAAAATGATTCTTCTAATAAAGTGTGGAGAATGTGTATATTAAGAAAATGACTAAAACCTTCAAAAGGTCGTGTAAGGTGGAAGCAATAATTTTTGTTTTTGAATCTTCAACCAAGGGTTTTCTTTTTGGAAAGTCAATGTGTCATTTTTGTTTTTGATCTTAGAAACCTGAAAGAATGATGGATCTGGACTAGTAACAACATTTGTTACAAGATTCCAGTAACGTATGCACAAAAAATACATATATCCTCTTTGAAGAGACTTAAACAACAATACCCTTCTGGAATAGATTTCAAGTATCCTCAAAAACTGATGACATATGGAGAATGAACAGAGAAGCATTATTTTCTTCACAAAAAGGACATTTTCCATGTAGATAGAAACAAAATATATCACTGCTAGAGCCTGCATTTGGTTTGTAACTGAACCCCAATCATTATGAATACAATAACCAAACAATAACCAGTTCTTTTCATAATACCCATCAGGAATAAAGAAATGTAACTGAAATCTTGTCATGCCTTGCAGGAAACCACTCATGCATTTTCAATTTCGAATCATAAAATAGTAACTGCCTTACATGTTTTAAACTGAAAGCTTTCTGCAAATAGGGAATGATAATACTTGGTCGAGCAGTAAGCGAATTAAGTAAATACCAGTGAGATGTCATATATGCCTGGGTCTCAACCTGCCTTATTCCAACCTTGACAGTGCCCACCTGACAACAACTTTCCATACACTGTGAAACACCAATCATGATATCAAAAGAGCAATGAACAGATTCGAAACAGAGATGAGAGATTTAACAAAAGTTAGAAATCCTTTCATGGCGGTGACATGGCTAGGGTTTACACCCTTAGCGAAATGAAAACTCAATAAGGAAAGCCCTAGTGTTTCTTCAAGACATTCAATGCCCCAAGCAAAAACATAATCATGTTTGAAGTCCGAAAGGACTAAAGACATAAGTAAAGATGTCATAATGCATTCTAAAATCTATGGTCAAGCAAATGCCAAGTATGCCAACAATCTCATTACCTCTGGAATGCATACAAACCATCGATCAAATTCATCATAGCATAACTTTAATCGATGTCCAATGATCAAACAAGGAAAAATGTCGACACCATTATATTTTTAATAATTTGTCATGACCTCTTAAAACAAATATTGACCACCTTATCAATCATTGTTACCAAGAATTCAAAGCCATGTCACTTTCATAATGGCTTTTAAATAATTAATTCCTCATACCTACTGTCGGCCCTAAGGCCTAATAAATCAACAAATATAAGACCTGATCCAAAAAGGACTTATTTCTAAGTCATGTTCAAATGAGAGTGAGCCAAGAGTAATGCTTCAAGACAACATTATAACAATTGCCATGTTAATACCTTTTTCCTAAAATATATGCCAATTGATGTCAACTTATCATATTCCCATGCAAAGAATATCAAAATTATCAAATGTTTAAGGAAACCCGATAGGGTTTATAAACCATGGAGCCTTAATAAATACCTTTTGATGCCGAAGTCACCAACTATGTGACACATTTTATATGCCTTTCGAGCCACAAGGTGACTTTTCCTAAGTCACATGTATTTAATATATGATAAAACAAAATGCCAAAACAAGGACCTTTAGTTGCTCAAAATCATATGTTAGATATGCCAAGATATTAGACCTTTGAAGCCTTTAGAAATGCCATCAATGGATTTTATTCCCATTAGTAAGTGACACAACAATCTTTTTTGAATGTTGTCCCAAGTACCAATGGTGAAGCCACAAGAGTCAGCTTACTTCTCAAGAATTGTCAAGACAATATGACATGGTGAATCATTTTTCTGATTGAACCAACCTAAATATATCACAACCTGAAGGAGATTAAACTGAAATAAAATACTTGTGATATGCAATGATAAATGACCATCATGACAAAATGAGATAGTCTATCAAGATACCATGATCAACTGTCAAACAATAATAATGTTGCTCAATACCAAATCACTTTATGAAGTGATTGACCACAATGAGACAATGTCAAAGACCAAAGACTTGTAATGATAGCAATGCCACCTTTATATCTAAAACAAACTACATGTCCATAAGCCAATGACCATTCAGAATATGATTAATCTAAAAATGATCAACCTGAATGACCTGTATCATGCCTTATCAACACTGTCAGTCCAATATAGTCATAACCAACTGCAAATTAATATCATGCATAACTAGAAGCATGATCATCAAGAACATGATTAATCTGAATGGGAACAAGCATGAAGATCTTGTAAATGAACCAAACAAAATACCAATCCAACCCTGTAAACTCTGAAGCATGATAGGCAATAGTAATTCAATGCAAGCATATGAGGACATGCCAATCAATTTGAGATACCATTGCATCATTTGTGACTTTTTCATAAAGGAAAAATAATTGAGGGGGTGAGATCAATAAACTCCCCCTTTGTCCTTGATGGAAAAACACAAATCTCTCTCCCCCTTTTTGCATCAAAGACAAAGGGTAGAAAAAATGTGTAATGCCTCAAGTAGATATATATATATACCCAGATATGTACCAAAATATTATGCTGATATCATAGTAAGAATAACAATATATCCTTTTAAAAAATAAATCTATCCATATCAGCAACATGATATTATAATGCAACAAACTCAGTTGTCAAATGATACCTGAAGATTGAAAACCTGTTACCTTAGAACTTTTCTTTGTCATCAGGGATTGAAGACCAATTACTTGAACATACCACCTTCTTTGTCATGTTAAACTCCATCCTCCATTGTTACCTCACAAAAAATGCTTTGATTAGCACTAATACATTGAGTCATTGTTTCAAAGTAGCAAGCCTAGTAAATGGTTAGCAACCATCACAAATCGACATTTTGCAAGGAATAGAAACACAAGTCTTCAATTCAAACACCACCAAGACATTTGAAAGGCTTTGCACCAAGATACATCCAAGGAAAACCATTACATCCAAAAACCCAAGCATCCAAAATAAGCTCAACAAAGTGCACTATCATGTTTGTAACGCCCTGCCACGCAACCCTAGAGGAAGTTGCATTTAACTACTTAAACGGAATAAATTTTTTTTTCTTTAAAAGGATAAATAATAAGTAAGTTAATTAACTAATGCCAACAACCTCTAAGGTTACGAGACAAAGGTTATATAGAATCTCAACAACGAATCATGAATAAAAACTATGACAATCATTTAAATAATAAATTAACGCATACATTCCAAGTAAGATGATAAAACAACAAGCATAAGAGAAGACTTTTGATTTCATTAATCCATTTAATAAACCATAAGATTACAATCTCTCATTCCCCGAATGAGGCAAACCAATACATAATTACAATTGCAAATTTCACCTCGATAACACAAAGGGGTAATGATTACAAGAATAACTGAAGGGATAACAAGAATGAACTACAACTAAAACAACCACGAGCTCTCCAACTGAAAGTCTCGTCCATAAGAACATGAAGAAAGATCCCAATGGATTAAGGTGCATGCCACCCAACCAAGTGGAACCCAAACGTCCACCCCCCGTGCTAGGAGATAGTAACCAGAATCTCTAACCAAGGACGTCTACCTCTAGATATAGGCTAACATAACCATACTGAAATAAATACAGTGACATCATTGACACAAGGTTACAATGCTTCCAGAATTACATAATCAACTGCATCACTGATGCAAACATACTGTCGACCTAGGAGAAGTGTCATCATAATGTTACATAGGTTACCCTGGTGAGTCTTCCTAGGTCTCGGCCCCCATCTCGGGTTATCCTGGTAACCTCTAATGACTTCTGGCCCCTCATGTAAACCAATGAGGAATCAGTTATCTTTCATGGTGACAAGATAACGATCTTGCCATTCCAGGCCTTCCCGTCTCAACCCAAGTCTTTACAAGCCCTTGTGATCCTGAGCAAGGCATAATTATCTTATTAAGTGTTTGATACTACATGATACTCTAATCATTTAATTTAATTATCACTGGATTAACTAACTTACAACGAGTTACCCTAGGACCACTTCATGTGTTGGCCCCCGTTACAAGCCACTCCTCTAAGACGACATGTGGAACAACTCCACAACCCAAGGGTACACAAGTGCTATGCAAGGATATCACATCCCTAACCATGACATACAATCAAATACCCTCCCGTTCGTGATAACCGAGGAACAAACTGGTTAAACGCACTACCCAAGGCCATCTATGGTTGACTACACAAAAAGACAACCCACAGACTGAAATCCCAACTGGAAGACTTGTTAAACATGAAGACCCACACTTCCCAATAATACGCACGTAGATCAATGCAAAGATAGGAATCAAACTCTACATTGGGTTCACTAAACCCATTTCCTAACTAGCATTCATTAAACCGTGCGTTAAACCAACGAAATTAATTACGCCACTTAATAAAACGTTTCATTCCCACGCAGCATTAAAAGCATAACATATTGCCCGTGACCCCATAAGTTGATTTAAATCAAGTTCCCATTTAAATAAAATATTATCCTTTAATCAATTAAACCCAATAAAAAAAAACAATATTTCCTTCTTTAACAATGAAATAACACAATAATATACTCTTTTTAGAACATTACTATTAAAGTAATAATATGACTATTATTATTAAAAATTTTCCATAATTTAATAATTTAATAGTCATATTAAATATTACATTCATTTAACCATATGAAGAATAAATAATATTAAAATAGTAAATTATAATATTATAATATTATAAAAATTATAATATTTTAAATTAAAATATTATTATTTTATTATATATATATTTTAAAAAAATTTAAAACACTAAGGGCGGCCTCGGTTCGCGCGCCAACCCTAAGGTTGGGTCGCGCGAACCTCGGATTTCGCGCCCAACTTTCTGCAAGTTGCTTGGAGGTCGGTCCGGCTGCAGAAGTCACCTAACGGCAGCAGAGGAGGGGTTTTGGTGGCCGCAGAGGGCGGCGCCACCGCTGCGAAGAAGCCGCCGCGGTTCCCTGCGGGCGACGCTGCCACTGGGGCGGCCACTGCCTGCGCAGCTCGTGTGGGTCGTGGACGGTGGGGGGAGTGGGTGCGGCTCCACCACTCCACTCCCATGGGAGCGGCGGTGGGGTGAGCCCCCACTCGCCTGTCTTTTTTTTCCATTGATTACTTTTCTTTTCTATTTTCATTTTTTTAAAAATTTCTTGTGGAAATTTCGTGTTTTAAAAAAACACAGACATACTTTTTGGAATAAAATTTTATATTTTCATTTTTGAAAATGAAAGAAATGGGGGCATGACCTCAACCCCAACATGAAAAACAAAGATATAATTATATATATATATATATATATATATATATTTTACAAACAAATTTCCAATGAAGATAAATTAAGGAGAAGAATAATTTTTTTTCAAAGATAACATGTTGAATCCAAAAACTCCATTGTTCTATCTTGGAGAAATTTTTATTTTTTTAAAGGTGAGATTTTTTCACAACAAACTCAATTTTCCATATGGGTTTTTCCATTGCAATTCACAACCAGAATATTGAAAACATTTTGCAACTAGATTTTCAACATCAACACATTTAAATTTAAATTTCCAAAAACAAATAAACAAAAGACAAGAACCTTGTAAATTTTGAGTTTGAAGATGCCCAGATGATGATTAGCTTTCCCTCTTGCTTCCAATCCAATTCCTCAAGATTTTGCAACTCCAATCAAAAAACCCACAAATTTGAAAAATCCTCCTTTCACAAATTCCAATTTTTTCCTCAAAACTTCAAGATCCCCAAAATTATCAAGCAAATTCAAACACATAAGGATTTTGCCCTAAAACCCAACAACCCTCATAAATTTTAGAAAACAAAATGGAAAATATATATTTTTGAATTTTTTTGAATTTTTGAATTTTCAACTTTTCAACTTTGACTTTTAAATTCATTTCCCTTTAATTTCCAATTTTGCCCAAATATGCATAAAATTCCCAGAATGAGTAATTTAACTATTACAACATTATAAATTTGATCAATTAATAACATGGATTTACTCAACGATTAATTTATTTAATAATTAGATTAAATTAACAATAAAATAAATTACATCTCAACATAAATCAACAAAGTAATTTCCAATTTAACTATAAGAGCATATATTTTACCATTTTCCTAGCTTGCACAATAAGCTTGAATTTAAAGCCAGAAGACCCAAATAGGACAACTTAATTCGACTAACACCAGATGACACACTAGGACTAGGGTGACGACTTGGCACGAAACCCTAGCTACTATCTCCCAATCGAATACCGTTGGGCATTGGACACGCTCAAACCTGTGAAACCAAGTGGAGTCGATGTCATGTACCTGTCAACCTGCAAACACAAAATATATCCACATGCAATAATATGTCATAATAAGGCACACCGTGAAGAGGAAATCACGAGATCGCAGGGCACTCGCAAGTGAATGATGCGATACCGTCCTCTTCACCAATACAATAGTTCTAACTGACGCATCTAACATAGCAGCATAATCGAAAGCATGAAACATCATAAGTTAAATATCCACATGTGTTAATTCCAAACATGTCATAATAATCATATCCAAATGTAATATCACCACATCAAAATACGTCATGATAAAACAGTGATCCACTCAAATCAAGTACATAGTCCAAGTACAAAGCAAAACTAAAGCATAGAAAGGAAACAACATGGTTTGCACAATAGAGCAAAACGGAGGGGTGTTACAATGTTGCAAAAAACTGTAAACACAATGTTGCCAACATGAATAGCCATATACCAAGGCACCAAATATGACAACATCAAAGATAATATGAGCTTCTCCCCCAAAGTGAGATAACAAAGCAAACAAGATTCTCAAGAATCTCACAAATAGTCTTGCTCCCCCATTATCACTTATATGGCATGGACATCACAAGCAAAAACAAGATCTCATCACTATTGAAGCAACATATCAGCACCAAATGAAGCAGCAAACTGAGAAATCAAAGTATTATATCATTGCTCTCCAACCACTATTACTGCATCATACATATTTTCTCCACTGTAAAAGAAAGCATTACCACACTACTCACTGTCCAAGATATTTAGGTGCCAAACAAGTAGATATTACTATTATACCAATACTGTCATTAATCTGAAAATTCTTGTAGAAATAATCACCTTGGATAGTGATGTCAAACGTTCACAATGCATACCTACTGCATTTTTCATTGACCCTTAACATGTATCACATTTCAACAGTGTAAACTTGTCACAGTGGAAACAATTTTTCTGTCCACAATCCACTTTTAATAAACCCGACAGTCATAACATTCAAAAATATGAACTAAGTATGGATTGTCAAAGCAGAAAAACAACACCAAGAACTATGTCAACATGACAATGCATTGTACTATAAAAAATCATCATTTAACCTTATAAATGCAACTGTTAACCCAACTCAAATCTAGGTTTGAATTGTTTTAACAATTCTCAAATCTTCAAGATGTGTGAAAATGTGAATCCATGATTTATACCACCGTAAGAAGTATCATATTTCTTGAATTAAATGTTGTCGACAAACAACATACCTTCTAAACTTCCAGGGCTAAGAGATAAAACGTTTGACAACTCCCCCTAACTTCATGCTTCTCTTTATGCACTAGTAGAGGTCACTTGTGCAATATGCACAAGACTTAATTCATCCTTCTCCTATTTTTATTTTCTTCTCCAAACCTTCTTAACACCTATCTTCTTCTTGTCCAAGGTATATTCCTGTTGTTGCTTGGTCAAGGTATTAGTCCTTTTTCTCTGTCTAGATGACTTCAACACATGATTTCTACAAGACTGAGCTCTATGTCCAAAACAATTACATCTACAACACATGACATTTTGAGTTGAACCAAAAGAACGATAACTTCTTCTATTACCAGTATTATCATTGCACCAATAGTTAATTGCTACATGACCAACTTTGTGGCAGGTATAACATATAGTGTCATGATTCTGTTTTGACAAACTATAAGTATTATTTCCCTTTTTCCATTTATACTAACTTTCACAATCTCTAACCCTATGTCCATAAACATGACATGAATAGCAGTAATCATGGAATTGAGAATAATTGTACCTTATTGATTGACACTTCTCGGTAGATGAGAAACCTGTAAATTTGTTAACAACCTTGCTATCAGTCTATGGAGCAAGATAGCTCAAATCTATTTTCTTCTTAGGAATCTGTCTAGCCTTGAAACTTTTCCCATTAGTTGTTGCAAACAAAATTTCCTTGTTAGATTCATCTCTAACACCAGAATTTTGTCCAACCTCATATCCCACTCCTATAGGATCCTTAGAATTATTTTTCCTATCCAATATCTCATTCAATATATTAGTACTATGGTCAAATTTCTGATTTTTATCTAATTGAATCTTGACACTTTCAAGCTCTTTTCTGAATGCAACTACTTCTCCTTCAAGTTTTAGAAAAACAATCTTTTTGATCTCCAAATCAGAACTCACAACATCAGTATCCTCTTACATTCTTCAATTTCAATTTTCTAACTTATAATCATATCATCTCTAAGAGTTAGTTCTTTTAACAAGGAATCATTATCTGAACATTTCCTTAAAGAAGTAATCTCATATTCTAGTTTATTGCACACTTCATCCTTGTCTTTTAGATTGATTTACAATTCCTCTTCATCCCTTTTTCTATCAACCATTTGAGCTTTCAAAGATTCAATAATCTTTTCAGATTTATCATAGTTTTGGTTTAATGTCTGATTAGTATCAATAGTCTTTTGAAGTTGTACCTTAAGTTCCTAATTTTCTTGTTTAAACCTTTTAATTTCTTCTAAGGCAGCAAGCAGTTCTCCTTCCATATCAACTTCATACTCATCATCTTCATATTATTTTTCACCAAACTCTTGTTCAAAGTCACTTACTAAGTGATCGTCATCTTTAACAACTAGAGGATCACTTTTAGTATCAAATGACAGGGGTATTTCTTGATACAAGACTTCACTAGACTTGACAGTGATTGATTGATCAACTTTTTTCTTGACACCATGGGTTTTCTTTTGATTTGCACTTAGCCATGACTCCCACGACCAGGAAACCCTAAGAGGATTAGAATTATGCACGGGTATGGCTCTATACACCAATATTAATTGAGACCAGATATGTCATCACAAAACATAGTCTAAATCATTCAAACATAAATAATTTCTTGAACTTGTGACATCATTGATAAACTCCAAAACCATAATCAATCCAAGGTTGTTTAGACCTATCAAAGGACCCTACGCTTTGATACCAATTGTTGGAGTTAAAAAGACACTGAGAGGGGGGGTGAATTAGTGTCATGAACCGATTTAACCATTTTCAAAAAATGAAACAAAACTGAAATATGCTCTCAATATTTCAATGATTAAATCATCCATAAATTGAATGCAACCATTAATAACTTAAATGAGATGTATGACAGTAAAACAGTTCATATCACAACATTAACATAAAGAAGTAAAGATACCACAAGAGAGAACAAGAGACACAAGATTTGTCGACTGGAAAACCCTCCTGGGTTAGAAAAACCACTCCTAAACTGCTGCCATTTTGGCTTGCATTTTTCAAATCACTATTTAAAATGCCTTATAGGCTAATTTTTGAGCACCAACTCAAGGAGCGCCAATCCCTCATTTTGAAACACCAATTTCAAGGAGCACCAACCCCTTTTTTGTTTACTGAATTACAATAACATAGAGGATCTCTTTGTTTTCTAGATAAGCTCATAGAAACCCACACCCTTAATCTATCTAATACCCTAAAGATTCAAAAAATGAATCCTTAAAATATTAAATAAACTAAGTAAAAACATTTACTCTGCATCATATTATCTATTTATATTAGAGAGCTTTTTCATCTTTTTCAACTTTTTCTTTTTGATACAACAACAAGTTACAGTCTCAACAATAACATCACAATCTCACAGTGATCAAACACTGTATGTATATCTACATTTTATTTTTAGATTTTATTGCAGAAGTTATCTCTTCTCTCTCAACAACTAACTTAAAAAACAATGATCAATCCCTTTATATCCTCTGTTTAAAAAAAAAAGAATATCCCTCTTTTGTGAACCTTCAATCAAGGTTTTTGATAAGACAAAATATTATGTTCAACATGTGCCAAGAATACCACTAATACAATGAAGTAAGCATCATAAAAAATGATTCTTCTGACAAAGTGTGGAGAATGTGTATATTAAGAAAATTATTGAAACCTTCAAAAGGTCGTGTAAGGTGGAAGCAATAATTTTTGTTTTTGAATCTTCAGCCAAGGGTTTTCTTTTTGGAAATCCAATGTGTCATTTTTGTTTTTGATCTCAGAAACCTGAAAGAATGACAAATTTGCACCAGTAACAACATTCGTTACAAGATTCTAGTAACATATGCACAAAAAATACATATATCCTTTTCGAAGAGACTTAAAAAACAATACCCTTCTGGAACATATTTCAAGTATCCTCAAAAACTGATGACATATGGAGAATGAACAGAGAAGCATTATTTTCTTCACAAAAAGGACATTTTCCATGCAAATAGAAACAAAATATATCACTGCTAGAGCCTGTATTTGGTTTGTAACTGAACCCCAATCATTATGAATACAATAACCAAACAATAACCAGTTTTTTTCATAATACCCATCAGGAATAAAGAAATGTAACTGAAATCTTGTCATGCCTTGCAGGAAACCACTCATGCATTTTAAATTTCAAATCATAAAATAGTAACTGTCTTACGTGTTTTAAACTGAAAGCTTTCTGCAAATAGGGAATGATAATACCTGGTCAAGCAGCAAGTGAATTAAGTAAATACCAGTGAGATGTTATATATGCCCGGGTCTCAACCTGTCTTATTCCAACCTTGACAGTGCCCACCTAACATCAACTTTCCATACACTGTGAAATGCCAATCATGATATCAAAAGAGCAATAAACAGATTTGTAGCAGAGAGGAGACATTTAGTAGCAGTTACAAATCCTTTCATGGCGGCGACGTGGCTAGGGTTTACACTCTTAGCGAAATGAAAACTCAATAAGGAAATCCTTAGTCTTTCTTCAAGACATTTGATGCCCCAAGCCAAAACATAATCATGTTTGAAGTTTGAAAGGACTAAAGAAATAAGTAAAGACATCATAATGCATTCTAAAATTCTCGGTCAAGCAAATGCCAAGTATGTCGACAATCTCATTACCTCTGGAATGCATACAAACCGTCGATCAACTTCATCATAGCATAACTTTAATCGATGTCCAATGATCAAACAAGGAAAAATGTCGACACCATTATATTTTTAATAATTTGTTAGGACCTCTTAAAACAAATGTTGACCACCTTATCAATCATTGTTACCAAGAATTCAAAGCCATGTCAGTTTCATAGTGGCTTTTAAATAATTAATTCCTCATACCTGTTGTCGGCCCTAAGGCCTAATAAATCAACAAATATAAGACCCAATCCAAAAAAGACTTCTTTCTAAGTCATGTTCAAATGAGAGTGAATCAAGAGTAATGCTTCAAGACAATATTATAACAATTGCCATGTTAATACCTTTTCCTAAAATAGATGCCAATTGATTTCAACTTATCATATTCCCATGCAAAGAATATCAAAATTAGCAAATATTTAAGGAAACCTGATAGGGTTTATAAACCATGGAGCCTTAATAAATACCTTTTGATGCCAAAGTCACCAACTATGTGACACATTTTATATGCCTTTTGAGCCATAAGGTGACTTTTCCTAAGTCACATGTATTTAATATATGATAAAACAAGATGCCAAAACAAGGACCTTTAGTTGCTCAAAATCATATGTTAGATATGCCAAGATATTAGAACTTTGAAGCCTTTAGAAATTCCATCAATGAATTTTATTCCCATTAATAAGTGACGCAACAATTTGTTTTGAATTTTGTCTCAAGTACCAATGGTGAAGCCACAAGAGTCAGCTTACTTCTTAAGAATTGTCAAGACAATATGACATGTTGAATCACTTTTTCTGATTGAACCAACCTGAATATATCACAACCTGAAGGAGATTAAACTGAAATAAAATACCTGTGATATGCAATGATAAATGACCATCCCAGGAAAAAATGAGATAGTTTGTCAAGATACCGTGATCAACTGTCAAACAATAATAATGTTGCTCAATACCAAATCACTTTATGAAGTGATTGACCGCAATGAGACAATGTCAAAGACCAGAGACTTGTAATGATAACAATGCCACCTTTATATCTGAAACAAACTACATGTCCAAAAGCCAATGACCATTCAAAATATGATTAATCTGAAAATGATCAACCTAAATGACCTGTATCATGCCTTATCAACACTATCAGTCCAATATAGTCATAACCAGCTGCAAATGAATATCATGCATAACCGGAAGCATGATCATCAAGAACATGATTAATCTGAATGGGAACAAGCATGAAGATCCTGTAAATGAACCAAACAAAATACCAATCCAACCCTGTAAACTCTGAAGCATGATAGGCAACAGTAATTCAATGCAAGCATATGAGGACATGTCAATCAATCTGAGATACCATTGCATCATTTGTGACTTTGTCATCAAGGACAAACAACTGAGGGGGTGAGATCAACACACTTGACTATCCTTCATGATACTCATATATATTTACAATATTAAAAATAGGTTATATACCCAATGTCTCTGATAACTCCACTTCATATGCATTTCCAAAATCAAACTTCCTTAGAATCTTACATAGTCCAAACTTCCTCATATTCAGCTTGTTATATGTTCTCACTAGAAATATTTCCTTCCTCAGATATACCATCACTTTATCTCCAACAACAAACTCCTTATGTCTTCTATGCTCATTTTCCTTTTCCTTATACTTGTTCATGTCTTCCAAATGCTTTTGGACTTGATTATGCACATGAAGTCTGCAAACTCTTCTGCCTCCACACTCCTCTTTTTCTCCATATTGATGTCTCTTAGCTTTGCAACTCCTTTGGGATGTACTTCTATCACAATCTCAAATTCCCTGTACTCCAGTTCATTGAATTGTTGTATGCAAATTCTTCTTGCAATAGAACTATATCCCAATTTCTTGCCTTGTCTCTGACCAAACATCTCAATAGGTTACCCAAACTTCTATTTACCACTTTTGTTTGTCCATTTGTATGTGGATGATATGCTAAACTGAACTTTAGGTTTGTCTTCATCTTCTTCCATAATCTTCTCTAGAAGTATCCAATGAATTTGGTGTCTCTGTCTGAAACTATACTCTTAGGTAATCCATGCAACCTCACAATCTCGTTGAAAAATAGGTCAGAAACATGCACAACATCATTAGTCTTCTTGCAAGGAGTAAAATGTGCCATTTTAGAAAATTTGTTCAGAACTACCATTATAAAATCATATCCTCTTTGTTTTCTTGATAATCCCAATATGAAATCCATGCTTATATCTTCCTTCTTTGGTACTATCAAAGGTTTGTACAATCCAATATTTTGACTACTCCCTTTTGCTACTTGACAAATTCTGCAACTCTAAACATACTTCCTGACATCCTTGTATATTTGTGGCCAAAAATAATGTTCACTCACCAACGCTACTATCTTATCCAGTCCAAAGTGTCCTACTATTCCTCCACTATGTTTCTTCTTGATCAAATTCTCCCTCATAGAACTCCTCAGAATACACAAATGATTTCCTTTGAACAACATATCTTCTTGAATGAAATAATCCAACAATTGGCTTTGATCAATCACTACTAATTCCTTACATTCTCTCCAAGCTTCAAAAAAAATTGGATCATTCTCATACATGTGCTTCAGTTCTTCAAAACCCAATACTTTTACTCTCATTTATGTCAGCAAATTCCTTCTTCTCCTCAATGCACCTGCAACTTTGTTTGACTTGCCACTCCTATGATTCAACACAAATACATAACTTTGTTTGACTTCCCTTGACTGTTCAAATATTATAAGGCTTGATGATTGGTGTATAACACAAACTCCTTAGGCAACAAGTAATTTCTCCACTTCTTTAAGGCTTGAATTATGGCATAGAATTCATGATCATAAACTAAATATCTTCTTCTGGAATCATTCAACTTCTCACTGAAATAAGCTATAGGTCTTCCTTCTCGACTCAACACTTCTCCTATTGCATTTCTATTTGCATCACAATCAACTTGAAATACTTTGTCAAAATTAGGTAATGCTAATATTGGTTGCTTTGTCACCTTTTGCTTCAAAAATTCAAAAATTATTTGTGCTCTATATGTCCACTTAAAATCCTTCTTGTCTCCTCTCATTGTCTTTGTCATGGGCGTACAAATGCTACTAAAGTTTTTGATAAACTTCTGGTAGAAACTAGCCAATCCATCGAATGATCTTACCTCTCCAATATTCACTGGTGTAGGCCAATCAACTATTGTTTTAACCTTCTTAGGGTCCATCTTTAATCCTTCAGTAGAAATAACAAATCCCATATACACCAATTTTGTCTTCATAAAGCTACACTTCTTGACATTAATCAAATTTTCTTCTCCTGACCTCTGCAATACTTGTCTGATGTGCCAAAACTGTTCTTCTCTAGTCTTACTAAAAATTAGAATATCATCCAAGTAAACAATGACAAACTTACCCAAGAATTTATTCAATACCTCATTCATCAACCTCATGAAGGTTCTTGGTGCATTGGTCAATCCAAAAGACATTACTAACCACTCATACAAGCCTTCATTTTTTTTAAATGCAGACTTCCATTCATCTCCATCTCTGATTCTATTCTAATGGTATCCACTCTTAAGATCGATCTTTTCTGAAATATTTTGCTCCACTCAAATAGTCCATAATGTCATCCATCCTTGGTAATGGGAATCTATACTTGACAGTGATCCTATTGATTTCTCTCAAATTTTTACACCTTCTCCACTCTCCATCCTTCTTTGGCGCAAGTACAATAGGTACCACACATGGGCTTAAACTTTCTCTGACCAATCCTTTCTTCAACAACTCTTGTATCTTCTTATTCAATTTTTCATTCTTTGTTAGTGTCATCCTATGTGCTACCTTGTTTGGAAAATTGGCTCCTGGTATTAGGTCTATATGATGACCTATACTCCAGACTGGGGGTAAACCATCTAGTACATTTTCTAATATGATGTCTCCATACTCTGTCAACAATTCCACTACTTCAATTTGTGGTGGATCTTTATCTCTTGTTATCTTTAGACTTCCACCCTTATTTAGGATCAATGCAAAACACATTTTTATGCCTCAATCCATCCAAAAATTTCATTCCATCTACCAAACATAGTATGGTAGTGCTACAAACTTCACTTTTATCTTCTTCCTCCAAAGTTATCAACTTAATTCTCTTGCCATTTGAAGTCACAATATAGGTATTCCTTCTTTCGCCATGAATTTATTTCTTATCATATTGTTGTGGTCTTCGTAGTAGTAAATTGCATGCATCCATAGGCATAATATCACATAGTACTTCATCCCTATATGATCCTATATGGAATTTCACCAAACATTTCGCATTTACCAATATCTTATGATCATCCTGAATCCATGCTATCCTATAGGGGTTTGGATGTTTCAATCTCTTCAAATTCAACTTGGTTACCATCTCTTCTAAAACTAGATTGTCAATGCTACCACTATCAATTATAACTTTACATATCTTTCCTCCAAACTTACATCTTGTTTTGAAGAAAATCTTCCTTTGTGGTGGTTCCTCAGTCACTTCTTCATGCATCAAAGCTCTCCTCATCACTAATGATTCATCTTTCTTAGGTTTCCCAACTGAATTAGGGAATTCAATTGGTTCTTCATCCACACAAGCTACTATGCTGGTATTCTTAGTCTTCTTTTTGATGTTCCCTTGATGACATTCAAATTCTCTATTTCCTTCACTTCCACACTTGAAACAGGTTCCTCGGAATGGTCTTCTCTTAGATATTTTTTCATATCTCTGGTATCCATCATTATGGTATGGATTATGACCTCCTCTGTTACTACGGTAGAAATTTATATCTTCTCTTCCTCTGTGGTATGAATTATGATCCTTTCCTTCACTATGGTAAGATTTTCCATCTTTGCTTTGATTTTCATAAGGTCTTATTTCTCTAGTTTTTGATCTACTCCTTTGGAATCTTCCTCTAACACTTATTTGACTTTGTTCAAACTTCTTTTTTAGCTTCTCTTCCACATTTAATGCAAATTGATATGTTTATTCAATTGTTGTAATCTTTACCAAGCTCAATTCTTTTTGAATGTTTGTTCTTAGTCCATTGATGTACCTCACCACTTTTTCTTTTCTTTCTTTACTATGACCAATTCTGATGATCATCTTGTAGAATTCTTCAATATACTCTTTCACAAATTTCTCCTTTTTCCTCAGGTTCTGCAGTCTTTTCAATAATTCAAGCTCATAATCAACAAGTATAAATTGATTCTTCAACTTTGTCACTATTCTATCCCATTTTATGATTTTCTCCTTTCCTCTTCTATTTCTATCCAATTGAACTTATTTCCACCATAAATCAACATGTCCTTTCAACTTTGTTTTCACATATCTCACTCTTTTTTGATCTTTAATTTCTTCATATTCAAAGTACTCCATTTCATTGATCCAATCAACCAATTCTTTAGGATTTAAATTTCCCTCGTAATTTTGAATGTCAACTCTAGGTTGCTTACCAATTTTTGAAATAGCTTTCAAAATCTTCATCTAATCTAATTCTTCTTCTTCTCCTTCTAGGGATTATTCAATTTGATTCACAACATGATCTAGGTCATCATTGCTTTCGTCTGCATGCCTAGGGTTTAGGCCTTGTCTTCGATCTTCTTCAATAGCATCTAATTGGACTTGCATTGTGCACATCATCTCTAACATTTTATCCATTCTTCTAGTGACATTTTCCATAGTAGGAACTCTCCTTGGTAGCATCTCTCCCCTTGAATTTGGTGCAACTACCTCAATTCGATGATCTGGCTATAAGGGTTTCAACTGCCTCACAGTCGGTGATCAAATGAAAACACATGCAGTCCACCTTAGGTTGGTGATTTTTTCACCACAAGGAATGCCTTTAGGACTTGCAAACTTTCTCTAATACCACTTGGTGCGGTTATGGATGGAGGGTTCAAAAATAATAGTCCAAACTGTGCAGCTTAGAGTCAACACAGTGGAAATAACACAAGAAAGTATTATGCAAATATGAATATTTATTGAATAAACAATCTTACATGCATCATATGCCTCATGGGAAAATAATCAAGGCTCATAGGCTTGCCCAAGGGCATTCAAAATTACAATTGGTTGAAGGCCTTATTATAGTCCCTCAATGGGGTAATGCGAAACTTCTATATTTTAATCATGAAAATCCCAACTATTCTCCTGATGACTGATTACAATGAATTAAAAATGGTCTTAAATATGATCTTCCAGCTCCAATAAAGGTCCATGTCAGCCTCAAAGGTTCGCAAAACCTGATGAATGATCAAGCGTGTAGGTTGGCCTTAAAATATGAAAGATGATTCTTCACAAAAATGAAACAAATTGGAGGTCTCCAAGATAGATCCCCTTGGAACCAAAATTCTTGTATGATGTTCCATTAATCTCTGCACACTTTGGAATAGGTATGCACTGTAAAATCTAGACCAGAACAGCCCTAAATGCTCTAATTGCGAATTACAATAAAATTATGAGAGCGATAAATTTTTGAAAAAAAATGTAAATGATCTTAAATCTGGATATGGTGTAGATGGCCTCGTGTAGATTCTATATCCTAATTCACAAGTTGAGAAACAATAATGTGGTGAAATGCAGAATTAAATGTTGAAACTGCTGCAAATTGAAATGCAAGAAAATAAATGTTTTTGGTTGATACAAGATTGCTTTACAACCAAGGATGCTCCAGCATAAAAATCACATCCATTGGATTCTTATTATCTATTGTTGCAACTTATGACTTAGAGGTTGAGAAAATGAGTGTGAAAATAATATTCCTTCATGGTGATTTGGATGAAGATATTTATATGGCATGACTAGAGCATTACATGGTTAAAGATTAAGGTAATTTGGTTTTTAATTAAATAAATTCTTATATTGCATGAAAAAGTCTTAAGATGTGGTATTGGGAGTTTGATACATATGTATTGATTTTAGGATTTGAGAGATCCAAATTTGATCATTGTTTTTATTTTAAATTTGATGGTGATATTTTCCTAGTTATTGAGTTATACATTGATGACATGCTCTTTATTGACAAAGGGAAAGTTTTAATTTTAGAATTTAAATATCATCTCTCAATAGAGTTTGAATTAAAAGATCTTGGTATAAAATAACATATTCTTGGGATAAAAATTAAAAGAGACAGAGAATAGAAAGCTATACCTTGGTTAGAGTAAGTATGTCAAATTAGTTTACAAAGGTTCAACATGTAGGATTGCAAACCATTATGTGTTCTTGTTATAATGAGAATGAATTACACATTGTCCTACATATCCTTTAGAGATGGACGACATGAACATGATGCCTTGCCAAAGTGTAGTTGGGAGATTAATGTACATTATGGTTTGTACTAGACTAGACATTTCTCAAGTAGTGGGAATAATTATCTGATATATGTCTAATCTAAGTAGCGTTCATTGGAATGTAGTTAAAATATTCTTCAAACATTTGTGGGGTACCTCAAAGTATTCCTTATGTTTTCATAGTATAAGAGACATACATTCCCTAGATATTCATGGTTATGAGGATTTAGACTAGGCAAGTGATGTAGATAATATAAGATCCACCAATGCTTACTTTTTTACTATATTAGCTGATTTTATAAGTTGGATGAGTAAGAGATAGATTGTGGTCACTTTTTCCACTACAAAGGTAGAGTGTCTAGCAACAACTCATTCTTATAACCATTTGGCTTGAGATATTTTATTGTCATTTGAAATGTTATGCTAGGACTAAGTGTACAAATGTTTAGTATCACTTTATGAAATATATGATCAAAGATAGCAGTGCGAAGATAAAAAAAAAAGGTTGAAACTTTGATGAATAATGCAAATACATTAACCAACAATGAGCATAAAGAAGTTTAGATTGTGTTTGGAATCTATGGGCCTATTGGTCTCTAGAAATTGATTCTATGATAGTATGTTACCCCTAATCTTAAAAGGTATTAAAAAAGTGGGAGAATGTTGGGAATTAAGGTCTCTCAAACTTTACTAGTATCTTATTTAATTATTTAATTATTAGGCATTTTTCATAATTACATTTCATATTTTAATAGTATTTTAATTAATATTTGTGTTCCACCTCAAATGGGGCATTGGAATTTATGAAAAAAATCTAATTCTAAGTGTTGTTACTTTTTTTGATGAGTTGTAAATCATCACAAGGTGGATAAATATGGAAAACTTGAAGAATCCCTCTTTTGTGGGATTCTATGACAATCTATGATGATATCTTATGACGTGTAAGAGATAAAATAGGGGGAGTTACTTTGGAATCATGAATAGTTATGACATGCTTTATTATTTGTCATATGGTCCTTATTTTGAGATAAAATATTATGCCAAGTTGGGCACCCATGTTGCTTTGGTCAAGCTAGAGGTTATAAGTGAATTAATGATTTACTATTTTGAGTAGGTGAGACATCATCTTTATGGGTAACATTGGAAATTATGCCCAAGTTAGGTGCCACAGTTGGGAAGTTTTGGAACATGATTTTGAAAACATTTATGGTTTCCCAACTTGTCCATCGGTCTACAAATTGGTGCTTGAGCAAGTGGTTTTATAAGTGAATTTGTAGGTACACAAGTGTTGTTGGAATGCTATCAAAATTATTCCATTTATTATTGGTGAATACTCTTGTAAATATTTGCATTACAAGTTTATGATTATCACTATATCATGGTATGATTTTTTATATGTTTATGATTACATTTCTCTACTTTCTGTAATAATTTTGGATTAGATTTAAGTTTTCCAATCCATTTCTCCCTTCAATATTAGCATAGTAATTTGTTTCCACATACCTTTCTTCCTTAAATTACCCAGGGTTATTTTACATCAAAACTATTGAGAAATATCAAAGTATAGTTGATATTTGAGAATAAACCATGCCACATTGCACTAGGATGCTCCAATTACTACCACCAATCCTTAGTGTTGGTTCAACAATATGCAACCTCAATTAATTATAAGTAATATATGTATGACTAAAGATATATACCATGTGTAATCCCTAAATTATGTATTCAATATAATAGTAATCTTCATGCATGGTTGTAGAAAAGAAAAAAAGCATATCCCTTTGAAGGTGGAACTTGAATGAGCTCTCTAAAGACACATCATTATTAACTAAATGAGATACATAGATTTGGTTAGACATCTAACATTGAACAAATATAAAATAATTTTATGTTTTAATGAAGGGTGGATTACTTGGTCTTCCAAAATAGTGCCTACTACAATGGGGGAAACATGGTCAAGACTAGTAATTGAGAGAAACTTGCATAAGGATACAATACATCCTAATGTGTACTCATGTACAAACCACAAAGATAAGAAGCCTTGCATACCAAAGAATACTTACACGAACATTGTCAATCTGAAAGAATTGAAATACATTAAAAAAAGGGTTGATGCAAGGAGCCTAACAACACTTTACAACCTTGTATAGAAAACCAATCCTCATGGAAACCATACAAACAAATGCAATGTGAGAATCATAACAATATTAAACCCCTTAAGAAATTATTTTTGACAACGAAGACATTTATCAATATGAAGAATCATGCATACATTAAACACTCCTACAACTTACACAAAACATTATTTCCTTCATAAATTTTATATTTTCATTAATTGAATCCATAGATTTGCATTGACACTCTTAATACAAGAAATTGGCTCAAGAGAGAAACACTTAAACATTAATACCTCTACGTATTTATAGTATTGTAACTTATAAGTAGCCACATGGGTGTAGAAGACAAGTGACTTAGCATGTCATATCAATAGTCACAATCACGATACAATTTATAGGAAAATAAATCACATATATATTAATGAAGAACTCCACCTTGAATTTGTCTAGGTACCTTAGATAGGGGAGATGATCTCTCATTAGTGACTCAAGTCTATTACAATTATGGATTAGGCATACAAGGGGACATACCCATTTGCTTATGAATTAAATTTGATCTATATAACTCATGTAGTCTTGTAGAAAGTCACCACAATAGTGACCAACCCATAAATGAAACTAGATTGAACCGTGGAAACAATTAACAACCATTGTAAACCTCCCTAGTAGCTAACACATAAATAATGAGAAACATAACATAAATGGTATAAAGGGACCCTAATAGAGAAATTTTAGCCTTGATAGCACCACATTTAGCATATTTAATGTGTTTATGATAGAGAATAGGCATAAAATAATTACCTACATGCCTATAGACCATCCTTGAGAAGAGATGGAGCCACCTATAGAAAACAACCAACCCACTAGTTACAATATATTTTCATGCTTATACATACCAATCCAGTGAGGAAAACCACATCCATATGTAGATATTAACACCATAATGCCACCATTAAATATAATGTAGCCTACCATAGTCTATATAAAAGAAAATGAGCCTACTTTACACTTGCAACCAAAGGGACCACCTGTGAGTCACAAACAAACATCCACTAGATGATAAGGTCCACATGTATCCTTCTCAAGCCCATTGTATAGTACTTAGGTTGGGACACCAATCATAATGGCATATATTATTTTAACATTGCATAGGGTGGGCCATATTGTTAACTAGTTTGAATTATACATTAGATCCACTACATAAAGATTGTAGGTGCATAGTAAGATCAACAATTCACATAAAATTCCATGTAGGCCAAAAAATCATACTGAGAAAGTATTGAAAAGTAAAATTAAGCCATCAAAGAAACTATACCCCACCAAAGAGAACATGTGGAAATAACAATAAGTTGCTACCTAGGAGTACAAATCACCATGCAAGGCACTTGCACCTAGCTCTTCCAAATAAGCCATGTGATGGGAAAATAAAATGATACCTAGTATACCTAAGCCGCTATGAGAATCCATATATCCATTGTTAATACATAATGGGTGTAAGCCATTTCTAATGCTCAATCAACTTGGTGCTTGACACATAATTCAGAGGAGGAGTTCCTAGTTGAATAGTTCACTAAACCCTCACAAAGACTTCATTTAATTATCAATGAGGGCTTTGTAATCTTTTGATGATGCTAGCACTGTATGTGCAGTCACAGACTCTACATGACCTATACCAATGAGTATAGGTGGTTTACACATGTACAAGAAAACAATAAAGGTTGGAAAATTAAATAAAGTGTTAACTTGCAAAATAGGGGAATAACTTAATCTGCTACTGATACTACGGGTACCTTCAACTTAACATTGTAACTATTAATTGCTAAACTTGAACTCTACAATTCAATAACACTATTGAATCTTACTTCTAACTTCTTAACCTCTTTGGATAATGACTCAAAGACACATTATAGAGCATAATTCATGATACATGATATCATTCATGTGCATGTAATTGAGAATCTACTTGAAATGAATGCAACAATGTAATCTTCTAATCTAATAACAAAAATTAAGGTGAGTGAACAATACCTCAAGTGGGCCTTGCTCGAGTTGTTGTACCCATAAGAGAAATTAAATATGGGCTACTGGAATCAACTAATCATAATAGTAAACTGGATTATCTTTATTGCATATAATTAAACTCTCACAACATGACAAGAATCTTCACAAATCTCTCATTCATGAATGCATATCCATTACAGTTAAATAACAGAAAACTAACAATTAAGTATTGTCTGCGAAACAAAACTAGAACTATCAAAACATATATCTCTAATTAGATATGCTCCTCAACCACTAATCCAAATATATAGGCTCGGGGGGAGTTTTTTTTTGCATGAGGACTAAAAAAATAAAACTAAATGTAGATGTCCACTATCCTTCAAATTAGGGAGAGGACTAGTCTTTGCAACTAAAACTATAATTGAAAAATACAAAAGAAGACAAATAAAAAATTGAAACTTTTCCCCAAGGGTTTGACAGAGACGTGCTTTGTGAAAAATATCATGTTGGCTTCCTTATCAATACAGACTTATTTTTCCTCCTTGTGTCTTATTGGATTATCTAGTGACTCACGATTGACCACTTTAATGATGCTTCCTTCATTTCCTATAACTATCATGTTCTCAGCGTTCCAAACTCTCCCTTGCAATCTGCCTGGAATCCTTTGGTTGCATGTTGGTCAATCCAATTGCTGCGAGCTACAGTTCTTATGGTTGTAAGAGGTTAGTTTCATCTAAAGTATACACATCATTAATCAATCATGAATTAGCATAAAATCATATTGAATTTCATAAATATTCACACATTTATCCATGCAAACATCATCATATCATAATTATATCTCACATGGTAAAGTCTGGTTTAGGATGCATAAAATACATAAAAGATATATAAGGTTCATGATTATCTGTGAGATAAGCAGATTGAAATGTTAAAAGACATAAACTAAAAGGAAGAAAACTATCTATTTCCTAGGCCCATCAATGGGCATCACTAAAAAATATATAAATTTTATAAAAATAGGATTGGGTGCTAGTAGAATTCATAAGGAAATCCATCACATCTTAAGGCTTTATCATTATCCATGGAAAACATGATCTCATGAAAATCCTCTTGGGTAAGAATCTACTCACACAAAGCTCTTTGAGAAGAGGTGGCTTGAAAATGAACCACATTAATGCATTATTGAATTATATCACTTAGGATCATAATCTTATGCTCTGAAAACCTACTCATAATGATGTACACAAGTCTAAGTAATGGTGGGAAGCTCAATTAAAAGTTACTAACCTTCCTTAATACTCTCAATCATATAAAAATTTTGATGATCGTTCTTTTGGGATTATCAATTTTTTTTTAATATTTGTTCTCTTTCTAAATACATAACTTCTATCTTACAAATTGTAATGTTTCATTTTTATTAAAAAAAATATTTCAAAACCTAATCGATATTTTGAAGGTTATGATCTAATGGTAAAATGAGTGTTTTTAATATGAAATCCTATGAGTTGGGGTAGATTTTATTATGAATAATGGCTATATTACTTTGTATATTCAAAAGGAAAATCAAGCACTATTCACATAAAATGTGGGTGGTAGAAGGAACACCCCAAAAGTTTGTGCAAGGAAAAGCTTGAATTGATAAACAAAGGCAACAAACAAAGTCAGTCAAGTTGTTATAGGTACACCAATAGGAGAAGAAGAGGGGTCATGGTAATCTAGTTTCCTTTTATATCAATGGGAAAAATGACATCAATGACTGAATCCTAGCTAGTAATCACACCCTCATTCATTTTTGTCTTGTACAGGTAGTTGAGTACCACAAACATTAGAAATAGGAAAATCCAATTAAGGGAATTTTCTAGAGGTTGGCCATCCAAGAACCCCTTGGTCATGAGTCTATAAAGAGGATCAAGATAGGTGAGAGGGTTATGATTAACTATGGGTAGACCAATCATTGGCTCATTTGAAAGGTGGTTTGGAAGCATGTGATTGGGATTTGTGACCTCACCGAGCATTCTAATTATGTCCACAAGGAGGTAAGTGACCCCTATGGGAAGCTAAAAGTAATTAAAGACTTTGGATATCATACATGGGGGGGCATTTCCCCAATTATCTAACAAAACTTGAAATGTTCCACTTCAAGTGTAATATCTTGCAACTAAATCTACATAAAAAACATAAAATAAATTATACATTTAGTACAAAGTGAGAAATGGATGTCAATAAAATAATCAATAAAAATTATAGAATTCGTGCCTTTCCAAATTATAAAAATAATATCCACCTTAAAAGCATACCAAATTTGGGTGAATATAAAAAACGATTGGGTCAATTACCCAACAAGACCATATGCCATGAAAAAGGCTTAGGTAAAAAAGGATTAAAAAAATCATGAATCTAATTCCAAGCTTCATGACCTATGGGACAAAAAAAATATGTATAAGAGTATCTTATTATCCACATAGTGGGAAATTATGATTTACAACTTCCAAATGAGATAATTTGGTGCAAAGAAGACCTTAAAATATAAGACACCACCCAAAATGGGTAAGCTTTGGTGAAAGAATTACAAATCAAAGAGTCTAAAATCTACGGTGCCAAGTGTAGAGAGAGGAGTAGAGAAACCATCTATGATTCAACTTAGAAACCATATAAAGATTGGGAGAACACCATTCATATTCCTTGCAAGGTCTATAATTGAAAAATGACATGTCTGGATAGGTCATTTTCAATATTTCCACCAAGGTTTGAAGGTTCTAACCCAAATTTTATGAAACATTAGGATCAATAATTATTTGATTTCTCAAAATCCTAATTGGAAAGTTTGTATTTCACTTTGAAATACAATTATTAGTAATCTTTGAGAAGATGTCAAGTAGAGCCTTGATTACCTTGTAGAATTTTAAAGCATGAACCCATCAAGCCTTCACAAGCAAGCAATCTTGACATGATAGAACTATAGACCACCAAATAGACTATTCATTAAGAGATGACCCTTGAAAAATTTATTACCATCTCACAAAATCCATGGTTTGATGGATTCCCCAAATTTGAATAATTTGGTTCACAATAAGAAGGGTATGAAGCACAAGACCCTTCCAAGCTTGATTCCTAGTGGGCACTCCAATAGAGATGTAATGTTAAATAAAGACCTTCTAGGCTTCATTGCCTTTAAGGTCTCTAATAATCCATTTAGCACATAAGGATAAACCTTGGCATTGTATTCAAAGAAACCTTAGCCCTCTAGAGTCACAAGAAGACAACATTATTCCTAAGCCACACAATGATATCCTTTATTATTATTATTACCAAAATAGGCCTATATGAAGTCCTTGAGAAGTTTCTCAATATTTAGGTAGGAATATTTAGAAAGAACCAAACAAGAAAAATAGTAAACATGTGTGACAAATAAGATCTTCAAACATACCTAGAGGATTAGTAATCTAGTATGTGAGTTTCTTCTTAATTCTAGAAGTAATAGCTTGCCACAAGGTAGAAGGATAAGCTTGAAAGGAAAAGAGAATGGAAAGGAACTTCAAAAATTCACCATGATCAATCCATTTCCATCCATAGGAATCTAACCAACTAGGATTAGGTAGCAAGAATTGTTAATAACATTGAGTTTTTTCCACTAGAGACTTGACCCTAAAGCTTTGAAAAATACACAAGAATTGAAGGACCTAATTGACATTCTCTTCTTCCCCTAACATGGTAAGAAAGGAACCATCTACAAAATGATCGTTGAATAACTAAATGGCAAGTTAGGAAAATAAATACCTTTAACCAGGTCTTAGGATACAACATGAGCCAATAGACAACCAAAGCCGTCAATAATAAGTACGTATAAGGTAGGAGCCAAAGGAAAACCTTGTCGAATTGGCCTAAAAATCCCAACAACATTAGATTCTTCACCATTAATGGTAAATAAAGCAAAAGAACTATCAAAAAGCATTTGGAATGAGCACACAAAGTGGGGTCCAAATCTTAATTCTTGAAGCATGAAAATAATAAAGGGCCATTTAATTTGACCATAGGATTTGGTAAAATAAATTATAAGAAAGATACCTTATTATTGAGAATGCCTAGCCCATTCTATTCTTTCCCAAATAGTAATAATGTTATCAAGAATATACCTAGATTTGATAAAACTTATTTTTTGAGATGAACTAGGTGGGAAAGAGGATGATGCAACTTTAGGATAAGATCTCTAGCAATGATCTTGTAGATGTTTAACAAAGTGATTGGTCTCAAATTGCACATTTCCTCTAGATCACCATATTTAACTATGAATTTAACATTGCCCTTATTTATCATATTCCCTAACAAATTGGAATGAAAAGATTCAAGGACAACCTTATGAAGATCCTCACCAACTAAATTTGAGAGGGCTTTATATAATCCAAAAGGAAATCCATCAGATCTAGTAGCCTTATCATTGGCGATTAAAATATATCCTCACAAAGATCCTCTTTGATGAGAAACAAGTCATAAAGGATTCATTAAGAGTTGGAAGTTCCTAATAAGGAACCATACTCAAGCATTGTTATAAAGCATTATCTCATTTAGGAATGGTCTCTTGAATTGTGTCAAATATGTTGCAAGGTATGTGCCCTTGTTCTCCTTGTGTTGTGCAGTGTAGCGCTCGAGTTCATGACATGGCTTAACTGCCTCCTGTGGATTCATTAACTCTGGTGGTTGTATCGAGCATTAACAGGTTGATATTTTGGTGCAACAAAAATAGTTTGTGTAACAATTGGTATCAGAGCTTGGGTCACATGTTTGAACCCCTCGCTTGCGTTGGTGGGGATTGTTGCAAGGTGTGTGCCCTTGGTCTCCTTGTGTTGTGTACTGCAACGCTTGGGTTTGTGACATGTCTTAATTGCCTCTCGTGGATTCATTAACTCTGGCAGTTATATTGAGCATTAACAAGTCAATATTTTGGTGCAACAACAACCATTTGTGCAACAAAATAATGGCTAGGAAAATGTTAGGAAGTTTAGTAAAAATATGTGGGCCTTCTTTTATCTTTTTAATGGCTTGAGATATATGGTAAACAAACAAGACTTGGATATATTCCTTATAAAATTTATCACCAATCTTGAGCCAATGGAAACAAAATTTAATTTGAGCACCTTTGGCCAACATGATTTTTTGCAACCTACTTCTAGTGGTAGAGCTTGGCTATGTACAATTACAAGGTAGGATAAAAGGGTTGAGTCTCCAAAGTGGATATGGTTTGGTGAAGCTTTGAGGTGGTGGCCTTGTTTGAGAAGTGGCAAAAGTGGGCTAGTTGGTGCCCATAAATATAGCAGAACTAGGGGGTGTGTTTGGTGACACCATTCCACCAATTAATCTAGCTTGTTTTTTGTAGTGTATGGGGATATTTCCAAACACATTGAACATGGGCAATGTGGTTTGATATGTTAATAGTGATGTGTTTATTAAAAAATGAGTTTTCTTAGCCTCAATTTTAGTAAATTACCATTCAATGTAAAAATTTATGGGAAAGTGGTTTGAAATAGTAACATCCAATATAGGCTTTATTGGCAAGGGGAAACAATTGGCCAAAAAAGAAAGATTGAGTTGATAACATGGCTCTATCAAGCCATTTATAAACTCTATAAAATTCAACCCTTAGATTACTCCACATGTACCATGGTGCATAATCATAGTAGAAACCAAGATTGGGATCAAAGAGACCCAATTTACTACACATGTAGTACCAAGTCTTTCTTTCATAAACTATCCAACTCATAGGTAATGTATGGCATTTATCACAAGTCATTTTAATCATATTAAAATCTTCACATAGAATCCAAATGGTGGTATGAATTGAATCAATGATCCATCTCTAGAGAAAAGATCATTCAACAACATCATTAGAAGCATAAACATTAAAATTACTCCAAATGAATGACTCAATGTTGAAAAGGGCCCATAAATCTTTATTGATGGAGTTACGTTCTTGGTCAACTAAATGTTGCTACCATTTAGGAGAGAGAAATTTGATAAAACCACCATTAATCTCATCATGATTGTTACAGAAAAAATGACTAGTTGACCATATGACATGACAAATAATAGAAAGAAAAAAAATAGAAATTTAAAATTCTTACAAATAGAGAATATCTAAACTAGGAAATCATTATCAAGTGTCTTAGACATAATATTTTCTTGTGAGATTTATTAAACCTCGAACATTCTAGGAGACAAAATTCATTGATGAGAGTCTGATATGTAATTAGAGGTTTACAATTCAAATGTATTTAACCTTAATTACAATTATTCCCGATCCAGACAAAATTGTGTGACTATGTTGTTTAACCGTTGAAATTACAGACTAGGTTCACTTTTACATAAATTAATGAAATTACTAATTACTAAAATGTTGCAATTAGAAATCAAATACTGATTTGAAAAATAAACTAAAATGAAATTAGAGAGAATGTAAGATAGGAGATAGAAGAAGAGTGAGACGGAAGATAGAAAGATCAAACACAGATTGATAATGAAGTTCATCCAATGAGGACTACGTCTTTGGGTCCGCTTCTCAATGTTGGACCTCTTTCATTAATATCGCCAAGCACCCAAAAATGCCTTCTCACAATATTCAAGCTTCAAAACCTGCAAAAAAATCCTCACAATCTCTCTTACTCTTACAATTTTGGTGTATAATAACACCTTGTAATTCTTCTCCTCCAAAAATTCTCATACTGGAATTATTTCTCCAAGTAAACTTTCCTAATTCTCAAAATTCCCATAATTTCCCTCATAATACAATTATTCTCTCCCAAAGAATTTTCAATATCCCACAATGCCAAAATCCTTCTGCTTTTATACAAGATTATTGGCTAATATGGTTCATAACCATATGATTTAATAATAACCCCATATCTCCCAATTTACATTACAATATATTTGAAAATCCTTTCAAAACTAATAAAAACCCTTTAATAATCTTCTTCATATTATTTTAAGCCTTTGTAATTATCATAATTCGTTGAAATATGAGAAAGGTGGTTAAAGGGATTAATTTGTTGAAATATGATTTTACGGGCTTTATTTCTCTCCTTGTTTTATGGGCAAGGCAAGAGAATTTTAAGGGATAAAATCCCACCAAATCCTCTCTTTTTTTTTAATTTTTTAAACCATAATTTTTTTCCTTTAATAATTATGGTTTAATTCATATTTATGCCAACTCACTACTCCTATCACATCATATGCCACGTGTCTTGCCAAGTGTCAAGCTTTGGTGATGCCACATCACCATTTTGATCAAGTTTGACCAAAACTTTGACTGGTCATAACTTCGCCATCCAAGCTCCATTTTCAACGCAATGAATGGTGTCAGAATCATGACGATGAGCTCTTCGACATGATGTAGTTTTTGACCATTTTTTAGATGATCAAATTTTTTGCCTTTCTGACTGGCTCTTGTACTCAGTTTGATCCCAACTTTGACCAAGAATATCTTGGGCATATAGTTTCCTTTTGACATGATTCAAGTTGCATCGGGACCGTGTAGGTGAGCCCTATGTGATGGAGTTGGTTCCATATGATTATGAGACTATGGATTTTTAAGGTCTTTTGGATCCTCTTGGATCAGAGTCAAGAGTCATATCCTCACTATCTAGCTTGTTAAGAGCCGCATAGTTATATTATAAAAACTTGTCATCTCCATTGAGGCTACCTATATGAATGACTGGTTGGTTATGTTGTCATTTAATGAGGACACATTCACCCTCTTCCAAATGCCTAGATGGACTACAAGACTGATACAAAATAATTGGGGGAGGAGAGGAGGAATAATGAGTAAGATTTTCTAGTTGAGAAGATAAGACTTAAGCCACTTTCGACATTCTAGTGAACTTAGGCTTATTCACCTCATTGGATGACTCATCAAGTGAGAGAACAAATTTCCTCATGTCTCGAGGTTTTGAATTTACACTACCTAGATATTTAGGTGGTTGGTCACCATTACTAGTTGTGATTTTGAGTAGAGCACCACCATTGCTAGTATTCATGTTGTTTTTATAATTGACAATAATTGAGCAACCGTCCTCTCTTTTGGAGGAGAGGCATCATTAGTCAAACGAGGAGTGGGTTGTTGTGAGGACTAAACATGGGATGATTCTTGATCTTATGATTAGAAGATTGACATCATAAGAAAGTGTTTGACAAATTCAAATATAGGATGCATTGCGTGTGTCACATTTGTCCAATCTAAATGTCAATAGTCTCCTTTAGATCCTTTGATGAATCAATTTCAACATACATATTTTTTTAGATGAGTTGAGAAAAACTTGTTTGGTTCAACACAAATTAAATTACTTAGCAAGGCTACTATTTTTGGAAAAAACATTTAACATGGCAAGGGCAACCTAGGAACTCTACCTAGATAGGGACATAAAGAGATTTCTCCTCAAAGCCCAGAAAGTCTCGTGTCCAAGGTGTAAAAACCCAAAAAAATGCACAAACAAACCAATAACCATGTTTGGGAATGGCCTTAGCATGATTAGCTTCAACAAAGTAGAAGAGGAAAAACCCCTAAATGTGAGGTTTCGGATAACATCAAGGTAGATCCCATGTAAGATCCATGCCTTGGTCACCCATTTTTTAAGCATACTTTCAAGGGTACTCTCTCAACAAAATAACCTATTGAGGTAAAAATTTCAAGCTATCAACAAGCAATATCAAATTCTAAAATGGGAAGAAGCATATTTGAAGGTGCTTCAAAGACATATTGAGTTCATTTTTTCCAGGGCACTTTGATAGTGGTACCATCCTCATGTGCCATCAAATCATTGATACTAATTGTCACTACTGAATTAATAATGTTTTAGACCATTTAATAGACGAAAAATACTTGCACAAATGACAAGTTAAGAGTCTCTCCAATAAATACATACAAATAATGCAAAATCATGATTCAAAGAAACAATATGACATCAGAAAGATAATACCCTACCACAAACAAAACCAAGATTGAAACCCAACCAATCTTTTCTTACTATTTGAATTTTTATTCTTTTTTAAAACGTAAATTCTTTCCAATTCAAAAACCCAATTTCTTTTTGAAGGGTTGTGATCTAATAGTTGTTATCGTGGAAACTAGTAGCGCTCATTCCACAAATAACCCCCCATAGAAACTTGTATGTTTCCTAGGTTTGTGATGTCAAGCATACAAAACGAGCCAATTTTTGATCCACCTCGAAATGTGTTCCAAAGTCTCAGATAGTCAATCTGAGCATCCCTCCATGTTCGTCTCACCAAGACCTTCGAAATGAGTACCTTCGCAAGCCCTCACTGTTGATACTTAGCAAAATAGTGAAAAGTGCAGTTGAGCTTAAAAACAACACTCTAACTCCTTACACCAAAAATGACTAAGTGTTGAAATTGCAAGGGCACCAAAAATCAGCGCCCTTGCACTTAAGTGATTTTTGATTTAGGTGCAAGGGTGTTGATTTTTAGCGCCCTTACACCTAAAATGGCTTTGACTTAAATTTTTTTCCTTTAGTGTCTTTTTGTCAATCAACTACATTTTTTTAGTTTAGTCCACCTTTTGAGCCTTGATTGAATGCACAAGTTGAGTTTGCCATTTTACTCATAATCACTTAAAATTGATTTTGGATTACTCTTTATTCATTTTATTATTTGGTTCTTCACCTCTCTTTGTTGGGAAACCATTATACACTTACATATTCACATTTTTGGAGATCTTACAAGTTTTCGTTCTAGGTTTTTGCTCTGGTTATGTTGCCATTTCTTCATCATGTTTTTATTTGTTTTCTCTTTTCTTTTACTAAGATAAAAAAATGTTTGTAATTAAATCTTGTTCTTTGTCAAGCGTTTTTACCTTAGGGTTCTTCTTTTTATCATGAATCTTCATGTGTTTCTCACATTTTTCCTATCTCCCTTTGCGCGCATGCCTCCTCCTCTCCCTTGCATGCTCATTCCTCAAAGAATATACCTTGCATTTTCAAGACATGGATATTTTTTTCTTTTCTTTCATCTTTTCTCTTTAACCTACTTTGGTTCTTCACTCTTCTCCATTCATGTTCGATGGAAATCTGAGTTTTGAATATTGATTCCTCAAAGTTGTCATACCACATTTTTGCAAACACCAAGTCATTATATCCCTTGCATTTTTCATAAATTTTCTAAGTGTTAAAAACTAGTGTTAGGGCGCTGATTTTTAGTGCCCTGACACATTTGACTGAAAACCCAACACTTGGTGCAAGGGAATCAACGCCTCTGCACCAATTTCACTTTTCCACTAAGTGCAAGGGCGTTGATTTTCAGCCCCTTACACTTTTTCCTATGTTTGCTCAAAACCATCTCAAAACTGTCCGGTTTCACTCTGAACCACTTCTCGTATGTTTTTCACCTCATTTTTTGTGCTTCATCACTTACATCATGCTTGCTTGACATCTCTCCTTGCTTCACGCATCCCAATGTTTCTTTTTAGCTAACAATTGTTGATTCTTATATGTAGTTCAGTTATTGATCTCGTCAAGGGATCCTTTCATACCTTGAAGCTGAAGTAATCTCAGATGATAGCTAAGAAGCCTCCTTCATCTTCAAAAGTTGAAGGAAAGATGAAGTACAAATACCAAGGCATTTATCCGCCAACAATAGTGGTTTCAAAAGTTGATGAGATCAAAGACACTGAGGTTGGCCATCAAGACCTTGTTGATTTTGTAAAGAGGACCGAGCAAAAGCCTCTCGAAGACTCTCTGAGAGCTATTGTGCACAGTAACCTACATCTTGTCTCTACATTCCCGACTGCTGCACATCACACAAAGTTTTTCCTCCAAGTTGCATCTCACTACATCCGGGAAAGTAGAAGTGCCATTGATTCTTCACAACATGAGGTTTTGAGAGTAGATCCAGATTTCTTTGATATTGTCTTCAAAGTCCCGTAAATGGAGAAGTACGTTGAAATTTTAGTACAATCAGCGCATGAGGTCTATGACTCAGATCTTAACAAGGCTAAGTAATTGATAAACAATAAATGGTTGAAAGAACCTAGACATACTATCTCCAGATGGCCAAAGGGACTTCCATGAGCTAACTTCAAGGAAGATATCAGAGACATGATAATAATTTTGAGCAAAGTTAAGGGGCTACCATAGACATCTCATTTTCATGATTGGATGTAAGAGTACATTCGAATCATAAGAAGGCAAAATGCTCATATTGACTGGGGCAAATAGATCAGTGATGCAATTCATGAGCAGTTGATAAATGTGCCAACCACCTTGAAGTTTTATATGACTGCTTACCTAGTGTACGCTGTAGCCATGATGAGACAATTCCCAATTTTATCTACAAAAGGGAACCAAATTTCTACACCAGTGTACTATTACTTCTACCAGTTGGAACTGAAGGAAATCCATCATCATTTCAGGAGGGTCACTGATGCTTTCTTTGCGCCTTTGCTTTTCAGTTTTGACCCAACTCTCGAGAAAAAGAGGGTGTCTGATGAGGCCTACAAAGTGGTGACTAAGGTCGGATGCATATACCTTCAATTCTCAAATTTTACTTACATAAGGGTAGGATGCTACACTGGCTACCCTTACATGTTGCCCAGATATCCTTTAGACAAGTGGATTTTGATGGAGTTATGCAGATAGCTAATTTCAGTCCACAAAGGACATCGAAGAATTCATAAACTTGGTTTTATGTTCCCACTGACAATCAATAGATATACCATCAAGAGTGTGCAAAAGGAAAAATCAATCTATGCTGAGATGCAGATCATGACGATCAGGACCTACAAATACAGACGATTTTGATTACCGAGATGTCAGAAAGAGGCTCAAAAAGGGGCACAAACATGGATATCACTTTGAGGACATTTGGGTCGATTGCAGAGATGAAGAGGTTGTTTATAAGATGGATTGGTGCAGGTTGACTGTTCAACAGATCAGGGATCTTGGTGTTGCTGACCTACCAGAGGATTTCACAAATCCTGGCGACATCCCGAATGTTGCTTATGATAAACAACAAATCTTCAAGAAACCCTTGCTTGTAATTCAATGGTCAAAGAAGGATAATGTTTCCATCAGAGAAAGGTTGGTGCAAATTTTGGCTAACACTACTGAATGGTTGCATAAGCATGGCTTTCAAATAAAGACTTTCAAGACAGAGTCTGAAGGAGAAGAGTCTGGAGCACAAGACAATCTACAACAAGAACCCTGCACCAAAGATAAATTTGTGGCTATTCCCACTTCCTCTAGAAAAGGCCCTAGGATTAAATTCACTATTGGCAAGAAGGGTGCTCGAGCCATCCATGAGGAAGAAATTACGGAATCTGAACCATCCCGCTCGAAATGAAAATAGTCTATTTTTGAAGAGATAGATTCTGATGAAGAAGAAAGTACAAGTGATCAATCTATTGAAGATGAAGATTAAGAAGAAACAGACTCCGATGAGGAAGACCATTCCAAATATGCACATGAGTCTAAAAGTGACCAAGGAGGTGAGACAGAGAAAGAGGATCAAGAGAGTGATCAATAGGAACTCAGGCATGATGAAAAATGAGCTATGTCTCCCCCTGAGCATTTAGTTGAAGATTTTCCCTAATCATCATCACCTATGATTTCAAGCGTTCCTCGTACATTCCCTATTCCAAACACTCCTTTGTCACCTCTTTCCATATTGCCTATTCCTACATTTGTCATACCCACAGTGGACATAGCACCACTCCCTGTAGCGTCAACCACACTAGATACTCCTTCAGTAACAAGTATTCAAACGGTTCACATTTTATCAGGTTCTTCGTCATCTATTGCCAGCTTGTCATCCCCATCATATGATCTTAATTCAGAAGCTGAGTTTAACAGATTTATGAGTGACTCTCTACAGAATCAGGTCAATGTGCAAGTTTCTGGAATAGTAATGACAGATACTTCACCAATTGTTTCCATACCCGTCCTTCCTTCAAAAGTGGTGATAACAAAAGAATTAACAGTCAACCAAGAAGCTTTTACCTCCTCTCTTCCCTCATGGTTGGTATCCCAAGTATCAAAGCGAAAAAAACAAATGATTTCTCTAGAAGAGCTCGATCTTGAAGAGATAGCCCCTCCAAAAGCCAAGGGTAAGAAGAAGGCAAAAGTATATTCACGACTTTAGGTTGACAAAACAGGTCAAAAGTATGCAGAGATTGGCATTCCACCTCAAGAGGAAGGAGATGTTAACATGGAGGACTATATAGTAACAAGAGTCCAGCTTGGCAAGGTTACTAATCAAAGTGCCAAGGCAGATGCACAAGTGACTTTGAGTATACTAGCAGGGAGACTAGACAAAATGGAGCAAGGTCGTGACTTATACAAACAAAGGGCAGAGCATTATGCCGTTATTGTTAGAAATCTTGCAGGATCTTCCAATAATGCACATCCATTGGCAATGGTAAGCCCTGAGGACCCAACTATCAAGAAGGCTGAGAGATTTGTCTCCAAAGGTAAAGCGGTGTATGACTTCATCAACAAAGTTGTAGAGCAGGGTTCTCAAATTATAATTACCACATATGAGAAGGCTACTCAGATAGCTCAACTCAAATTAGAGCTGGATAAAGAAGAAGTTGTCCTTTCCCAGGAGCTCAAAGAAATGAAAAAATGCATGTCATTTTGATTGCAAATGAAACAGGTAAAGCTCAAAAAACTAGTGGAAGTCGGGGTTATCCCCGACAAGGAAAAATATGTTGAGGTAAGGGAATCATTGAAGCATCATATTCAGATGATCAAATATCTTATAGAAGATCTCCACCAAGTTCAGGAAGATATCAAAGAACATTGGATTATTCTTGAAAAAAGAGTTAAGGAGTTGCCAGGCAAGCTTCTCGAAGAAAACTGTATCTTCCTTTCGGCCACAGAACTATCCCCGACCTTTAAAGAAGCCGTCATGAGTCAAGTAGAGAGTGCAAAATTTTTAGATGCCTCTATAAATGATCTTTGTGATATAAGGCTCACCCTTAACAACCTTAAGACGCATCTTGACAAGTGCAAAAAGGTTCTTTTATCCACCAGGAGATCAGTCACGAGGATTCACACCATTGTGGATTACACCATTGGCCCGGATGACAAATTCATGCAGGAGACTAGGAAGAAATATGAAGACTTCCACGCCCAAGCAAGGAACCATGAAGATTTTTGATCTTCCAGCGTTGAATATTTTGAAGCATTCTCATATGCATTTTGTAAATATTTTTTGACATCTTAAATGTCCTTTTGTAAAGTGTAATTACACCGAAAATATGAGATGTAATTTCACTGAGAAAAATTACACTTTGACTTAGTCAAAGTTAGGGTTTCCTATTTTTGTTCATCTAATTCCCTAACTTTACTCCACTAATTTCCTAGATTAGCTCTTCTCTCTTTTCTATAAATAGGAGAGACACCTATTGTAATCTTTACCTTTTAGTATTTTGCAACGAAGTGTTTCCCTTTTGAAACAAACATTGAAACTTTGTGTTCAATTTTGTGAAACTGAATTTAATCAATAAAGAAGGAATTTGCATGCCAGACTTTGTGTTGGAATTAATTCTCTTTTGATTTGAGTAAGATTGGTGGCGATTAAAGAATGGTATTTGAAGGCCTTCAAGTAATTTATGTAAAATTTGTGTTGCATCTATTATTTGGATCTAATTTTATGTGTGGATACTTTGGTTGAAATATCTACAAGACTTTGTGCTTGTAATCGTTCATGATGTTTGAGGAATTGTTGCATCTAAGAAGACTTTGTGCTTCTAATGAGACAAACGATACATCTTTTGCAGATCCAACACTGAAAAAGCTACGGAACGACTTTGTGCCTTCGTGAGATTTCCCTTTTCCTTTATTTTATTTATTATAAATCAAATTTGGTATCTTTATGCTTTGCTTTGACAAGATAGAGATATTGGCATTTCTGCTTTTTGTTACGTTTCAATTATTAGATCTAGAACTTTCAAATTGTGAAACATTGTAAAACATCTTCTCTGAAAAAAGAGAGAAGCGTGAATGTAACACACCCCTCCATTTCGTAAGTGTAGTGTACATTGTGTAAATACTTTATTAGTTTTACCGTAGCTTCTATTAGCAGTAAGAAGGGCGTCTCCTCTTTCTGAGAGGAGAGATTCTATCTCACATAGCTTTGGTTGAAGTCTAGGGTTGTGTAATCTATTAAAAAATTGATTACATAATTTTTACCCAACAGTTTTTTGGTGACTCCGCTGGGGAATGAATCACGCATTCCAAGCCTCACGCTTCTGATTGAATTGAATAAGGTTTCCAGTTTCTTATTGTATCTTGTATATTTTTCCCTATAAATCTTCATCCTTTTGAGATCTGCATTTTGGCGGGCCGAAGCTATACACAAGGATTGAGGGCTCAAGGAGTTACATATCCGCTTTTTGACGAGTTGTTGCAACACAATTTTCCATTTATGTCTCCATGAGTAAAATCACTATTGCAACACATTGCGAGTTATCCTCTGCAAAAACAAAGATCTCCTCTTCCACCTATTTGGTTTGTCTACAATAGATGTCCAGCTTGAGTACCTGTTGTGCAACCAGTTATGGCCGCACCACCTGCAGGACCATGGGGGAATGCTTTTGGCCCCCTTTCGCTTGGCTGCACCTCTGCATGATCTTTCGCGTGTTTCAAGAAAAAACCTTCTGAAGTTTACTGGTGATGAAAAACAACACCCCGATGGACACATTGCTACTTTCTACATCATTTGTGGCATTCTCACCATAGAACATGAAGATGTTTCCATAAGGTTGTTCATCGAATCCCTCCAAGGGGTTGCTGCAGAATGGTTCTACACTCTTCCGAATGCTTCGATCACTAGTTGGGCCACTCTTCGAATAAAGTTTGAGGAGAGATTCAAGCTTGCCAAAGACGTGCATGCTTTGTTAGCACAACTGACGACCATGCGAAAAGAGGCTCACGAACCCATGAGAGAATTTGTGGCTAAATTCAACAAGTTGGTGACACAAATCCCCCAAGATGCCAAACCAACAAATCATAATTTGAAGTGCTTTTTCATCAACACCCAATTACCCAAAGTAAGTTTCTTCTTACGCAGGGAAACTCTTACTAATGTTGAAGCATCACAACAATTAGGTATGAGCCTTGAGGATGATATGATCTTGGTCAGAGAGATCAAGACTAACGACAACTCCAATGCAAATAAAAGGATACAGGCATCAGGATCTTTAGCATCCAATGCCAACGTCCCCAGCACCAGTTCCAACTTTACAGATCCCACGGTGCAACGACTGGAAAATGAGCTCCTCGCTTTGAAGAAGCAAGTTGCCATCAACAATACCAACTACAAGGACATCCCAAGAAGGACTTTCCCTAACTATGTCGTAAACAAGAATCAGATCCATCTTCCAGCACCACAAGGTAGGCTTGCTCTTGAAGCTCCACCTACCAACGCTGCTGCAGGATATTACGAGGGTGAACAAGAGGACTATGCGCAACCAAACTATCCTAAAGAAGAGAATGCCAATATTTTCCAAGATGAAGAGACAAAATCGGTTGGTGACTCCAAGATTGGCTATTTGCAAATAGTGGACGAAGAGGAGGAAGAAGACTTGGTGACACACTTACGCTATTTTTACATGGCATCAACAAACCCAACTTGACAAAGCTCAAGCTGCTGCTCCACCTAAAAAGGAGAAGTCTCCTGTCACGATTGCCAAAAGAGGATCTCCTCTCCCTTGGTAATCTAAAAAAGCAATAAATCCACAGGTAAGTACATCGTGTCCCTCTTCATCAACTCTCATTGTCCCCAAAGCCAATCATCTAGTTTCAAAGACAAATATGCCTTTCATTAAACCGATTAGTGAAGTCACTACATCCATTCTACAAAAATATTTCCAAGCCTTTGACATCATTGATCATGCAAAGAAGACCAAGGTCCAAATGTCTGAGGTTGAATACCTCAAAGCTAACCCTGACCAATTTGACAGACTTGTCAATTTTGTTAAGGATCAAGGAATTACACCAACTCGGGATTCACCCCTTGAAGTTCTAGTTGCTCCTAAACCTAAGGCGTCGTAGAATAATTTGGTATCCAATCCTCCAATGATGTATGGATGCATTGATCCATTTTTTATCTCCTTGTTGGTCAATGGTTTCAAAACTGAGTAATTGTGTCATAGATTATGGTGCTTTCGATAACGTGATGCCCGCCAAGGTGGCTACTGCCTTGGGTTTGGACATGACCAATGCTTTTAGCCGTTGTTTCTCTATGGAGAATAAACAGGTACCCTTGATCAATCAGATCAAAGATGCACAATATGCATTTGCTGCATATCCGGATAAAAAGATTATAATGATAGTTCTAGTGGCTGATGTACCAACACCTTATGGAATCCTTCTCGGACGCAATTTCTGCAAAGATTTTGGAGGAGAACTAAGTATGGATATGTCTAAAGCTAGAATACCAGTAAAAGGCATAATGCAAAAGTTGATTCTTGAAAAGGAAGCAAAATTCTCAGTGACCCAATCAAATGATCCAAGAGCCCAGATCCTGTTTGAATCTTCAGGAGTGGGAACTTACTATCTTCAAATGGGAGAGGTTGGTGAGTCTTCAACGACATATGAGTTGGAGAGTGTTTAATCTCATTCCATAAGGAATGAGTCATCACTAGATTATTTTTTGACGTCAGATCCTGAAACTTCACCAGAGGATGAATTTTCAAATTTTGACACGGTTAGCCTTGGTGATCCAGATGAAATTTGGTTGCTGGAGTTTGACGGTAGCTGTTCTTCAACCAGTTTTGGAGATGGGATGGTTTTCATTTCTCCTAATGGAAATTTCTTCCCTTTTTACTTTAAGTTGCAATTTGATAACACTAACAACACCGCCGAATATGAAGCCTTGTTGTTGGGAATGCAAGTGGCACGTAAGAAAGGTATCAAAAATCTTCATGTGCAAGGTGATGTTGAGCAGATAGTATGTCAGGTGAGAAACCTATATCAAACAAAAAATGATAGACAGGCGTTATCGCAATCTCATTTGGGATTGCATTGAAGAGTTTGAAGCTTTTGATATCTCCATGGTACCAAGGGAATACAATGGCAGGGTAGATTATTTAGCAATATCAGCGACACTCCTCATCCCACACAAGGATTTTCAAGGTTCCACCTACACGATTGAGTTGGTTTTTCGTCCAAGTGTCCCTGATAATTCGAAGAACTGGTAGATCTTCAACGATGATCATCAGATAGTTTCCTTCTTAGAAAAGGCAAAAAATTTCTATGAACTATATTTTGAAGGGAGTGATTCTCCTCTGCGAGAATCTGTGTCTGATGTAGATCTAGTCACCGGTGAAGAATTGCTACAACTTAAAGGGAACAAAATCCCTAAGGGATTGGTGTCTTTGGAGGGACTCTTTGAAAAACATGATCATTATGTCAAAAAACAACTCCCAGACTTCGATTCGTTAAATGAGGTCGAGCAGTATAACTTGGGAACTGAAAGTGATCCAAAGATGGTGAAAATTGGCAAATGTTGCACCGCCGAAGAGAGAAAATAGTTCACCAAGCTATTACAAGAATATATGGATGTCCTGGCATATTCATATGAAGGCCTAAAATCTTTTCGACCGAAAGAGGTGCAACATGATATTCCCCTGAAAGTTGGAGTGTTTCCTTTGAAGCAAAAACAAAGGAAATACAATCCAAAAATCTCCAGAACAATCCTTGCAGAAGTCTAGAAAATGTTGAACGCATAGATAATTTTTCCAATCCACCATTCAATGTGGATAGTGAATATTGTCCCGGTACGCAAGAAGAACAATGAGATTTGCATCTGTGTGGATTTTAGAAAGCTATCACTCAAGGACAATTATCCTCTCCCTGTAATGGACCAAGTCTTACAAAATGTCACCGGATCTGAGATGCTCTCCACGCTAGATGGGTTCTTTGGTTATAATCAAATTGAAGTTACTTCAAATTATCAACACAAGATGGCCTTCACAATGCCATGGGGTACCTTTGCATATCGCAGAATGCCTTTTGGCTTCATAAACGTCGGCGCTACTTTCCAACATGCTATGGACCTGGCTTTCTGTGATGAGATGGGTAAGTTCATTGTAGTGTATCTCAACAATCTCATGGTATTCTCCAAAAAGAGTCATGAACACTGCAATCACTTGAGACAAATCTTGGAGAGATGTCATCAACATTGTATTTCCCTAAATCCTAAAAAATTCAATCTTTGGGGTTACAGAGGGAAAACTTCTTGGCCATGTGGTGTCTACTGAGGGGATTAAGATCGACTCAGAAAGATTCAATGGTATCAAATCTCTCTCCCTTCCATCAAGTAAGAAGGTTGTTCACTCCTTCTTTGGTAAGGTAAATTTCCTACGAAGGTTCCTCCCAAACTTTACAGAAAAGACTCGTCATATTATCAATATGATGAAAGGTAATACCACTTTCCACTGGACTATGGAAGGGAAGGCCGCATTTGACAACATCAAGGAGGCAATTGCTCATGTGCCAGTGTTGGTTTGTCCTGATTATACCAAAGATTTCATAATGTACAGTTATGCTTCCGAGCATACACTTTCAACTATTTTGGTGCAGGAGAACCATGAGGGTTTTGAATTGCCCATTGCATTCATGAGCTGCCCCCTGAAGAATTATGAGTTGAAGTATTCTCAAATGGAAAAACATGCCTTTGATGTGGTCAAGGTTGTTAAACATTTTTGGTTTTACGTCCTAAATAGTCACGCCAAATTTTTGGTTCCAGATATAATTGTTAAATCCATTTTAACATAGCAGGAATTTGGGACAAAAAGAGGCAACTGGGTTGCCAAGATTCAAGAGTATGACCTAGAAATTAAACCCACCAAGTTGATACAGGGACGTGGACTGTATCAACTTATTGCAGAGAACAATCCTGATGAAGAAGTTTCAAAGGATTAAGAAGCTTCGGTAAATGAAGTAGATTCAAGAAAACTACCCATGGTACTATTCGTTAGCACCATCGATGAGTGGTATTCTAACGTATTTCGAACTATCTCCTATTTTGGAAGTTTAGGTAAAGGACTAAAGAATAGTTAATTGAGCCGTATGAGGTAGGAAACTCTCAAGTACGATTCTAAGGGAAGAAATTTTTTACAAGTTGATCTATCCTGACCGAGGAGAATAGGCCATTCAATAGGGAGATCCTGAAATTGCAGAAGCTTGGTTTGATCAAGTTGCTGAGTATTGGAAACAAGCTATAGCGCTTGCTCCAAGCAATTATATCGAGGCACAAAATCAGTTAAAGATTACATGACGTTTTGGAGAATGAAAATCTCTTGATTAGTGTACTAGGAAACAAATCGTCAAGATTATGAAATTCATAATAAATGATTTTTTCATACTATTCCAGTGAATTGGCTTCTCTTATTGCATTGTCATTATAGACAAATATATTGAAATATAACAAAGAATATTTTCTTTGGATCGTTAATGAAAAGGATCTTTTCATTATGGGTAAATCTCATCCAGAGATACAATTTAATTAAAGATTCATTAATATTTATCAATTCAAAGTTCTTTTAAATCATAAAAGTCATCTGTAACATATGGGTCCAGAGATATGGATAAATAAATCTGGATATGACAGATAATGATTATATTGAGATATGTTTTTTACCACTGGGCGAAAAAGGCGTTTTACATCTCATAATGGTCCATTGAGCACCTATCAGATATGTCATAATGAATTTGAACACCTACCTCAAAGCGACTTTTGTATCATAGTTGCTCCAGTTCTGAATTGGGAAATAAAGAGAGGAACGAGTTGAGAATATATATATATATATATATATATATATATTTTTATTATTTTTTTCAAAATTTCGGTGGGTTTTTTCTCATGTCTTGTCTGGAAAGAGGAGAACTCAATGATCATTCGTTCACCTGAACCAGAAGTAAAGATCGTAGTGGAGAGGGATCCTATTAAAACCTCTTTTGAAAAATGGGCTAAACTCGGTCATTTCTCAAAGACACTAGCTAAGGGACCTAATACTACCACTTGGATCTGGAACCTACATGCTGATGCTCACGATTTTGATAGCCATACCAATGATTTGGAAGAGATCTCCCGCAAAGTATTTAGTGCTCATTTTGGTCAATTAGCTATCATATTTATTTGGCTAAGTGGGATGTACTTTCACGGCGCTCGTTTCTCTAATTATGAAGCATGGCTAGGCGATCCTACTCACATTAAACCCAGTGCTCAGGTAGTTTGGCCAATAGTAGGTCAAGAAATTTTGAATGGAGATGTAGGTGGAGGTTTTCGAGGAATACAAATCACCTCTGGGTTCTTCCAGATTTGGCGAGCATCCGGAATAACTAGTGAATTACAACTTTACTGCACTGCAATTGGTGCATTGATCTTTGCAGCGTTAATGCTTTTTGCTGGTTGGTTCCATTATCACAAAGATGCTCCAAAATTGGCTTGGTTCCAAGATGTAGAATCCATGTTAAACCACCATTTAGCAGGGTTACTGGGACTTGGGTCTCTATCTTGGGCAGGACACCAAATACACGTTTCTTTACCTATTAATGAACTCTTAGATGATGGAGTGGACCCTAAAGAGATAACACTTCCTCATGAATTTATTTTAAATCATGAGATTTTAGCTCAACTTTATCCCAGTTTTGCTGAGGGATTGACCCCATTTTCACCCTGAATTGGTCAGAATATTCAAAAAAATTGACTTTTCATGGAGGACTCAACCCAGTAACGGGGGGTCTATGGTTGACCGATACTGCACACCACCATTTGGCTATTACAATTCTTTTTCTAATCGCTGGTCATATGTATAGGACAGTTTGGAGTATTGGTCATAACCTCAAAGACATTTTGGAAGCTCATAAAGGTCCATTTACAGGAGAAGGGCATAAAGGTCTTTACGAGATCTTAACTACTTCATGGCATGCTCAATTACCTCTGAACCTAGCTATGTTAGGGTCTTTGACTATTGTTGTAGCTCATCATATGTATTCTATGCCTCCCTATCCATATCTAGCTACTAACTATGGTACCCAATTGTCTTTGTTCACGCACCATATATGGATTGGTGGATTTCTCATAGTTGGCGTTGCTACACATGCAACTATTTTTATGGTAAGGGACTATGATCCGACTACTCAATACAACAATCTTTTAGACTGTGTTCTGAGACATCGTGATGTAATTATATCAAACCTCAAAATTTTGAGAGAAAAGTACTATTGGCCTACACTCTTTCAAGACGCGTACTCTTGGGTGCACAAGTGCGAGCTATGTCAACAATTCGTTGGCAGGCCTAAGCTGGCGGCTTTGCCGTTAAAGCCCGTTGTAATCCAAGAACCCTTCCAACAGTGGGGAATTGACTTCATCAGTGCAGTCAATCCATCATCGAGTGTCAGACATGTCTACGTCCTGACCGCAACTAATTATTTCACCAAGTGGGTGGAAGCGATTCCTACTAAGCGTGCAACTTCTGAGGTGGTGTGCAATTTCTTGAAAGAGAATATTATTTCCAGGTTTGGCATGCCAAACAAAATCGTTGCTGACAACGCTTTTGCCTTCTCGTCAAACGAGATCATCAGGTTCTGTTTTGAACACGACATAACCTTGTTGCATTCTTCTGACTATTACCTACAAGGTAATGGCCAGGTTGAATCAAGCAACAAGAATTTGGTAACCATCATCTGGAAGCTGGTAGATGAGAATCAACGTTTATGGCACAAGGCTTTGTATGATGCTTTGTGGGCAGACAAGATAACTCCAAAGTGGGCAATTGGTATGTCCCCCTTTCAACTCTTGTATGGGTTGAACGTTGAGATTCCTATAACCCTAGAACTTCCAGCCCTCAAGTTGGCTAAGGCTATGAGGATGAGACTTTTGACAGTTCTGTTGATAAGCGTATAATGTATCTCTCTGAATTGGAAGAGAAGCGAGTTCAAGTTCCTGATCACATTGCAGAGCACCGGGAACAAGTAAAGAAGCTTTTTGAAAAAAAGGCTAAGTCGCGGGATTTCCAAATTGGTGATCTCGTTCTCCTATGGGACAAACGAAGAGAACCAAAAGGTATGCATGGGAAATTTGACTCACTGTGGACAAGACCTTTCCAAGTTCACCAGTTGTATGATGAGAATAGTTTCTTGCTAGCATACGGAGATGGAACGTCGTTCGCCCTTCCTCATAGAAGACAACACCTCAAACACTTTACATAGTAAAGTGATGGGTGTTCTAAATGTAAATATTTTTATTTTTAGTCCTTTGTGTCTTTTTATTTTTAGTTATGTCATCATCGCCTGACTCCAAGCCCAATGGATGGATAAAGGCACTTGAATTCTAGAGTTCTTCTCCCTTCACTCATTTGAAAGGATGACTGAAGAAAGATCCCCAACAGGAGCCAACTGTTATCGCGGAAACTAGCAATGCTCGTTCCACGAATAACCCCCTACGATACTTGTCTGTTTCCTAGGTTCGTGATGTTCAAGCATGCAAAATGAGGCAATTTTTGATCCACCTCGAAATGCATTCCAAAGTCTCAGATAGTTAATCTGAGCATCCCTCCACGTTCACCTCACCAAGACCTTCGAAATGAGTACCTTTGCGAGCCCTCATTGTTGATACTTAGCAAAATAGTGAAAAGTGCAATTGAGCTTAAAAGCAACGCTCTAGCTCCTTACACCAAAAATGACTGTGTTGAAAATGCAAGGGCACCAAAAATCAGCTCCCTTACACTTAAGTGATTTTTGATTTAGGTGCAAGGGTGCTGAATTTTAGTGCCCTTACACCTAAAATGACTTTGACTTAAATTTTTTTACTTTAGCGTCTTTTTGTCAATCAACTACATTTTTTTAGTTTACTCCACCTTTTGTGCCTTGATTGAATGCACAACTTGAGTTTTCCATTTTACTCATAATCACTTAAAAGTGATTTTGGATTACTCTTTATTCATTCTTATTATTTGGTTCTTCACCTCTCTTTGTTGGGTGACCATTATACACTTACAAATTCACGTTTTTGGAGATCTTACAAGTTTAAATTCTAGGTTTTTGCTCTAGGTATGTCACCATTTCTTCATCATGTTTTTATTCGTTTTCTCTTTTCTTTTACTAAGATAAAAACGTTTGTAATTACATCTTGTTCTTTGTCACACGTTTTTACCTTAGGGTTCTTCTTTTTATCATGAATCTTCACGTGTTGCTCATGTTTTTCCTATCTCCCTTCACGTGCATGCCTCCTCCTCTCCCTTGCATGCTCATTCCTCAAAGAATATACCCTATGTTTTCAAGACATGGATGTTTTTTCCTTTTCTTTCATCTTTTCTCTTTAACCTACTTTGGTTCTTCACTCTTCTCCATTCATGTTAGATGGAAATCTGAGTTTTGAATCTTGATTCCTCAAAGTTGTCATACCACGTTTTTGCAAACACCAAGTCATTATATCCCTTGCAGTTTTCATAAATTTTCTAAGTGTTAAGAACTAGTCAGGGCGTTGATTTTCAGTGCCCTAACACATTTGACTGAAAACCCAACACTTGGTGCAAAATCAACGCCTCTGTACCAATTTCACTTTTCCACTAAGTGCCTTACACTTTTTCCTGTGTTTGCTCAAAAACATCTCAAAACTGTCCAGTTCCGCTCTAAACCACTTCTCATCTATTTTTCACCTCATTTTTCGTGCTTAATCACTTACATCATGCTTTCTCAACATCTCTCCTTGCTTCACACATCCCAATGCTGATTTTTAGCTAACAGTTGTTGATTCTTATCTGTAGTTTAGTTACTGATCTCATCAAGGGATCCTTTCATACCTTGAAGCTGAAGTAATCTTAGATGACAACTAAGAAGCCTCCTTCGTCTTCAAAAGCTAAAGGCAAGATGAAGTACAAATACCAAGGCATTTATCCGCCAACAGTAGTGATTTTGAAAGTTGATGAGATCAAAGACACTGAGGTTGGCCATCAAGACCTTGTTGATTTTGTAAAGAGGACCGAGCAAAAGCCTCTCAAAGACTCTCTCAGACTATTGTGCACAGTAACCTACATCTTGTCTCTACATTCTCGACTGCTACACATCACATGAAGTTTTTCCTCCAAGTTGCATCTCACTACATCTGGGAAAGCAGATGTGTCATTGATTCTTCTAGACATGAGGTTTTGAGACTAGATCTAGATTTCTTTGATATTGTCTTCAAAGTCCCGCAAATGGAGAAGTACATTGAAATTTCAGTACAATCAATGCAGGAGGTCTATGACTCAGATCTGAACAAGGCTAAGTACTTGATAAACAATCAATGGTTGAAAGAATCCGAACATACTATCTCTAGCAAGCTGACTTCAAGGAAAATATCAAAGACATGATAATAATTTTGAGCAGAGTTAAGGTGCTACCAAAGACATCTCATTTTCATGATTGGATGTGCAAGTACATTTGAATCATAAGAAGAAAGAAGGATCATATTGACTGGGGCAAACAAATCAGTGATGCAATTCATGAGCAGTTGATAAATGTGCCAACCACCTTGAAATTTTATATGACTTCTTACCTAGTGTACGCTGCAGTCATGATGAGACAATTCCCAAGTTTATCTACAAAAAGGAACTGAATTTCTACACCAGTGTACAATTACTTCTACCAGCTAGAATTGAAGGAAAGCCATCATCATTTCAGGAGGGTCACCGATGCTTTCTTTGCGCCTTTGCTTTTCAGTTTGACCCAACTCTCGAGAAAAAAAGAGGGTGTTTGATGAGGCCTACAAAGTGATGAGTAAGGTCGGATGCATATACCTTCAATCCCCAAATTTTACTTACATAAGGGTAGGATGCTACACTAGATGCCCTTACATGTTGCACAAATATCCTTTAGATAAGTGGATTTAGATGGAGTTATGTAGACAACTGATTTCAATCCACAAGGAACATCGAAGGATTCATAAACTTGGTTTTAAGTTCCCACTGACAATCGGTAGATATACCATCAAGAGTGTGCAAAAGGAAAAATCAGTCTATGCTGAGATGCAGATCATGACGATCATGACCTACAAATATAGATTTGATTTTGATTATCGAGATGTCAGAAAGAGGCTGAAAAAGGGGCAGAAACATGGATATCACTTTGAGGACATCTGGGCCGATTGCAGAGATGAAGAGGTTATTCGTAAGATGGATTGGTGCAGGTTGACTATTCAGCAGATCGGGGATCTTGGTGTTGTTGACCTACCAGAGGATTTCACAGATCCTACGACATCCTGAATGTTGCTTATGATGAACAACGGATCTTCAAGAAACCCTTGCCTGCAATTCAATGGTCAAAGAAGTAGAACGTTTCCATCAGATAAAGGTTGACACCAATTTTGGCTAACACTGTTGAATGGTTGCATAAGCATGGCTTTCAAATGAAGACTTTCAGGACAGAGTCTGAAGGAGAAGAGTCTGGAGCATAGGACAATCTACAACAAGAACCCCACACCAAAGATAAATCTGCGACTATTCCCACTTCCTCCAAAAAAAGGCCCTAGGATTAAATTCACTATTGGCAAGAAGGATGCTCGAGCCATCCGTGAGGAAGAAACTACGGAATCTGAACCATCCCGCTTGAAAGGAAAGGAGTCTATTTATGGAGAAATAGATTCTGATGAACAAGAAAGTACAAGTGATCAATCTACTGAAGATGAAGATTCAAAAGAAACATACTCTGATGAGGAAGAACATTTTGAAGATGAACATGAGTCTGAAAGTGACCAAGGAGTTGAGAAAGAGAAAGAGGATCAAGAGAGTGATCAACAAGAACTCAAACATGATGAAGAACGAGCTATGTCTCCACCTGAGCATGTAGTTGAAGATTTTCCCTAATCATCATCACCTGTGATTTCAATCATACCTCGTACATTCCCTATTCTAAACACTCCTCTGCCGCCTCTTTCCACATTGCCTATTCCTACATCTACCCTACCCACAGTGGACATAACACCACTCCCTGTAGTGTCAACCATACTAGATACTCCTTCAGTAACAAGTATTCAAACGGTTGACATTTTATTAGGTTCTTCGTCATCTATTCCTAGCTTGCCATCCCCATCATATGATCTTAATTCAGAAGATGAGTTTAACAGATTTATGAGTGACTCTCTGTAGAATCAGGTCAATGTGCAGGTTTCTGGAACAATAATGACAGATACTTCACCAATTGTTTCCATACCCATCCTTCCTTCAGAAGTGGCGGTAATAAAAGAATTGACAGTCAACCAAGAAGCTTTTACCTCCTCTCTTCCCTCGTGGTTGGTATCCCAAGTATCGAAGTGAAAAAATCAAATGATCAATCTCGAAGAGATCAATCTCGAAGAGATCAATCTCGAAGAGATCAATCTCGAAGAGATAGCCCCTTCAAAAGCCAAGGGTAAGAAGAAGGCAAAAGTATATTCACGGCTTTAGGTTGAAAAAACAGGTCAAAAGTATGCAAAGATTGGCATTCCACCTCAAGAGGAAGGAGATGTTAATATGGAGGACTATATAGTAACAAGAGTCCAGCTTGGCAAGGTTACTAATGAAAGTGCCAAGGCAGATGCGCAAGTGACTTTGAATATGCTGGTAGGGAGACTAGACAAAATGGAGCAAGCTCATGACTTATACAAACAAAGGGCAGAGCATTATGCCGCTATTGTTAGAAAGCTTGCAAGATCTTCCAATAAAGCACAACCGTTGGCAATGGTAAGCCCTGAGGACCCAACTATCAAGAAGGCTGAGAGATTTGTCTCCAAAGGTAAAGTGGTGTATGACTTCATCAACAAAGTTGTAGAACACGGTTCTCAAATTATAATTACCACATATGAGAAGGCTACTTAGATAGCTCAGCTCAAATTAGAGCTAGATAAAGAAGAAGTTGTCCTTTCCCAGGAGCTCAAAGAAATGGAAAAATGCATGTCATTTTGATCGCAAATGAAACAGGTAAAGCTCAGAAAACTGGTGGAAGTCGGGGTTATCCCCGACAAGGAAAAATATGTTGTGGTAAGGGAATTATTGAAGCATCGTATTCAGATGATCAAATCTCTTATAGAAGATCTCCACCAAGTTCATGAAGATGTGGAGGAACATTGGATTATTCTTGAAAAAAGAGTTAAGGAGTTGCCAGGCAAGCTTCTCAAAGAAAACCGTATCTTCCTTCCGGCCACAAAACTATCCCAAACCTTCAAAGAAGTCGTCATGAGTCAAGTAGAGAGTGCAAAATTTTCAGATGCCTCTATAAATGATCTTTGTGATATAAGGCTCACCCTTGATAACCTTAAGACGCATCTTGACAGGTGCAAAAAGATTCTTTCATCCACCCGGAGATCAATCACGAGGATTCACACCATTGTGGATTACACTGTTGGTCCGAATGACAAATTCATGCAGGAGACCAGGAAGAAATATGAAGACTTCCACGCCCAAGCAAGGAACCATGAAGATTCCTGATCTTCCAGCATTGAATATTTTGATGCATTCTCATATGCATTTTGTAAATAGTTTTTGACATCTTAAATGTCGTTTTGTAAAGTGTAATTACATCGAAAATATGAGATGTAATTTCACCGAGAAAAATTACACTTTGACTTAGTCAAAGTTAGGGTTTCCTATTTTTGTTCATCTAATTCCTTAGCTTTACTCCACTAATTTCCTAGATTAGCTCTTCTCTCTTTTCTATAAATAAGCGAGACTCTTATTGTAATCTATAAATAAGTGCTGCCCTTTTGAAACAAACATTCAAAATTTGTGTTCAATTTTGTGAAATTGAATTTAATCAATAAAGAAGAAAGTTGCATGCCAGACTTTGTGTTGGAATCAATTCTCTTTTGATTTGAGTAAGATTGGTGGCGATTAACGAATGGTATTTGAAGGCCTTCAAATAATTTATGTAAACTTTGTGTTGCATCTATTATTTGGATTTACTTTTATGTGTGGATACTTTGTTGAAAGATCTACAAGACTTTGTGCTTGTAATCATTCATGTTGTTCGAGGAATTGTTGCATCTAAAAAGACTTTGTGCTTCTAATGCGACAAACGATACATCTTTTGCAGATCCAACACTGCAAAATCTACAGAACAACTTTGTGCCTTCGTGAGCTTTCCCTTTTCCTTTATTTTGTTTATTATAAATCACATCTGGTATCTCTATGTTTTGCTATGACAAGATAGAGATATTGGCATTACCTTTTTTTTTACATTTCAATTATTAGATCTAGAACTTCAAAATCATGAAGCATTGTAAAATATTTTCTCTGAAAAAAGAGAGAAGTATGAATGTAACACACCTCCCGCCCACCTTTCCCCCATTTCGTAAGTGTAGTGTACATCGTGTAAATACTTTATTAGTTTTACCGTAACTTCTGTTAGCAGTAAGAAGGGTGCCTCCCCTCTCTTAGAGGAAAGATTCTATCTCACATAGCTATGGCTGAAATTTAGATTGTGTACTCTATTGAAAAATTGATTACATAATTTTCACCCAACAATAGTAAAAGTAGTGCTTTTTAGATTGACTATCCCACAAATTGCAGCCTAGCTTCATTTTTTTTAATAAAATCTTCATTTCAAAAAATCCAATTTCGCTCCAAAGGTTTGTGATCTAATGGTAATAGGAGTGCATTAATACAGAAGAGAACTAGAGTTCCTCTCCCTGTCTTCATCGTTATATGCAGGTGTGTAGCGAAAGAATCAAAGAGGTGTTATTTACAGTCCATACTAGAGCCTGTTCACGAAGTGTATCCAGACTCCCCTGGTGTAAGTTTTCTTACTAATTGGTTTTGTTTGCTAAGTAAATGAATATAAAAGGCAACACGCGCTGCAACAAGGCAAAAAACCCACTTCAAACCCCACAAGCATAAGCTTTAAATTGATAAGAAAATTGGGTGTTGTGCCTAGCTTGAGACAATGGTAATCGAGTTTTCGATCTTTTGACCTCTATAATATTGAAGGCATGTTTTATATATTCGCAGGGGCAGGGACTATTTTTAATTAATTTAAAATAACTTGGAAGCTCTCTAAGAGAATGCTCTGGCATTAAATGAATTGACATAGATACCAGGAGACACAGATATGTACATAAGAAATGGGTTATCTTAAAAAAAAAAAAATTCGTTCAAACTGGGGAGGATTTAAACTAAGATTCAACATTTTAAATAAACAACACTTTTACCTGTGGAATTGAGTTGATTATTCCTACTGTGGTGAAATCCCATCCTTTTGAGGTTTTTTCTTTGGAAAGAGAGCTGGAGTTGGAGCAAGAGAGGCTGGTTTCACTTTGCATGTCTTCGTCCCTTGTTTTTTTTCAAACCGCTTGGCAATAAGGCAGCGAGACTTTCTAGTCTTGCCTGCTCTTATTGCAGTGGTTTCTGGATAACTTTCCTTTAGGGCAGCCCTTTCTAATGGTGCCCAATTCTTTTGATTCAGCTGTTCAAGCCAAAGTGCTGGGGAATTGGACATACAATTGCGCCACTAAAGTAACCTCACAAGTCTGAGCCCAAAGTCTTTTACGAGGTATGTTGTCTGCTAACTCACTGGATTTTGTTCTTCCTATTCTTGATTTTGATAATGCTTGAAAATGGCTTGAGCAGTTTATGCACATTGTATGTGCCATCTGAAATCATGCTTCGCAGCTGGATAAACATTGCATGGGTTCCCCATGGGGTTAAACTTGATGCCATCCAAAATTTAACCAAAGACTTCTTTCTGTTCTGCTTTTGGAAATTAACCATGCGGACATAGAAAAGGGAAAGGACAGGGCACTTGTTGCAGTTGCAGTTCTAGTTGAAGGACACAGATTTTTTATTTTGGAGCTTCACACCACATGACTTTGTTATAGGATGTGTTTTCTTCATATAGCCTTGTTATATTCCTAAAATTTTGATGGGTGACAACTCTTCAATGGATGTATGAAGGAGAGGATTTGTTGGCAGGGGTGAAAGATCATTTCATGATGTCCTTTGTCTACCCTCATTGTCAACTATTCTCCTATCCATCTATCGGACACTCAATAGTGGGCCAAGTAAGAGTGTTGATTTTTCTCTTGACTCCGTGTTGATTCAAGACATTAGTGCAGTTGATAAGACTAATCACAAATCAAGGCTTTATGTGTTCTCACATTTTTCTCTTGATGCCCCTTTAACAGAACTTCATACTCACACTATTGATGTGAGCAGTTTTTGGGATGAGCAGTATGCTCATTTGAATTTGGTACATTCTGGAGTTACAAAGAAATGCGCTGAGATTGCACCACTGATTGGTACTTATACCAAGTTCAATGTTGCCTCTCCAAAGGAATCCAATACTTCTTAGTACGATTATTCATATTTTCAAGATATAGCTCGTTGGATGCTTACTTGACAGATCTCTCATGCCTTTTTCTTGAATCCACCTTTCAGATTTAGAGGACGCTATTGAGGACATGTTTTTCCTTTTTGATGATGGTGCTCCAGCAGCTGCATTGCCATCTTCTTTAGCACTTTTCAATTTCATCTTCCACATGCCTTTGAGGTGTCACGTTTTACAATTGTGCATGGGACTCATGTTGAGAGATTGACATTGGTCAAAACAGACACAGGGACCAATGGACATGTTCCAGAGTTTATAATTGTGTTTTTTCTTGCCTCATATTTCCTTCATGAACTGAGAAGACCTCCTGCAGGCCTATAACATTCAATATTGTCCATCCATCTTCAGTGTAGGAGGCTTCACATTGTGGGGGATACCTATCTCACTCTCTCACTTCATCCTCTCTCTTTTTCTTTGGGGGCTTCTCTCATTCTTTTTGGGGGGGACTATCTTTGTACGTGTGTACTTAACATGGCCTTGTTGGGATTCATCTTTCATTCTCCCTAAGTTGCACTTAAGGGGGGTGTTGGATGTACCTTAAGTGTTGGATGTATTATACTACTTCACCTAGGATAGTCTATGTCTAAAGTGTAATATTGCACCTATTTATTAAATTTTCTTAGAATTTATGTTATTGGTTCTTGTTGGAATCAATCTTGTCATTGTATTGGATGAGAGTGGAAGTAGGTACTTGCTTGGGATAGCTAGGGCATTGCCTTGTCATCTTGGGTACTCTATGGGTACGTACCCACAGGCTACTTGCAACGGCAAGGCTGTGTCTTGGTTGAACCTAGGTTGTGTCCAACCATTTCTGGGAGAACCCACGGCTGCCCATAAAAACTCTATTTAAATTTTAAAAAGCCAAATTTTAAAATGAAAAAAACATCCCAACTTGCATTTTTGAGAAATTTCTATCACATACTTGTTTTTGATAAGATAAGCAACATTTACAGGGTGCTGTACCCTTTACACAACGAGCCACTAGGGCCAAAAAAGATTATGTCCATAAAACTTAAAATAACAAAGCCAAAAAACAAAACACAACAGACTAACAGCCGAAGAGCACCACACAGCAGCAGCAAACTAACAGGCATTCTCCCAATTCTGGGAGAGAGCATTGATAACATCATCACCGACTTATTCAGGGCCATCTTCATCAGTCTTCATGTCCATCTCGTCCTTCATAACAGCAGAGAGGGTGCTGGTGATGCAATGAACCAACTTGACAGTGAACCTGGTCAAGCCTCTGAACTTCTTCTCCATCTTCTCCATCCTCTCCTGCAGCACACGAAGAAAAAAGGTACAATGCATGAGAAATATGAATGCCGCATATTTGGATGGCATGTTCAATGTAGGTGCTTGAAACCCAAATTGGATATCTTGCAAGGATAGTGTGATTGAGAAGTAAACGATGTTTTTAATAGCATTGGTTTTTCATTTGGTACGGAAATAAATTGTGTCTATCAATTTGTTCTGTAGCACCATTACCTATAGATTTACACATTGTTGGGAGAGAAGTGTGTAAACCAAAGACATTGTAAAAAAATCAAAATGTTGAAGTTAATTGGAAGTGTTCCCATAAAAAATAAGGTACAGGTAAAAATATAATCAAAATAAAGTTCGCTTTGATGTGATTTTTAAAAGGTGAAATATACAAGGACATGAGAATGAGTGAAGGGCCAAAAAGTAAAAATAAAAAATGAGAATTAAAAAAGCATATGGACATGGACTAAAGATGGATGGGCGAGTAAGAAATAAATTAAAATGTTAACAGTTTTTTCAACTCTCTCTCTCTCTCTCTCTCTATATATATATATATATATATATTTATATGTTCCATGATGTTTTAGGGACGTGGATGGGGGAACGGCAGGGGATGCGTTTCGGGGACGGCAGTCCGAGGGCCAATTTTTGGGGACGGCCGGGGGATGTCGATATATGAATTTATATATATATATGAATTTTTAAAAATATATTATATAGAGAGAGAGAGAGAAAGAGAGCAATCTGAAATAAACTTACAACCAAGATAAACTAATTTACATGAATAATTGATAGCATCATAGCAACAATATCAATTTGTGCATAAATTATGACAGCAGTAGTATAACAGTAGTATAACAGCAGTATGAACTATAAAGTATAAATAACAATAAGTTAGAAACGGCTTCCAACAAACAGGTATATGAGTTTATGTTTTATGTTTTATGTTTTATGTTTTTAGGTATATGAGGGGCATGGGAGGGTCTGTGGGACCCCCACACCAAAGACAAACCAATAAAATTTAAGAAAAAACAATGAATTTTTAATTTTAACTTTTGTTTTTTAAGTGATGCCGTGGGGGACGCTTAGACATTTCCGGTACGGTTAGGGGATGCCTAGCTGTCCCTTGGCCATTTTGGGGATGGCTAGGTGTCCCCTTTAGTTTTGTAGACATTTCCTAAATCGGGGACGTGTTTCCTGGTGTTTCCTAAAAATGCAAAATCAGAGGGGATGGCTGGAGGATGTCCCCTGACGTTCCCCCATCCCTGAAACACCTTAGGGGACGAGGACGTAGGGTTTAGGGGTGGGGACGTGTCCCCATGTAACACACACACACACATATATATTGTGTATTTTAATATATTTTTATTACTATATATATATTACAGCCGTACCTAGTTGTAACAAAGCAGGGGAACAACTTGCTATACTGGCACACCCATATCCAATCCCACACCTAAACTAGCAACTTAGCTTAGCATAATAGGATATTTTATTTTCCCTCAACTAGGAAGCTAAGTAAAGACACATGTCATGCTGATTTGAGATTATCAAGTGCCACCACTCCATTAATTCTTGATCGATGGAAGTTAGGTGCCACCTCCATGTAATCAAGGGCTTCCTTTGTTCTCAATTGACTAAGCAGGGGAATAAATTGCTGTACTATATATATTACAGCTTTACCTAGTTGTAACAAAGCAGGGGAACAAATTGTTATACCAGCACACCCATACCCAATCCCACACCTAAACTGGCAACTTAGCTTAGCCTAATAGGATATTTTATTTTCCTTCAACTAGGAAGCTAATAAAGACGTGTCACGTTGATTTGAGATTATCAAGTGCCGCCACTCCATTAATTCTTGATCGATTGAAGTTAGGTGCCACCTCCATGTAATCAAGGGCTGCCTTTGTTCTCAATTGATTGAGTTAACTGATCTCTTGATGGGGAGTTAAAATCATGACTGTTTACCTCACTGTGTATATGTCAACGTACTACGTACAACTGAAGTAAACTAGGTTATATGCAGAACATGGAATAGAATAACATAATATACAACATAATATGCTTGAATCATGAGATGCTTATATTCATGTCCAGTAAGTATCACCATGTACAATCACAGAGTATTCCTGTACTATCAACCCTGAGATCATCCTCCCCTCCTGACTACAGAACTGAGTACATATAATGTTCGGCGGTGGTTGATCAACCAACCGTCGTGACATTCCATAACAACAACTAATCGGGGCTTGATTACCCGAATGCACATGACAATTATTACATTAATTATTCCCGCTACAACTATAGTCTTATTGTAATATAACAACTGGCCGACTATGGCTAACTACACTTTAAGATATTTAATGCCTTACATCATCCCCCCACAAAAGAAGTCGTCTTCCAGACAACAAGACAACAAAAAAACAGGAAATGATGCTGTACAAAAACTAATGAGAGGAAGGGGGAAGTGGGGACGTCCCTGGATGAACTGATGACATTGGGGTGGCAGCAGAAGAGTGTTCCTTCAATCATTTTACTTCATCTGTGTGTATGCAAAGCTGGCGATCGACAAGAATCTCTCGTTCCCTAGCGGCTTTCACCATGTGAGCTGCCTCCATTAGCTGACTCTTGGCTTTGTCTGCCTCCATGCTCCTAGTCACCAACTGTTCCTCCAACTCCTTGACTCTCTCTTCCCACATCTACTCTCTCCACCGAGTCTCTTCCTCCCTCTGTCGAATCTCCTCCTCCTTCTCTCGAGTCCCCTCCTCCAAACTAGTCACCTTGGCCTCCAAGGCCGCTATCTGGATCCCCTGTGAATCGACTATCTGAGTCTGTTCTGCTAATTGAGTTTGCAAGTTTTTCAGGGCTATGGCCGACTCCTCTTTAACCTTCTGCAACATCCGGTAGGCTTCCACCTTCCCTGCCACTGCCAACTCAACGGACAACATCTACCTCTTCACATTGTAGAAGACATCACAAAATGCTAGCTCAATGTGGTAGAGGCTCTCTAGGACTCCAGCATCCCTTCCTACCAACCTCGGTGGTTTACCCCACCATGCTCTGAGCATTGCCGAGGTCTTGTCTGCCGGCCAACCTTGGCTAGTGAAGATGCAAGCAAACTCTGCCTCACCCTATCTGTATGAACCCTTTGATTCGTTGTACCTCCTGGCCCACTAGTGGGGATCGATCGATTTTTAGATCCTTCGAGATGTGCCCCACCTGCATCATTACTCGCCCCATGTGCTGGAGTTCCTCCACATATCTCTGCACTGTCCCCAAAGGATTTGATGGATCCGGTTGTGATATCTCTACCACATAACTGCCAGACTCGCCAGACTTGCTAGAATCATCATCCTCCTCGTCAGGTGCATCCTCCTCATCTACTGCAGGGGTCTCCCTCACTGCCCGCTCCTCTGCTGTCTCTCCTGCTACGTCTATCTCTTTTGTGGCCATTGGCGGCAGCTGGTGCACCTCCTCTGCCATCCTTGCAGTATCACTCTGTTGGGTCTGAATGGTTGAGCCTGCAACATCCGTATCTCCGACCAACCCTTCTGGCGGTCTCTCGCCAGGCGTCTCAGCCACCTCCAATGTGAGGCCTACTTATCCTAGCCAATCATCAATCTGGACCACTCCTGGTGCTCCTGGCGGTGTAGTAGAAGGAACATGCTCCTGAGGTGATATAGTCCCCCAAGTCCCTGGTACCTCTGGCAGCTTGGTTGAGGCCACTAGTGATGTTCCTGTCGAGCCTGGCGGTGTGACTCCTGAAGTTACTCCATCTCCTGCAGCGGGCTTTGGCATTCTCTCTCCTAAATTCGCCATTCTCTCTCCTGAATTCGCCAACCCTGGCGATGCCTCTACTGAAACTGCCGATCTTGGCAGTGTAGCTGAGAATCCCGACGGTGGTAATGTATCGAAACTCGAGGATATGGCGGTCACTTCTGGTAGTGTCACCGCTAGCGGTGCCCATCTTGGCAATGCACCAGGTACTGAAGTTGCCACTCTCAATGTTCGTCCGCCGTCGATGGATGACATCGAAAGGGTGAAAGTGACAGTCGGCGAACTCCCCTGACTCGTTGGCGGTGCTGGTAAGGTGAACCCTGTTGGCTAGAAGGGTGGTATTACTACTTCTTCTACTTCCATTCTTGTCTGCCTGCCTATAGCCACAAACACTTCTTCGTCTTCTGGCGAACTCCCAACTGATGTCGAGGAAGACAACTCAATGTGTTCCCTTTCTCCTTCTTCCCCACTTTATGCAGATGCTTCCTCTACCGATGTTTCTTCTTCCACCGATGCTTCTCGACACTTCCTCTTCTTCCCTGCCATAGAGCCTTCACCAACTTGTTTTGGTTCTAGTACCGTCCAATAGAATATTGTTGGCAACCCTGGATCTAGATGTTTGAGAGGCTGTAGCCGACCCCACCTACCTTTTGGTACCTGCATGTGAATTGCATCCAGGAACAAGGCAATCACATGTTGTGTCATATAAAATGCCTTGTGTGGCTGAGATAAGAATTCCCTCATCCGTTCTGAGAGCAGCCACCCCCAATTGTATACCCTGCCAACGTTGAGCCCTACCATGTAATCCACCATCCAAATGGCTATGTCTGATGCTCAGCTGGCTGCTGTCAATTGACATTTTACTAAATCCAGCAAGCACTTCCACTGGGCATTCGCTAGGTAGTTCTCGCGAAGCCCTCGATTGCCGGTATTCCATATGGTGTCTTTCTCCTCGGTTGTCAAATCGCTTCGGCAAACTTGTTTAATGAGTATCTCCTTGTGTTGCTGAGTCATTTTTCCCGGCTTGTTGACTCCTGCACCTGTGGCTGGAATGCCAAATACTCTCTCGAAGTCCTGTGCCCAGAAGGAAACTGTAACTGGACAACCCCTGTAGTCTATGATTGATTTGTGTGAATGTCGGCAATAATTATCCACTATAGCCCTCAGCCAAGGCTCAAAGTCACGGGCATTGAAGAAAGGTACCAGCACGACCTTATACACACGGGCATGTTTCAGGGCAACCTTCAACATGTGATCATCTGGTGTGCTCCTCCACCATTGCTTGCACTCATTGCCAGTTAAGCTTTCCCAGGTCATGGCATCCGTATCTATACCCATTCTCTTCTTCTTTGCTGCCGACGCTACCTTTGGCTTGTGCTGCACAATTTTTTTTCCTTTGTCCATTTTGGTGTTTTCTTCGTGATTACAATTGACTTTATTTCCTTCCACTTGACCGTTGCTATAACTATTGAACTGGCGTACTATGTGAAAAAATTGAATATTTAAAACTTGTCATACCTTGCTGATTTGGACTTCAACTGTCGACTGTACAAATGTGTTATGTCTAGGCTGTACGCAACAACCTGCCAGTGAGTTCTGTACACCTAATGAAGGTCGTACGAATTGAAAGCTTATGGAAGGTTGTACGCCATGTGAGATGGATGGATGCCGTACGAGTTGCTTAGGTGATGCCTTTCTCAGCCTTGTTCTTGGCCGTACTGCAACTCTCTTGCCAAGTCATACAGACTGTTCTCTCTTGCTAGGTTATACGGATTGCCTCTTGCCAGGTCGTACAGGTTGTTCTCTCTTGCTGGGTCGTACAGACTGCCTCCTGCCAGGTCGTACGAACTGCTCTCTCTTGCTGGGTTGTACAGACTGCCTCTTGCTAGATCATACAGCGTGGTTCTCCCTCTCCCTGCCAGACCGTACGGTGTGTCTATCTAGTCTTTTGCTAGACCGTACGAGCTCTCCTATCTTCTTGCCAAGCCGTACGATGTGATCTTTTTCTCCTCTGTGAACCCATACATGCTTGTCTAACTCTTCACCAGGGCTTATGGCATGCTCTTTTGTTTCCTTGCCAAGTCGTATGCGTGCTTTCCCTTTTCTTGTCTCTTCCTCAAGCCGTACAATGTACAAACCAACTCCCTCTTTCTCAGGCCATACGATGTACGGATCAAGCTTCAATCTTCTCTGCCAAGGTTTCTCTCTCTTCGCCAATCTTTCCCTTTGCCTGTTATGACGTACGACCCTGGTGGCCCAACCGTTTATCTTGAATTTCCTTACTTTGATTTTTCGCCGAACATTTTTCGTTGGCAATTTCTTTAAATGGCCATACTATGTAGTTTTTAATTTTTTCGCCGAACTTTACTTTCTTGCCGAATTTTATTTTTCTATCGAACTTTATTTTCCTACCAAACTTTATTTTTCTGCCGAACTTTATTTTCCTCGGCAATTTTTTTAAATGGTCGTGCTTTCTTGCTAGTTGAGGCTTGGCGAAGTTTTATTTTCTTTACTTTAATTGGCCATTTTATTTTTATTTTTTCGTCACTTCTCATTTTAATATTTCCTTCTTCGTTCAATCCTCTTTTTCAATTCTTTTGATTTTCTCTTTTTGCCTTCTTTCTCTCTCCTCAATTTTGAATCCTTTTAATTTCCGTTTCGCCTTATTCGTTTTTTCTCTCCTCTCTCTTCATTTTTTGCTTTTTCGTTTTTTCCTTCGTTTCTTATTTTCTTCTTCTCACCTTCTCTCTCCTCTCTCTTCATCTTCCCTTTTTCTCTTCGTTCTTCCTACTTCACCACCTACCTTAACCTTTAATTCAGATGCATAATACCATTTACATGAGTGCGGGGGCCTTTTATAGCATTCTTCTTCGCAACAAGTCCCCATGTATTGTATATCAAACCACTTATCAAGTAAAGGGGCAGGACCAATACCTTTATAACTGTCGTCGAGATACCTTCCTTTGTATTGCTGGTACCACGTAACATCTTCTCCTTCCACCGTTGGGAGTCTGACTGGATTGGGTATTACTTTCCAGAGTCCATCTTTCGTTGCTATCTTCCTTACCCTCGACACCTTCTTTCTCTCTCTTCTCATTTTCTTAAGTATTTCTTCTATGTATCCGTCCACATGTGACACGAAAGTGTCCTCCGTCATGACCACCATTTTTAAACAAGTAGTCGTCTTCTCAAAGTATGCCTCCCATTGTTCATCGTCCCATTCATCCTTTTCTTCGTCATTATCTTTAGGTTGGGGTTCTCTTGCTGCTTGTTCTTCCTTCTCCTTCTGTGCTTCTTCATCCAGTTCTTTTGCCAGATACCCCTTCCGTATGCCTTCGTATGGGGCGACGTAACTGCAGTGTCCACCCATTCGTCACCAGAGCGCAGGTGTCTCGAACACTACATTCGTCAGGTGCTTATGTATTTGCGACACTGCAATTCCTTCCACTTTCTTTTCTACTGGTCTCTCTTCGATGATCTGGTTCCTGCCTGATTCCGCCCAGACTCCCTCTGCTGCATACCCAGGGCCTCCCAAGCCCCATTCTTGCTTCCTCGGCGTCTCCTTCTGCACAAGCCAGTCCTCCTTGGTAGCGTAGCTGAGCATATTGATGGCTATTGTAGGCTTCTTCTCTTTCCTCTCCTTGTACAACTTTAGTTTTGATCCGTTGATTGCTTCTGGTAAGAGTGATCCGTCCAAGTTCTCCAGTTTTATAGAACCATTGCCGTATACCTCCTTGATTTTGAACGGTCCCAACCAACGAACTTTGAACTTCCCTTGCTTGATTTCGTTACGGTCGTTATATTTCAAAACTAACTGCCCTGGCCGGAAATTCATTTGTCGGAGGTGTTTGTTGTGCTAGTGCTTCCTTCTCCGTTGCATATTCTCCGTTACCCACTGTGCCATTACTCTTCGTTCATCCAGCTTGTTGAGTTGGTACAATCGTTCCTTCAGACTTTCTGTATCGCCCAACCGATTCTCCACTGCTATCCTTAGGCTGGGTACCATGTATTCCATCGGTACCATTGCTTCCTAGCCGTACATCAACTGAAAGGGTGTGTGCCGTGTTGTCACCTTGTATGTAGTACGGTATGCCCACAAGACGGCTGGTAGCCTCTCTTCCCAATCAGCTTCTTCCACGCCACATGACTTGTGAATGATTGACACTAGCACCTTATTTGTGGATTTTGCTTGACCATTGGCTCGTGGGTTGTACGGGCTTGATAAGTTGTGAAATATTCGGAACTCCGTCGTCATCAGTCGGATGACGTGGTTGACAAAGTGTCCCCCACGATCACTCGTAATCTGGATTGGAATCCCGTACCATGTCACTATCTGCTCATAAATAAATTTGGCTGTACTCTGTGTTGTGTTATCTGGCAATGCTCGTGCTTCGGCCCACTTTGTGAGATATTTTGTTGCTACCACAATGTATCGGCACCGGTGTAGTTGACTTACCTTTAGTGGCCCAATAAAATCCAATCCCCATCGTTCAAACAACTCTTGTGGTTGGGATGGATATAGTGGCATAAAATCCCGCTTCAATGGTTTCCCTACCCTCTGGCATGTGTCACAGCCTAACACCCACTCCTGTGCGTCTGTGTGCATCGTTGGCCACCATAGTCCTGCCAAGAGAATTTTTCTCGCCATAGCATCCGGGCCCATATGCCTGCCAACCAAACCCTCGTGTGCTTCCTTCAGTACCCCTGGTATCTCCTCTTCTATGACACATCTCCGGAGGATCTGGTCGGACCCCATCTTGTACAACAATCCATTAATTACCTGAAATGTCTTGCTCTTCAACGCAAGCTTTCTTCTCTTTGCCGGTGCCATTTCCTTTGGGAATGTGGATGTAGACAAGTATTCTCCAATCTTTTCATACCATGAAGGGAGTACTGCAATTTGGAACAGGTGCGCATCCGGAAAATCTTCGTTCACTCCTTCTGCAGGTTCGCCCGACTGTATCCTTGACAATTGGTCGGCGATCACGTGGCTCTTCCTCGACCGTACTATGATAGTGAATGTGAATTCTTGAAGCAATAGCAGCCACCTACTCAGTCTTCCTTGGATTATAGGCTTATTCACCAGATACATCAAGGCTTAATGGTCCACATAGAAGGTGAACGGCATAGCCAGCAAATAGTGCCTGAATTTTTGTACGGAGTAAACCATCCCCAGTGCTTCGCGCTCTGTCGTACTATAGTTCTTCTCTGCCCTTGATAGTAGCCGACTGGCAAAAAATACTGGGTGGTCCAGACCGTGTGCTCCTACTTGTGCGAGTGTTGCTCCAATTGCGAAATTAGAGGCATCCACATGTACGTGGAATTCCTTGTTCCAGTCTGGGTACGCCAGTATGGGTGAGCTGATCAGCCGGTCCTTCAATTCCTTAAATGCTTTTTCCTATTCTTCGGCCCATATGAAAGGTTGTCCCTTCCTTGTCAGAAGGTCAAGAGGGTACGACACTTGTGCAAAGTTCTTGATGAACCTCTGGTAGTACTCGACATGGCCGAGGAAGGATTTTACACCAGTGATGTTCTTCGGAGCCTCCATCTGTACAATGACTCTTATCTTGTAGGGATCGGTCTTTAGCCCGGCTTTGCACACAATATGCCCCAGTAATTTCCCTTGTGGCACCATGAACCTACATTTCTTCGGGTTCAATGCTAGGCGTGCTGCTCTGCATCTCTCCATACACTCTCCGAGAGCCTTAAGATGTTTCTCCTTGTCACTGAAGATGGACCAGTCGTCCAGGAACGCCCTGAAGTTGCCTACTGAAATCTTGTCGAAAATGTGCAAAATTATTCTCTGGAATGTGGCCGGTGTGTTACACAATCCAAATGGCATTTGGTTGTACGCGTACACTCCATCCTCGACCACAAAAGTTGTCTTCAACTTGTCTTCTTCGGCAATACAAATTTGGTTATATCCAGAGAACCCGTCCAAGAACGAGTATATTTCATGCCCAACGACCTCCTCCAAGATGGTGTTAGTGAAGGGGATTGGAAACGGGTCCTTGACAGTTATTGCGTTCAAACACCGGAAGTCGACACATATCTGGATTTGCCCTGATTCTTTCTTCAAGGAAATGACAATCGGTGACATTCACTTTGAAAATGATTCCCGCCTCCAACATCTTCTCGATCTCCTCTTGTACCTTTGCGGCATAGTTCTTATTCATCCTATAGGGTCTCTTCCGTACGAGTTGGGCTCTTGGTACAAGAGAAATCCTATGCACGCATAGCTCTGGTGGTATGCCTTTCAAATCCGTGTACATCTAGGCGAAGGTGTCCTTGTACTCCATGAATATTTTAAATGTCGCCGCCTTCAGTACGGGGTCCCAGTCATCACCAACGAGGATCTCCCTAGGCTTCTCTTGTTCCCCAAGATTCACCTTTTTGAGTGTCGGTTCCTCGTACTTAATGAGTTTGTCTTGTTCAAGCTTATGAGCTGGCGTCTCGTCCAATTTTGTCGAACCTTCCTTATACTCACCATACTCTGGCGGGAATGTTTCACTAGCCAAGCCCTTATCTTCGCCTTCTTCTCCTTCTTTGATCTGCAGCATGTTGCAATCCGGGTGGAAAACTTCATAATCCTCCATCTGCCAGTGAAATAACCCGTTCAGTGAACTGGTTTCATCTTCCGACTCCCAATTTCCAGTACGCCTTCCTCATTTGGCTCTATTATCTTCCCTTCTTCATCAACATCCGATCCTTCGTCAGACTCTAATTTTGAATACGCCAAGTCTTCACTGACCGCCTGATTCTTTAAATCAATAATATACTTCTTTCCATGGCTCTCGATCGAGAGCGTATTCCTCTTCTAGATATGGTTCACCTTGGCGGCAATCAGCCATCCCCATCCCAGTAGTGCATCGTACACTTTTTTCTCCAGTGGGATGACGACAAAATTCAATAAGAACTGTTGTGTACCTATCGACACTTTCTGTGCCATTAAAGTACTGATCGGTTTGATACTATGTTGATTGGCGCCAACCGGTTGGAATGTCGGCGGCCAGAGTGTGGGCTTCCTGAGGCTCTTCCATGTATCTTCAGGTAGTACGTTAACTCCCGATGCTTCGTCGACGATGGTGTTGGAGAGTTTCATCCCCAGGATTTCCATCTGTACGACAGTCGGTTTCCTCCAGACACTTATTGCAAGTAGCGTTGGATCCATGGTCTCTCCTGTCGGCTCTGCAGTGTCTTCATTCAGACCCATCTGAGTATTGTCTACCATGACATTTGTGAGTGCTACTCTTAGTTGAGGCATGGTTTGTAGAAGGTCTGTTACCTTGATTGGTACAGTTGTGTGAAGCACCTTCCGTACTATGTTCTTTTCCAACTCCGACTGCAACAGCGTACTAGCCGCTTTGGAAGTTCTCCGTTCATTTGCCATTGCTTCTTCCACTTTTGCCTTGGCTTCTCGGAGTCTTTCTTTCTCCATACGAGGGTTCGGATAACTAGCCTTCTTCGTCTGCACCCTTGTAAGTGCCAGGACTTCTTCGTCGGCTACTTCCAGTATGTTGATACCTTTCTGCTTTGGGCAGTCAGTGTCTTCGTGATCGCCCAGACCACACCACTTGCACAATTTCCCCCCGGCACCTTGACCGTTCTGGCATTCCCTGGCAAAGTGACCCCATTCATTACATCTCCGGCACTGGATCATGGGCCTAACTTTGCTGTCATATTGAATTTTGCTTTTTGGCGTATTATTTTTCCGATTGTTGCAATAGCCGCCAGGGGATGCGTTGTTATTCTGAGGTTTAGGTGGTGTGGTCCGAGGGGTTGATTGTTCCCCCTGTGTGAAGAACACTTGCGAACTTCGTGTTTTCAAGTTGTACGGGCACTCCTTGATGGAGTGTCCCATAACTTGGCAGATGTCACAAAACATTTTCTTCGGACAGTTCGCCTTCATATGACCTTCTATTTTGCATTTCGTACACCATAGTTCGGTCGCGTCCTTGGACCCTTCTTTGTCCGTTTTTAGTTCCTTCATCATTCTCAACATGTCACGACGGAGAGCTTGTATGGTTTTTGATTCATCCTCGCTCTCCCCCACGCTTTCTTCGTCATCATGCTTCTTCCCTCTAGAGGATGTCTTGTTCTTGCTTTCGATATCCATCGCACGGTTGTATGCTTCAGTGTACGAGGATGGATGTACCACCTTCATTTTCTTTCGTAGCGAGGGAAGCAAACCTTCAATAAACCATCTCTTCTTTAAGCCATTTGCTGGCTGTGACTCAAGTTTCCCCAGCAGATCCTTCAATTTCCGGTTGTAGGTCCGCACACTCTCGTGCTTCCCTTGCTTGGTGTTATAAATCTTTGCCACAATTTCACTCTCGTCCCTCAAAAGTCTGAATTCATCTTGAAATGCCTGCTTCAGTAACCTCCACGAAGCTTTCTGAGTTTGGCCCAATTTTGAGTACCAGTCGATGGCACTATCTTTGAGTGTCGCCGGAAACGCTTTCAACCAGTGATCCGGGTCATCTTCTCCACTCGCTATCCAAATTGTCTCACATGTTTTGCAATGTCGTACAGGGTCTTTTGACCCATTCCCCGTAAACTTCGGCAGCTTATGCCGCTCTGGAGTCACCATCCTTCCCCGCTGTCCTCCTTGTGTATTGGGCCCAACTAGACTGGTTTCCTCATTACGTTCCGGTGCGTCACTTGCACTCTCGGCCACGTACGAGTCACTCTCCCGTCTTCCGTTAGCATCCTTGACACCTTGAGTTTCTTGGGTTCCACTCCAGTGCTCCCTCTGCCAAGGGGTCTTGGGCTCAGATCTCCCAGTCCTCAGCCCTTCGTCGTCGTTCGATATGGACAACTCTCGAATGCGTTGGATGTTGTTCTCGAGTTCTCCACTCAATTCATCTTCATTTTCTCGGCTTTTATATTTTTCTACGTACGAGGTGATGAAGGGTTCCTCGTCCCTCCCTTCCACAAAACTTTGATGTGCTCTACTCATAGATTGATCTATCTTCTCAAGATTAGCATTTTTTCTTTTTATACTCTGATTTATCTCAATTAAATCTTCATTCAACTCCTTCTCAACTTGCCTTAATCTTCGCCGCCGGTTTTCTTGCTCCTGTACTCTCAATGATCACCGAACTCTTTCCTCCTCCGCTTTGTGCCCGAATGGTATTCAGTTCTTGTCTTTGTTCGGCCGTACGGGCATTACAGGTCTTTCACGCGATCATTGTTGGTTGCCAGGGGTACGTCTCCGGCTAGTGTCTTGTTCCTCCTCTTCCCGTTTGGTTCGTTCTTCGTACTGCTGCAAGATTTGCTGCCTTCGGCATTCCTGATCCTCCTATGCTCGAAGGTCTTGTAGGATGATTGAATGGCAGGCCAATAATCTTGGCATGCAGTGGAGAAGGTTATCAACTTCGTCGTTCACTTCCAATCGATCCCAGATAACTGCTTCAAGGATTTATCGCCTGAGGGCTTCCCTCTGTACGTGATCTTGTAGAGATATGTTCCAGAGATTTATCAAATCCCGTGTCAAGTCGTCCTCTCTTTCTTCATTCATTTCTACGGGCTCCTTCGCCAGTCGGCCCATTATGCTGCCATTGTAACGAGTGCTTCCCTGGTCCGCTTAGGCAACGACGCCAAATGTTTACCTCACTGTGTATATGTCAACGTACTATGTACAATTGAAGTAAACTAGGTTATATGCAGAATATGGAATAGAATAACAAAATATACAACATAATATGCTTGAATCATGAGATGCTTATATTCATGTCCAGTAAGTATTACCATGTACAATCATAGAGTATTCTCGTACTATCAACCCTGAGATCATCCTCCCCTACTGACTACAGAACTGAGTACATATAATGTTCGGCGGTGGTTGATCAACCAACCATCGTGACGTTCCATAACAACAACTAGCTTGATTACCCGAAAGCACATGACAATTATTACATTAATTATTCCCCCTACAACTATAGTCTTATTGTAATATAACAACTAGCCGACTACAGCCGACTACACTTAAAGATATTTAACGCCTTACAATGAATCTTGGATATGTGTCATCTTGACTCACTCATTGCTCATTCATGCTTAATTAATCAATATAGAATATCATTATTCATATTTCTGTCTTGTAGCTAACTCATAGACATTAGGTCCTAGATTAAATTTTTTCATTACAAAAATCTAATAGCATTGCTCTTACTCTTCACTTGTAGGACTTTGCTTTCACCATATATTTTCTCTTACCATTTATGGGGGTTATATCTTATGCAGGGAATGTGTGTAAGACTTTCCCAAAGCAGAATTATTTTTATGGAACTCCATTTTAAAATTTTGCTGAAAAGTTATTTTTTGTTGCAATATTTATTATTTTTAGGCAGGAATACATTTAAATTTATGATTTTTGACTACTTTGTGTAATAAATCTGAATTTGTATTTCACTGACTAAATGCTTTTATAATTTAAGAGTGTGATGTGCAAGGTTTGAGATGGTCTAACAAAATTGTTTTCTTGTGTTTCTAACTCAACAACAAAATGTGGTTTTAGGCAGTTTGAGAAGTTGGTTTCTAGTAAAATGAAAATAGTAAGTCGCTCTAAGCCAGAACTTATTAAGTTTTTTTGTATGGCTAACCTTAATTATTTCTATGGTAGGTTTATCTGCATATTTCTTGGCATCAGCATCATTGCTTGCTAAATAACTGCTCATTTGTCCATTTTCATAGTGATAACAAATGGCTTGTGTTAATGCTATATATTCTTGATTTTGTTCATGTATCGGGTGCTTTCTTGATTTATATATAAAACGGTTATCATTCGCACTGCAATCTTGAGAACCTGTAGTGCCAAAGCAAGCTCTTTGCATTTTTATACTGAATGCTGAGTTGTGGATATTCGACTTTGGTAGATTTTTGGGAAGATCTTAATGTAAGGTAGCTCTTCATTTACTAAATATTATGTTTCATGTTCTCAGGGAAACCATAGGCAGTTTGATTTAATGGAAGCTCTAATAAGAGTTTTAACAATTTAAATTTATGGTTGGACCTATCTGTTACGTGTTGGAAAAACCTTTCTGTAATTCCCATTTATGCTTCTAAACCCAGGTTGGCCTCATTTAAGAGATCTGTCACATGCCTATTGTGCACCAGTGTATCTATTTAATTAATGGAACTGAAAAGTATAAGCCAATTTGATAAGATGCTCGATTCATCTGGCCAAAAAAGTCTAAATACGCCTTTTGGCTGTCTTATCTAATTGGTTACTCAGCCTTGTCGATGCTGTGTTGTTACTTAGATTATATTTCAGATTATTGAAGCATTAAAATCATATAGTAGATAGCATGGTGCCTGCAACTGGAACTCTGTCTTTAATTTTACATGAACTTTTATACATTGTTACCATTGGATTGTACTCAATTCATGCATTTCTTTCTTATACAGGATCTCTGTAAGCACTGTACATTATGGATGAATATACTTTCTTCTGTTACATCAGGTGCTCTAATGTCTGCACAAAATAAGAACCAGATGCCAATTGGACACAAAGATTCATATTGCAAATTTTCATTTTAATTCTTGTGCCATCTGCAATTTGTTGTAATTTAGAAGTTGATACTCGATCAGTTGCTTTAATTGTTTGAATATGATGCTCTGCTTTTACATCATATTGAAATAGAAAAGGCAAACATGGTAAACATATGAATTAGACAAACAGAATACCTGCTCCGAACTGGTAGGTGATAAATCTATGGACCATACATAATTTAAAACAGATAAGAAGGCACAACAGAACATGTATTCTGAATGTTTTAACCTCTGCCTATAGAGCATGGTGGCAAAATAAAGTTAATTCATTGCATTGATATTTTAGCATTTCTCACAATCATATCTTGCATTTAGTTCTGTAATCTATGAGTTCATAACTAGAAAAGTGTATATGTAAAGTATGCTGCTTGTGAAGATTTTTGCAATTATGATATTAACTATTTTGTGGAGTCTATGGAACAGTTAATCCCTGTTGATGTTAAACATTTTGAAGTGGGCAGTGGATAGTGCTTCAAAGTTCAAATATTCAGTCCAGATTATCATGGGCACTGAAGCAGTAGGAATGGGTATTTTGGGTAATTCTGTTTGGAACAGGCGCTCAAACATCATGCCCCAAACACCACAATTACTTGGAGTTCCCTGCCAGAAGAAATGTAGAAAACGAGGTGGTGGTAGGTCGTATCCATCTTATAGATCTTTTTGTATAAGAGCAAGATTGGTTACTGGAGGAGTTCCATCTTCAGTTCCAGCACAATTATCTAAGTCTTCTGGTGAGTTTTGCTAATGACCTTTAAACTTTAAAGCTATCAAGCATTTGTCTTAAAAATAACCCCAGTATAGAGAATTGTTGTTTTGTAGAGTTCAAAACTTTGATTAATAGTCAGCAAAATAGTTAATAATTTACCCTCCAGTGCTCTTTATCTTAATTTGAAGCAAGACAAACTAATCATATTGATCCAAACACCAATGGTTTCCTGGTGGAACTCTGATGAACTCACTTTGGAAGTTCATTTTGCAGTGGTTATCTTTAGTTAGCAATTAATATATAAATTATACCTTGCAGAGACCAAGCACAACTTTGTGGACCCTAGTTTAAGTGAACTTGATCCTGAAATGTATGCGATAATCGAAAAAGAAAAGCAGCGCCAATTCAAAGGCTTGGAACTTATTGCTTCTGAGAATTTTACATCTCAGGCAGTGATGGAAGCTGTAGGATCATGCCTAACAAACAAGTATTCGGAAGGCCTTCCTGGAAAGAGGTAAGTGCCTAAATTTGTAACTTGAAAATCCTTGACTGGCACACTGATCATCCAATATTATCTGAGTTGGCTGTTAGTTTCTTCTTATTAAAGCTAATTTTGTTTCCTTTAGGATCTGTATGTTCATATTAAAAATCCAAATTTTTTTGTTCCCATTTATTGCCTTTTATGTCTGAAACCCATGGGCTGGAAATACCATCATATGCCGTTTTTGGATAATAGGGCTAATGAACTATGTATACCAACTCATCTAAGGACGGTGCTTTCACATATCCCTGGACTCTATGCTCATCTGATATTATGTTGGTTTGGATTCTAAATTATGCAGATATTATGGTGGCAATGAATTTATTGATCAAAGTGAGAGGCTTTGCCAGGATAGGGCCCTGGCAGCATTCCATCTTGACAACACTAAATGGGGTGTTAATGTTCAGCCATTATCTGGCTCCCCAGCTAATTTTGCTGTCTACACAGCTCTTCTTCATCCACATGATCGGATAATGGTATGTTTGTAACCTAAGCAATTCGAATTTGGACCTCTTTTGATGAGTGGACCTCTTTTGATGAGTTTTTCATTTGTCATGATTTTGACGTGTAGAAAATGAAGAGTATTTTTTGAATTGTTGTCTAACATTCAGGGTTTGGACCTGCCAAATGGAGGGCATCTGTCTCATGGGTTCATGACTGCAAAGAGACGAGTATCTGCTACTTCTATTTATTTTGAATCCATGCCATATCGTTTGGACGAAGCCACAGGTGGGCTTGCTTTATCGGATATTCATATTAGTAATAACTGCAATAAAGTTCAGAATTTAGGAATATTTGTTGCGATTTATCTAATATTGATATTGTTACATATTTTTTTCTCTTTTGGATTACAGGACTTATTGATTATGAAATGCTTGAGAGGACTGCTACACTTTTTAGGCCGAAACTCATTATTGCTGGTGCCAGTGCATATCCTCGAGACATTGACTATCCCCTCTTCCGGAAGGTATAACAGTTGTGTATTTTTACAAAACAATTGAGGAACTGGACCATTCCTATCAAAAAAATTTCTCCAGAGATTTGATATTCAGTTTAGAGACATCTTTTGTAAGTTCATACTGGATGTAGTGTGTAGTTGTGCACAATTTGGTGGACTTTTAGGCCTTGTTCAGTACTTAAATTTAGAATACATGGTTGAGAAGATTGCAGATTCAGTTGGGGCGTTCTTGATGATGGACATGGCACATATAAGTGGGCTAGTAGCTGCTTCTGTTATGTCCAATCCATTTGATTATTGTGATGTTGTGACAACGACAACACATAAGGTGAGTGGACATGCCATTGGTTGCTATTCATGGGAGCTGTTAGTCATCTCTTGGATTAAAGAAGTAATTAACTGCATGCATCCTTGGATTTAATGATGTGATTGATAATTGCATTGCCAAAAAAGTGTTACTTTTTATTGTATGTTTGGCTGTTTGACAATTTCTGGTTTTTTATCTGAGACTCGAGTTAATGGTTCACTTGATTTTTCAAATGCCGTGTTTTTATATTCTTATTTAAGTTCCCAAATGTTTTACTTCCTCCCATCTTTGATTACAATCCAATTGGAAATTTTTTTAGTTGCCTACTAGACATTTTTCTTTTGGACATGGGAATTTGATTGTTTAGTCTCTAAGAGGCCCTCGAGGAGGCATGATATTTTTCAAGAAGGAGCTAGTGTTAGGCATTGATCTTGAGACGGCCATCAACAATGCTGTTTTTCCAGGATTACAGGTGATAAGTAAATTTGCCCCTCTTTTACCTGTATACATACTCTCTAAGATTTCCTTTTTTAAGAAGTAACTAAATTTCATATCATGTACCTAATGGCTAATATGTACATGAGATTATTCTGGCTACTTAGGGAGGACCACATAACCATACGATAGGAGGACTGGCTGTGTGTTTGAAGCAAGCTGTAACTGCAGAGTTTAAGGCATATCAACTACAGGTAAAAACATTCGTAAGTGTAAGGCCATGCATATGAACTGTGTCTCACCTAGCTGTTTAGATATTTTTTATTATGTGGAGTAATTCTGGCAGGTTGTAGCAAATTGTCGGGGACTTGCAAAGAGACTCATGGATTTGGGGTACAAATTGGTGTCGGGTGGGAGTGACAATCATCTTGTCCTTGTTGATTTGAGACCCATGGTAAGATTCTTCTCTAGGCATTCTAAGAAGAACGGCCTGCTTCAGTTGAACATAACTGATTGAATGAAGAACCATGCTTGGTTCAATTTGTTAGAAAGTACAATCTGATTGTTTCAATTGAACATGGTTGATCGAATGATGGTTCAATTTATTAGGAAACACAACTTATTTGTGTTTGATTCTCATTTAGTTCAGTTGATTGAATGACATGTTTTATTTTAATGGCCTTGTTAATGATTAAACAGGGCATAGACGGTGCAAGAGCAGAAAAGGTTTTGGATGCTTGTTCAATTACATTGAACAAGAATTCTGTACCAGGTGACAATAATTTTTTCTGTCATGTTTTTAGTAGAAGGCTAAGTACTAGTACTCCCTTATCCAAGATGATGATTGTTTTCTTCATGGATTACATTTTCAGGTGATAAAAGTGCTATGGTTCCAGGTGGTATTCGTATTGGGACCCCTGCCTTGACTACCCGTGGGCTTCTTGAGGATGACTTTATTAGAATTGCAGATTTAATACATGAGGGAGTTCAAATAGCAATTAAGGTGAAGGATTCAGTGCAAGGCACAAAATTGAAAGACATCACAGAATTCATTGAGTCAGATAACTTTAAACAACGAAGTGACATTTCTGATCTTAAAAGGCAAGTTGAATCATTTGCTAGCCAATTTCCATTACCTGGTGTTGGCACTGAAAGCCTTCACTAGGGGTTATTATTATTAAGTATTTACAGCCTGACAGATGCTCTTTTATGAGAAAAGAAAGGTTGTTTCTTACAACCGATAGAGGGTTTGCCTGACAGGATTGGTACCTTATGTATACGAATGGGAAATGGGAGGATCTATATTGGTCTTTCTTTTAGCTTTAAGAGTCATGACACGTAAGTGATGCATGCCAATGATCTGTCTTCCACTTTAGCAAATGATTTATATTTTGTGCAGATTCTCTGCTCATGTTATCATATCTTTTCCTTGTTTTGTCATTAAGCAATGATGTTTCATTACTGTTATGATAGTTGGCTTTCAGAACAGCCGTGTCAGATTTTATATTCTTCACCATAATAAGTGCACCTAATGCATTGCTAATTGTGAGTTCTGCCACTAGATCTTTTTGTATTATTTCCTCCACAGGCAGGTTTACGAATGTATCTATTCTTTTTTTATTTATTCAATCTCTACCAACCAGTCGCCTGCATCCATGATTTCATTTTTTTTTAATTTATTCAATCTCTACTAACCAGTCACCTGCATCCATGATTTATACACCATCTTATTATTCAAATCAATATTTAATCTTTATATTTTTAATGTTTAATATGCTTCTAATGGTATTAGAGTCCAGTGGTGCTTGAACCATTGTTATCAGGAAAACAGTCTTATTGCCGCACAAACATTGTATCCAAAAATATTAAAAAAGAATAGACAAGTTTGTATATTACATGTAAAGCATAGCATGCTTAATGTGAAGGCATAATGTATACAGATCTTTGGATGCAAAAACAGTGAAGTAAAATAAAAAAGACAACTGTCCAATATTAGATGTTAAGCATAGAACGCTGCTTGTGGAGTTATGCAATGCCAAAGATATTTTTAGAGAACTTGCTAGCCTTGGGTAAATATTGAGAGCCTGCCCTGAAGAGCGTACCAGCCTTGGGTAAACAGGGCAAAGGGAGCTTATGCTATGGTGCAGAGTTAAGATGATGGATGAGGAATATGCTGAGAGCTACATGATTGGTATAGGTGGACGCGGGAGTGGAGAGGGCTTGGTGCAATTCTGACAGTTTGATAGAGGTGAAAATAATTTTTGAGGCTTACAGAAAGGTTTTAAGATCCATTCAGGTGAAATTCATCTGTAAAACAATTCCTTCACATTTTTTTTTGGCAGAACAATTTTCACTGGTTTATTCATTCTTACAATTGGTGTTTGCTTGCAAGTTGGTTGGGAAAGGGAGCATTGATGCAGATGAAGTGGAAATCTTTACAGAATTGGATAGGTACTGAAAAAGATAGGTGTGCATTAGGGAGCATTTTGCACTGTCTTTTCTTATTAGAATATTACTTGATGTCGACAGTGGGGCAGTGGCTTGTCCTGTTCATTGTTTTAATTTTAATTGAAATTGGCGTTATATCTCTAGCTTGTGCCTGCTACTGTAAACTTGCATTTATTTTTAGAGCATGCAACTAATTTATCTCTGCTTTAGTTGGGATTAGTGTCATTTATTTGTAATATTATATTGATCTCCATTACTTGGAGGTCACGAGACCCTGCAAATATCTTGAATTTGAATTTTATATGATGGACAAATGTTTAAATGGTCTTCACCTAAGTTGCTGGTTCTGGTACAGGATTGAGTACGGGTATGCCGATACGTCAATTTTATTTTTTCTTGGGGTATTGTATGTTTGGGTATGGCTATATATATATTTTTGAATGTCGGATATGTGCGAAAGTGAGCCCATCGATTTCGGTAAGCAAACACATCGAAACATGACAACAAAATGCTCGTTTCGTATAGCACCATATATATATATATGCAAAAAATTAAAAATATACAGAATTATAAATACATTTGATAGTATGATACTTCATGAATCATCATTGATCAATGGTAGAGAATTGATAGTTCAAAATTTCAATATTATGTCATATATCATTTATGTCGAGTCATGATTCAAATGAAAGTCATTACAATAACAAAATTGAAATAAATACAATAAATTTTTTGTATAATTGTCTTCAATCTTCATCAATCATCAAAAAGATCTAGATCAAGGTCATCACTTGGTTTAACATCATTTGAACCACAAGTAAATGCATTGCCACTCATACTAGGTGCATCATGTGTAAGAGTCTCGTCATCATCATCATCTATAGTGACTCTAGCAAGCTCTACAATAGATGCATCCAAGTTGGCACACTCAGGGGCTATGTCCCAATGCTTCATTGAACCTTCTTTGTATTGATCTTGCTTATGTGATAGAAGACACAAGTTGGAATGGACATAAACCAAGTCTTTTGCCTTTTTTGTAGCCAATCGGTTACGCTTCACTGAGTGGATAAAGGAGTATGTACTCCAATTTTGTTTAGCTAAAGAACTTGCAACTTGTTGAAATTGGAAAGAAAACCAACACAACTTAAAAATAAAAAATGCAATATAAATTAAAGAATGGTAAGTACTGAAGTCTACTATACAACTGTTAAATAATCAAAAATAAAAAATACTTGTGATAGAATCTCGATTGCAAGAAGTTGGAGGAACAAATAATCTTGCCCATGGAGGTGCCACCATGTATGAGCATCTACATTGTATTGGTCTTGAAGAGCACAAATACTATGATCTAGTCTTGAGATGGACATGCCAAACTCTTTCCTAACATTTTCCACCACTTTTGGATCTAGGAAGAGTCGTTTGAATGCTCTCTTGTATCCATTAGCAACTTCACTCTCTCTATATGGTGGAATTCTCTTTATTTTTTCTATCATGGAGTCAATGTCATCATAGATTTCCTCCAAACATGGTCGAATTGTATCAACAAACCTAATCATACTCATGATAGGCTCGGTGAAACTCAAGACATAGTCCACACGAGCCCACCAATCGTCATCTAGGATCAATGACTTGACCTTTTGGGTCCTCTTTGAATTTGATTGCTTCCAAATACTCCATTAGTTGCTAATAACCATGGCACCCAATGCCTCTCACACCTTCTCAAGTCATCTCAAAACGATCGTGTGATGCAAATCAGGTTTCAACAACCTAGGATCATGTAAAAAATAAGTTAATAACACATTAAAATATATCATATAAGTAAACATGGCATAAATAAAATGAAACAAATAAATAAAATAATTAAACTAAATTTACCTTCAACAATTCCAAATTCGAGAAAGTCTTGGAAATGCCTTGTGACATATGGTGGTTTGTCACAAACATTTGGATCTCCTCACTCTTTTAGTATATAGCTTTCACCCACTTTTATTTCAATGCCGATTGCTTGCATCACCCAGTTAAGGGAGTGTATGGTGCATGGTGTCCAAAAAATGTGTTCATACCTTTCCTCAACCAAAACATTTACAGCTCTGCAATTTTTTGCATTGTCTGTAATGACGTGGACACCATTTTTAGGACCCACCATATCTATGGGCTCAATGCAGATTTTAGAAATGAATTTTGCATTCTTGATTTGCATCTCACAATCAACCGTCTTAAAAAACATTGCTCCTTTGGGGGACATTGCAATTACATTTATTAAAGGTCGGTTTTTGCACTTTCCATCCATCATAAACAATAAACACTCCTATTTCAATCCAAGAATCCCTAATCGGTTTGAGTGATGTCTCTACAAAAAAAATCCTCTTGCCAATAAGGTGGTGCACACCTTTTTATACCCAAGACTTGTGAAACCAGAAGGTGCACTAGTGATTGCTGCCACCATTTCACACCAATATGGTGATCTCACCAAGTTGAAATGAAGACCATTGGCATAAATTCAACGTGCAAATTTTTCCTTTGCAATGTCTCTTGCTTCATTTTGAAATGCCTTATCCAATGGGCCTCTTTTGCGGGAAGGAGTGGGATCTTCTACTTGGATAGAGGGTGTCTCCAAGATGTTGAGAGGCGATTATTGAATTTGTAGGTAAAGTCATTGATGTTTTATTTGCTAAAGGATGAGATCTTAATTTTTCTCTTTCACTCACAACATTAGCTTGTTCTTGTTCTCTAATGAATGCCATATTTTTTTCTATTGACAACCCCTTCTTATTTTTCCCTTCACATATTCTAATCCCTTTCCCACTTTGTGCACATAAGTGAGCATTCACTCAACTATACGAGCTCTTAAATTTGATCTGCACTCACCACAATCCCAAATGAATGCCCCACCTCTTAGAAGTTGTTCAAGCATCATAACATAATTCCATAAAGGAGATGCTTGATCAATTTTAATTTTTTTGTTTCTATCAAATACCCACTGAACTTGAACTTGTGGCCATTCCAAATAGATTGCAATTTGATTTTGATGTATAAAAAATTATAAAATTAAAAATTAAAAATAAAATAAAATAAATGCAACTCTACAATATGTATAATTTATAAAGTATAAACTAATGAAAGTTCAAAAGAATACCAAAAACATTATAACAAATAGTAAAATTTGTTTCCTTAAAATTTTATCAAAAACTTGATTTTTTTGTTAAAAAACTAAAGAATTAGTTAAAATGATTAACCTTAGATGATTAGATCTCCTTTGTGCAAGTTATCTTCACTCCTTTGGCACTTTGTGATCGTTCTCCTTTGAAAAAACCAACCCTTCAAAAAGGAAAAATGGAAAAAATGGTTGAGCAATGTATTTGAGGAGAGCAATGAAGAATGATAGAGGCATAATGTGGCTTTGGAGGGAGTTTTAGGGTTTAGGTTGCAATTTATCAAGTTTTTATATGTTTTAATTTCTTTTTTTGGTGCCCCCTAGGCGTTGGCGCTCATGGGAGCGCTTGGGAGTGTTCTGGACGCCCCGGGTTCCCTGTGGGTACACGAACAACGTACCCATAGGGAACCTGGGGCGTCCAGGGTGTTCTCAAGTGCTCCCAAAGCGGGCACGGGGTCCCTTTTCAAAGAATCTGGTAACTTAGGTCTTCACAACTACCATGGCTTTGTTACCAAAAAAATCTTGCAAAGAGAGGGTATTTTTGTTTATAATATCAAATACTTTCCAGCTGGAGACCCATGTCACAAAAAATTGAGGAAAAGGAGCTTTTCACTATTAGGTAGAACATCAACAATTAATAATAGAAAATGCTAGTAAATATAGTCACTTGATAATGATATTACTATAAGAATTCAATTGGTTTTTGAGTCAAACTCATTGACTTGTATTTCATTAGTGGTTCACATGAACCCATCTCTCATGAGAATGAATGGTCTACTTAGCACTCATTGCATCTAGGTGCTGCTCATAGGGGTGAAGCATTGGAACTTTGTAGGAGGTCAGCCATCCGGTACTACAACTCAAGCTCACTTAACCATGGAGCTTCCCCCAAAATCGAGCCCACTTAGCTTGTCACCCCATTTGCAAAACTTTCAACAAGTGTTATGCCTTCTGAACCATTCGGTATAAAGCCCCTTTAGCTTATCAATTGATAAGTAGGAGATATTTTCCACATTGTGTCAAATTACGATATTGCTATTAGGATTCAATTGCATTGTTTTTTAGTCAAACTCATCGACCCATATTTCATGAGTAGTGTTTCACATGAACCTATCTCTCATGAGAATGACGGTCCACTTAGCACCCATTGCATCTAAGTGATGTTCACATGGGTGAAGCATTAGGGCTTCTTGGGAGGTCACCCATTTTGGTACTACTCCAACTCAAGCATGCTTAACCATGGAGTTTCCCCAAGATCAAGCCCACTTACTCGTTACTCCATTTGCAAAATCTTCAGCAAGTGTTGTGCCTTATGAACCATTCATTATAGAGCCCCTTTAGCTCATTAATTGATAAGTAAAAGGTATTTTCTGCAGTGTGTCAAATTATGATATTGCTATTAAGATTTAATTGCATGGCTTTTGAGTCAAACTCATTGTTCCATATTTCATGAGTAGTGGTTCACATGAACTCATCTCTCAAGAGAATGAATGGTCCACTTAGCGCTCATTGCATCAAGGTGATGCTCACAAGAATGAAGCATTGAGACTTCCTAGGAGGTCACCCATCTCGATACTACTCCAACTCAAGAGTGCTTAACCATGGAGTTTTCTCCAAGATCAAGCCCACTTAGCATGTTGCTCCATTTGCAAAACCTTTAGGAAGTGTTGTGCCTCATGAATTGTTCATTGTAGAGCCCCTTCAGCTCATCAATTGATAAGTAGGAGATATTTTCTGCAGTATATCAAATTACGATATTTCTTTCAGGATTCAACTGTGTGCTTTTTGGATCAAACTCAATGTCTCATATTTCATGGGTAGTGGTTCACATGAGACCATCTCTCATGAGAATGAATGGTCCACTTAACACTTATTGCATCTAGTTGATGCTTACCCAAACTTATAAAGGAAGTTTTATTGATCACAAGACCATCTTTCTTGGGGTCCCACCCAAACTTATAAAGGCACTTTTTTTCTTTCATGCTAATTTCAGAGTCACACATATAACCTGTCATTGAGCATTTGGAACATGGTCCGCTGGATTTTGAAAAGCTTGTTGACCTGCTCATCCATTGGCATGGTTACCTGCTTTCCTATTGTCTAATTGACTCCGTCACAAGTTCCTGTCACAGCATAAAGGCTCAATCTATCGAGACCATTTATTTTTGGCTGTTTCAAGCCTAATCACATTTCAAAAAACTGAAGAAACCTTCTGTTAAATTAAATGTTTTGATCTGCATATAAGACGATGATCTATTCTTTAGTTCAAAATTAAGGTGAAAACGATATCAAAGGGTATTTGAATTTTCATTAGTATATGAATAACTTTTTATGGAATAATTAGAACTCATATTTAGGATCAGATTCTGACTTGCTTTGTGACTAGTTTTTTAATGATTTCGATGTGGTTCAACTCCCCTTGAACTACATGTAGGTGTTTAGAACCCCTAGTCTTAGCTCTGACATCATGTTGAACTTTCCATGGACTAGTTAGGACTCGAACCACATGCTTCCTATTTGCTTCTAGGGTGCTCTACCATTGAACTATAAGCCTCCTAGAATTTGAGTGTGGCTCAATTCTCTAACAAATTCAGAGTAAGGCAAATTAGATAATAAGATGCGACAACTGAAAATTTACAATTTCAACTAAATATACTTGATAGATAAATGTTAAATAACATTTTCATCATAATAAATATGGAAGGAAAATCTTTATCATTGCAGGAGTGCTTTTCTGAAGAACAAGGCAGAATGGTGAGAATACTCATTTGTGGACTGAGAGCACTTAAAAACCACAGTTCCCAAGTGTCTGGTACTGTTACAGGAGATAGAATGTGGGTATCGGTAATTCCTTTAATAAAAAAGGAGATGCGTACTTGGAAATCTTAATACATATTAATTATTAAAAATAAAAAATATATATAAAATAAACGTCAAGTTCATATCTGATAATCAACATCATTACAAACAACTGGAAATTAAACACTACAAACCAGCTCTGAAACTGCTGGATCTTTTTAAATTCCTAAACCCAAAGGCAGATAATTTCATTAGCCTTTTAAAGCTTGTTTTTGATAAGAGGTAATACATACGACAGCGCATTATCAAATGTAGAAATTTGCAAATATCTGATTTGTACACAAGCATTGGTAGACAAAAAAAAAGTGACTGGTTCCTCTATTTAATTTAGATATAAGGTATTAAAAAAAAAAAATAGATCACAATTGATATTAAGCTAATTTTTTTTTGAAATTGAGGCTGAATGAATAAGATAATGTGAAGGTTACAGAGGAGTGGCTGTGTGATAAATGGCATAGAGGTCAAAGGGTGAAGGTTGTGTACTTGAAGAAATGGAATATTGTCATTTTAAAAAAATCTTTACGCTTAAATTACTTTGTAGAAAATGAGAAAACGTTAATGAGGATTCAGAAACTTGCAAACGTTTATGAAAACAAAATACACAGAGCTTAATTGTGATATAAAAAATGAGTGTTTTTAGGGTTTTTCAAGAGATGTCAGTAGAACGTTTTCTATCATGGGAAACATCTCCATACCCATCTCCAATACCGTATACATGTTCCAGTCTTGAAGACATGTCACAGAGGGTGGGAGAGACATTTCATTGCAATATTGGAAAAAAAATCTTTAACCTGTGTGGAAGATGAGGGAGCATAAAATAGGATGACATTTTGGAATAAAATATGTTACACTTAACTAGATTATACTGTACCAAAAGAATGGCCAATATATTAGGATATAGATACAGGAATATCCACACTTAAAGAAGCCTACCATAAGATCCAAATCAAGGAACTCCTTGGAAGACACCCACACTAACTCAGCAGGCAGAGCTAGAGACAACCAATTGCAAATACTGTCTCCAATTCAAGGAAACGAAAAACCAATACATGTAACGACTATAATAAACAAGGACTTTTCAAGCAAGGTTATCAAACATAAACAAGCAAACTAAAATTGGATATGTGCTAGCCAACTTCATTGAAGATTTGATCTAAGATTAGATTGAAGAAATTGGATCAATGAGGTCAGAGTGGTTCCACTTAGTCAAGGAGAACTGTAAAATGCAATGGGAACTCAAATTCGTTGGAATGTAGGGTGTTGCAGAGCATGAGGGATTGTAAGGAAGTCGTGAGGGTATCATGAATGGTATGGGACATCTCCAAGCTTATCCGAAACAAGTGTTAGACCTTGTGACATAAAAAACTTGATTAGGTGATTTGTTACCTGTTATATATGTTGAAAACACCAAATATCACGAAGAATACAAACATTGAACAACACAATATCGTGGTGAATGTGCAACCCTTGCTTGGGGAGTACAAAGGGTTTTGTCTGTACATCTTGTTTTTTGGACATGCAATCTGAATTTCGGGAAGCTATAGGAAAAGTAAGTTAAGTTATCTGACAAAAAAATGTTATTCAAGCGGAAAATCTTTATGTTTGTTGCATCTAATAGAAAGTGATACAAGAGCATCTAGGTTCAAAAGCAATCTTGCATCATCAAAAATAGAATAACGGAAATTGAGAAGAATTTTGACTTGTATATTTTGGTTTTTGAACATGCTTTAAAGAATTTAGAGATCAAATGCAGTTGTAATTGACTTCAACAAATGAAAAACATAGTTGCATCTTCTACAATAATGAGTTTACAGCAAGGTAACCCACTTGCAGTTCACCAACATCGGTTTGAGTGTGAGTTTGTCAACATCTACCTAAGTCACTTCGTTAATAGTTGCATGTGTGGGTTTAGTAGCAACTATTATCTTCGTCAGCACCTGGAACAACTTCGGCAACAACTATGACTTCAACATATGGATCGACTTTAGCAGCATGGTGAATTTGATAGTTGATAGAGGTAAAGTACGATGATGCGGACTAAAATGGCATCTAGCTGTGTGTTTTGTCTATTCAACTCATTTTAAGATTCATGCATATCATCTTAGATCGTATGTATACTTGGAAAGTTGCTACAAGGTGTAATTAGGGTGATTATCATTGTTTTTGGCAATAAAATTGATGAACATGTATTAGCAACGAATTTAGTGGTGACAATTGGTGGTTGTTTCACTGTTGGGCCATGATGTTTCTTTTTTTCGTCAATGCTTGGGCTTTCACCGTTTCATCTTGGCAACTTTTTCTCTTCTATTGGTTGCATTTATTCTTGCTTCCTAGCTCTTGGTAGTCTTCTTTGGCGGCCAATTATCTTCATTTGGGTCAGCGTTTTTTTATATCTTTCACGGTGTTTCAGCTTCTGCAATTATCCTTTTGTGCGGTTGTTTTTCCTTGCATGACTATTCATTCAAATGGCGTGACAACTGTGCATATTCTTCTTTTGGACATTTTGTTGATGATGTTATCTTTGTTGGTTGGAAGAATTCTTGGCTATCTCTTAAGTTAGTTGGATAGTTATCTAAGAATATGCAAAAGCATATTCGATCAAGAGGAGGCAAATAAATGGTTGATCAATTATTTTGACATTTGGGAAAATAAAAGCATCAACCTTCTCCTATGTAGAGTAGTGGAGAGGAAAAGGGAAAAAGGAAGATTATTTGTTTAGGGAACATAGAGTATTGGGAAGGAAGAGAGATTAGGTAAAGGAAGGATCCAAAGCCTATGGGAGATAGCTTAGTGTGTGATCATTTGGGACTTGCAAGTAAAGGTATGTGTAAGATGATGGAAAAGGATTATAGGGTTGCATTATATCTATCATGAAAAATATTGTGGTGTTGACATTTTATTATAACCATATTTCATAGGGCATGTGGGTAGAGAGTGAGGCTTCTTTTATCCCATTGTAGCTTGTGTAGGTAGATTTTATTTTGAATTATTAAAATAACATTGGTTTGGTTTTCATATGGCATACAATTTTGTGGGTAAGTGTACACTATCAAGTATTGTAGTCTTTCATTGGACCCCCTTGCCTAGATTACCTAAAGTGGTATTAAAGCAAGGCTTGTTGGGGAGTGTCTTGGGGGCTCTAGAAATTTGTTGTAGGTGTATAGGAAAATCCTATAATTATAGAGAGCTATAAGAGGAAGCATCCAATGTTAACAAAAAAATATTTACTTTCTAGGATGTGAGTTGTAAGGCTCTAGTGGGTTTGTTGCATGTGTTGGGAAGTCTTTCATTTGTAGAATAGTAATAGAAAAATAATTTTGGGTTGAAGGTGAGTGTGAGAGTCTATTTGTTTCAAAACGTGTCTTTGGGATTGTGGGTTGGAGGATGAGAGTGAGTCTCTTTTATTGTGTATGTGCAAGTTTGTGTGTGAGAAGATGTCTTCGAGAAGGAAGATTGAAGTGGTCTCAAGAAGACTTATGACATTTACACTTATGGAGCAAACAAAAATAACTCATATAGAGAGGGCTCTTGAAATGTTGGAAATATTAAGAGAAAAAGTGGATGCTCTTGAGGAGAAAAATATTGGTAGTTGTAAGAGGAGAGGAGAGAAGAATGTGATGGTAAAATTTATGGAGGTGAAGAAAGTGCAAGTTGTCAAGCATGAGGAGAAACTTTAACTAGAGTTGTAGAAGGGATAGCTAATAAGTGCATGCTGAATGTGGATGTGGAAATTGAGAAGATGGGTCATGAGGGTACCATTTTTGGCAAGGAGGAATTAGGAGAATCTCTTCTACTTGAAGAGGAGAGGAGGATGATTGAGGAAATGTTTAGTTCTTGAAATTAATCATTTGTAGATTTTGTTGCACAAAGAAGAAGGATGTGTCATCAATAATGGTTTGTTCTTTGGAAGACATAGTGGTGTTGGTGAAGGTGTAGATTGTTGCACAAGAAGAGGATGGAAGGTGCTTATGGATATATATTGTTCATGTTAATTTGTGTGTAAGCGCAACAATGAGAAGGAATAATATAAATGTTGAAGAGATTCTCATCATAGAGAATAAGAAAAATTTGTTTAGTGGAGGGAGTGTAGTCCAGTACAATGTCCTTTAGAGGACATGAAGATTTTGGTGAAGGTGGTGCAAGAAAGTGTAAGAGGGGAAAATGAAGAGAACTCTAAGATGGTATTAAGAGTAGAAGTTGTTGATATAGAACTTGAGGTGTTTGCAAAGGAGACGAGAATCCAAATTTTTGCACACAAAAATATAGATGTGAATGGTGTTATGTTTGAGGATAGTGAAATAATTGAGTGTTGTAAAAGTGCATCAAGATGAAACTATTGGGATGCAATATGTGAGGAGTGTGTTGAAGAAATAATTAGTGGAGAATGAAGAATATAATTTTGGAGGTAGATAGACAATGGTGGGTCAAAACCCATGAGAGAATATGTAGTGTCCTACTACAATATTTATGCAAATACTTACTAACCCTTTTGCAATTATTATTTTTTAATCAATGTTTCGTTGGAAAAGGAGATCCTAGGTCTAATGGATAGATCACTAAATTCAATCTTTTCCAAGAACAATGTGTGGGAATCTAGATCAACAAAGATATGAGATTGAATTACAACCTAAAAGGTGAATCAAGCAACCCTAGATCTAGATTCGTTTGTTTTGTTGGAGGTGGCGGGTTTGATGGATTGAAAAATTAATACAATGATGTTGTAGACACTGAAAAATGTCCTGAGTCTGCAAGTAGCATTTTCTCACTAATTTGCATCTTTCTTACATAATGGAATGGTGTTGTTGATTGCTTGGCTAAATGGGCTTATGATCATATTCATGATTGGAATTTGGTGGATCGGGGTCAACTACCCCTGGATTTGTCTCAACAATTGGATCACTTGGTGGAACTTGATAGGGCTATTTAATGCCCTTGCTTTGTAACGTTTCCTTGTTTTAATAAAAAATTTACCCCTCCTTGATGTTAAAATATTTTTTAATTATTTAATTATTTCCTAATCTCACATTCTTTTATTAATTAGATAATTTTTAATTATTTAATTTATTCTTTATCCTTATTTCTTCTTTTGATTGATTAAATAAATCTTATTTATCTAATTATTCATTTTCATTTTCCCTCCTTTCTTCTATAATTAAATAACTATTTTAAATTATTTAATTATTCATTTTCCCTTTTCTTCTATAATCAGATAAATTCTTATCTATTTAATTATTTATCATTTTCTCACATCTATAATTAAATAATTGTTTTTAATTATTTAATATTTCACATCCCTCTTTTCTTTTATAATTAAATAATTATGTTTAATAATTTAATTATTCATTAACTCTCTCCTAAATTAAATAATTGTTGTAATTATTTAATTTATTTGTTTTACCTAATTTCTTGGATCGCGATCCATGTTTCCCATCCTTATCTATTTTCTTCTCATTCAATCTCATCCATTGATTCTCATACCTCATCATTCAATCCTCACCCTTCATTTGAATTGGGATTTCTATAAAAGCAATCTATCAATTCCATTTCAAGGTTAACCACAATCTTTGAAGTTTTGCTATCCTATCACTATCCTCACCCTTCATTTGAGTCAATTACCGAAAGTGTGTTTGTCCAAAGTATCCTCTCCCCTTGCGCTACATGTGATTCCTAGGCAATGAGAAATAGCGGCACTGTGTTATCTTACGTATCCTCTCCCCTTGTGCTATGTGTGATTCTTGGGTGATGAGAAAGATCAATACACAAGCTTTCCCTTTTTTATTTTGAGTAGGGTGGGCCTTCTTGTGGAGTTTCACCCTAAGGAATGACCCCCGACATATATATCTCTAGTATGCTATATAAAAGTGTAAAAACTAAAAGGTGAGCTCAATCCACTTGTGCCTTAGGGGGTGGCCCTTGTGGTCCCAGATGTGGATTAGAGAATTTGGTTTCCCGTCACTACTAAGTCATGGTGTTCTTTGGAGTTCCTCTACTACAAACCACTGTTTTAGAAGACTAATACCTTTTTGGCCATCTGTTATTGTGGTGCATCGTGATATTATCATCACGAGAAGTTACTTACCATATGCAATGCTTGGTTGAGGTGACACGGTTCCTTGTTTGGGATTCATCCTTTCAAGGTGAGGGGTGTTAAGGTGGTACATGACCTTGGAATACCCTAGTTACCCACTCCTTGTTCTCGTATTTAAAAACACCTAAAAGGTGTGGTAAGCCCACTTTAGTAGATAACCCTATTACTACTAGCTAGGTTGTGCTTGCTTATATTGTTTGTGAACCAAGGCCTAGAAATTTTTGTGGAATAAAACTTGCAAAATACTTCATTTTCCAAAGAGTCAAAGAGTCAAAGAGTCAAAATAGCCAAATTTGTCTTCTAAGTGTTTGTTGTGTTTTATGATCAAATTTGGAAACTACCCAAAATGGAAAACCACTTAGAAAGCATCAATTTTAGACCAAAAATCGAAACACCACAACTATCAATTAAAAGACCACAACTTTATGATAATACACCACAATTTTCAGCTAAAACATTACATTTGTTAGAGGAAACACCACAATTATCAGAAACCCTGGGAAATCCAGAAACCTGCATTTGCCTATGCACCGCAATTGATTGATTTTGCACCACAAGTGTTTGATTTTGCACTGCATATGTGGGGTTGTACATCACATCTATTAGAATTCAATTTTTTGAGGGAAATACCTGTGCATCCAACTTTCAGTTTCCTTCTAGACAATGATTGTACAGTCAAACTTGAGACTTGTTTAGTTTATCCAGTCCTTCCATAAAATTTTACCATTTTCCTTAGCTTAGTTTGCAATTTTCATCTTAGTCTATCCATCATCACCTTTGAGTCTTGAAATCAGGAAACTTATTAGACCTTTGATCATACCATAGTCACATATTTGAATGTCTTGACCTTGTCATATTTCATCTATCTTATCCTCAAGTTGGGCCTAAAACTCATGTGTCTAGTTTAGGTTCACCTTTTATCCAATCATCATCAT